>JAAGVU020000008.1:3828337-3846784 GCA_011763525.2 Mormyrus iriodes | reverse complement strand
CAAAGTTTAAAGGGAATAATGGCCATTTTCTATACTTTTACAACATAAGCAATTAAGAAATAACATGTATTGTCCAGAAACAAAATTTGTGTTACATAGTGTTATTTTTGGCTGGGTTACATACGGGTGGCTCAATGTTGCCTCAAACTTCAGCAGTCCAAAGACAAATCTCAAACAAATTTACTTAAAGGCCGATTAAAAAAAACCCCATCTCAGGTGTTTTAAAGTCTTCAGCTTTAATACTTGCAGAATACATTTTCTATAATTCCATATGAATTTCACTAAAATCTCCAATCACGAATGACTAATCAATACCCAAAACAAACAAAAAACTTCTTGGCTTTTCCCAAACATTCCTATTTTCACTGTTTTCTTTTAATATTCCCAAAATCACATGACACAAATTGGAAACCACAAGTAAATGTGAGCCTTCATCATTTTTGATGATATCACAATGATTTTTTTTTCTTTTTTTGCAACAAACAAGAAAGTAATTAGATGATTACTCTCTCCAAACATTCAGGGCCAGAGATGGTTGCAGTCAGGGTTAGTTGAGTCAAAGACATGTTTAAACACAAGTTTTTCGAAGAAAATTGAAATCTGGTTTTGAGTGGCTATACCACTGAGTGGAGCTGTGTGAAAATATGCCTGTATGGTCAAGTATATGGCTGGGTCTTTAACTGTGAAAGAGGTGGGATGTCACTTGACAATGGATAAGGACTGACCGCATTCACAGGTAAGTGGGCACTTGAACCAGCATATCTTGCAGTAGGCGCAGTGGCAGTGTTCACACACAGCACGGATAGGTACCATGCAGTCCTTTGTATCTGTGCACTTTATCGTGTCTTGCTGGAGATGCATGCAAAACTTCATGTCACTGTAGCTGATATTGTGCACAACCCCAATGGTGAATCTGCCAGGATCACAGGAATGGAGGGCCGGAGAGTGTGAGGTGAGGGATAGGGGGGTGGCATGTTCACTGGGCTCTGGTGACCCCTTAAACAACACTGCTTGCTCGGGCTTGATGCCCTGCTCACACATGGGGTCATGGGCAGATGACCTTCCTTCCTCCAGGCAGGTGTGTCTCTTCAGCCTTAAGACCAGTTTCTCCTGCTTCTTTGGTTCTTGCACTCCGCTAGCTCTTTCCTGGTGGATCGTGTTTTTCTCTACAAAGTGGGTACGATGCCTCTGCCTTTCGCAGTGTTCCAGCTCAGGACAGATCAGTTTGTGGACAATGCAGCACGGTTCACAGTACATTGTTACCGGAGATTTCCTCCCTTCCTGGGAGACAGCAGATGAATCTGCAGCTCTCCAGTCACTTATATTGGCCTGAAAAGCAATTTGCTGCCCTGTCCCTGCTCCAGACATCTTAGTCTTCCCAGATGTGGTGGCACTGACAGCTTTATCCTGTACAGAAATGCTGCTGCTGCCACCTGCAGGCAGGGTGCTGCCACTGTTGTAAAGGTTCATTGCACAGACATGTTTGGTTTGCTCTTGGGGCATGTCTGACTGGCTCTCTACGTTGTTCGCGTCTGCTGTGTACAGGTCAACGTCCCCTTCGAGCGGTGTGTCTTGCTTCCTCACCCCCATCTGCTTCCACACATTACTCAGTGCCTCCTGCACACCACGGCCCTTCTGCCTCTCTTTCACTAGGGCCTGTTGAAAAACCAACCCCCCATCTGGAGATCCCATGGCTGCCAGCAGCAGGCAACATTCACAGCGTGCAAAAAAGAATGCGCATGCGAGTTGTCGAAGTTGTTCTGCGGTGGGCTGCCTCCTCAGCTCCAGCTGTTGGCCCCGGATTCGCCCCTCTACTACCCGGTATCCAAGCAACCCGAAAAGCACAGCGGCCTGCTTCTCAGACAGCACCGGTGCCACCTGGTGGATGTATGTGCCAGAAAACATCTGCGTGAAGATTGAGACAGAAGAAGAAACAGGATTACACATGGCTTCCACACACACAGAGATCACCCAAGGACATCTCTAGAACCCTGACAGACACACCTTTATTGTTCTGTACTCCTTCCTCCATGGACACAGGTATAGGTTGAGGGCTGCAAGCTCCAGGACTTCAAAAGCCTTAGCAAGTCCCTCAAGGCCAGGACCAGTGCTTTGGAGTGAGGCCTCCATGATGGCAAGGGGGTCCAGGCCCATGGAGCTGAATAACACCTGCACATCACCTTCTGAGAGCAGGTTCTGCACAGACTTGTGGAGAGCATGGTCCTGGCACACCAGAGCACTGTCACCCTGCTTCACACACTTCTCCAAACAGCCGTGGTACTGCTCACAGAGACTGATTCTATCTGAGGCCTTTAACCGTACACTCATTGTGCTGTGGGTCACAGAGACATGGGGGTCACACAGACAAAGGGGCCAAGACGTGCAACTGGCACACCTTAAAAGAAACATTTACACCATCAGTCTGCTAAGTTAGGCTTTATCAGTCCTGGGGCATGTATCATGAATCGAGACTTGTTGGTTAGCTAGATAACCTGCCGGATTAAAGGCACCCCAGTTTCAATGGACTTTATCTTCGTTCACCTCCATTTAGACCAAATTACCTTAAATCCAAAAAGTTATCTTGCTAACCCAAAAATCCAGCTTTCTGATACAGACTGCTGGTTCTGCTAAACCCAACTCTCTTTAAGCAGGGATTTCAAATTGGGATATGTGTCCATTGGGCACATTCCAACTAGTTCCTGTGGTTTAGACTAACTGGTTAAATTACCCGTATAGCTTATATATATTTCAGAAAAATACAGTGTTTAATGACAAACAGCACAGTTATGTCATCAAGGGCCCAACCTAAAACCTGAAATACCAGACAAGGGCAGATACTATCCTAATAATAACCTCAGTTAAACACTACAGAGTTCAGTTTATGGGGGAGAAAAAGATAATGATCGAGACATCCAAAAATCCGCCGTCTAAAATAAATACGATCACATCAAAAGTAACCCCAAATAATATATAAGTAGTCAGACAGGAAATTAAATAAAATTAATAAATAAACGAAAAAAGTGCCGTTTCAAGAACCTCCCATGGACGACCTCAACCTGGTGAAGCCTGCAACAGCTCTGCCTTGGGCTTAGGCGATTACACGACAAAGTGAAAATGAAAACAAGCAAAAAGATCACACGAGGGAGTAAAAAGAGCATATTATACTACTCCAAAGAGACATACGCTCACTTAACTTCTTAAACACTTCTGTAATCGCTAGCTCTGTTTGTTTAAAATCAAATGCGTGTTTCTGTCAGAATTTCACTGTTTTTCGCCTTACCGATCTCGTGACTATACTTACATAACACAGGGCTTAATAACATTTAACACCGAGCACATAAGTTGTCGCCTTACTTCCTTTGACTTGACTTTAAGACTTCTTGATTATCCGAATCGTACACAACTTCCTCGGCGATTAAACTTACCTTCCTGACTTTTTCGGTTGTGGAGAGTGCCTGTAAAGCTGCTGATGTGGCCGGTTTTCCGATCCGTAAATCTGTTAGCTCCCCGGAACAAGTCCTCGCCTGCCGGGGCAGCAACAACACTGCGCCGGAATAAAAGTCGAACTACAGCGCCCCACATCGACTCTGCGCGGTACAGCATCGCGACTCATAAATGTACAGAAAACATTTTCCGACAAATATATATTTAAAGAGAAGCTCTGCAATATAATTAGCTTATTAAAAGTTATATAGCTAACCCCTCTTAATGACATTTAAAATAAGGCTAATGCTTAATTAAAATGTTTAAAATGATCAGTTAACATGATTAAAATTAATCATGGTGGGTTGACAAATCACAGAATGAACCCTGGAAATGTTTATAATTATATAATTATAATTATAATATTACAGTAGTTTGTCTTATTTTGAATTCTATTGTTAGCTTGATAAAATAAAAAATAGAGAGTGCTTTCTAGGAAACTTGCTTGTCGATGCAGTTGATAAAACGAATAAAAAAATACCCGCCTTTTCGAAATTGCAAAACATTAATGAGAAATGTCTTTATCTGTCTTTTTTTAACTGCATTCCGTTGGTCAGATGTGGGTGTGACTGAAAGGCGTAACCACAAGACTTGCACTTTATTTAAGACTCAGCCCTCGCAACGATTTCCAGCTATAAACTCTTGCAGCTCAGCACAACTGCTTGTCCCGCCAGTTTGGAATCAGGATGTCAAACTCGGACAGAGTTGCTTTGGTGCTCGGCGGAGCGGGTACCGTGGGCTCGGGAATTGCCAAAGGATTGTTGGATAAAGGTAAGGAGGACAGACTAGAAGTTCATATTATTACTTGGCTGAACCAATATTGATAACAGTAAACCGTTATTCCTCCTTAGCATTATATTTTATCATATAAGAAGTGCTATTTTTCACCATTTCATATGTAATTCAATAAGCTGGTGCAAAACACTAGGGCGCCGACCGGGCCTGGTTCCACGGGGTAGGTCTTGAAAACCCCACCCAATAACAAGGCTGGTTCACCCTCCCAGGAGGGAGTGAGAGCGAAAAAGGATACATATTTTTACTTATATACCAATTATTATTATTATTATTATTATTATTATTATTATGTTTATTATATTATTAGTTTGCTTGGTTGTTTGTTTGTTTGCGAAAATGTTTCTTCCTTATGCGCAGAAGCTTATATTTAAATAAAATATTCTCCGACTTAGTATTTTCAGTTTTTTTGATTGCAGTTTTTTATAGAATAGAATTTTCCTTTGTGGGGACCCAAAAAATGGTCCCCACAACGTCAAAATAACAGGTTTATATCACATTATGTGAACATCTGGTTCCCACAACGTAAGGTATACTTGAACCCCCCCCACACACACACACACACAGCAGAAGGACGAAAACCTCCAAGACGTCCTCTTTCTTCTGAATATATATTTATATAATTGGCCCCTCCCCAAAATCACCCTGGCCCACGCTATTACAGAGAGCTGAAGCCAGGCCTGGCACCAACCTATTGAACCCACAGATGTTTGTTTTACCTGCGCCCAGCCCTTTGCCTGTAGCAGCATCGCAGCTGCGTGGTGACACTGCGAATGAGATGCACTCGCATACAAAGCCCTGGCACCTGAGCAGGATCTGCCCGCCTAGGGCGGTCGGAACGATGGAGCAGATCCTTGATGTAGAAATGCAGTCACGTCAATAAATTATGACAGCTGGACGCTGGATTAACAGGCGAAGCTAAAGAGAATGCGATGTGTCCGTGCGAATAACTGATTGCGCATGTCTTTGGTGAGCTAACCTTGCACCTGCCGTAAAAAGTCAGCCGCCTCTCCATCATAAAGAGGATATGCTTTTGATTAGTGGAACGATGAAGTAATGTTGTTTATTGTTATACATGATTGAAAATGTTTTTAGAATATTCTTATCATCTGTGTACTGTTATTGTTGGGCAAAAATGACATTTTTAATATTTCTTATCAAGAAAGTTGAAATAAGTAGCGTATGAAAGTTTTTACTATTGCGAATTAAATTCTCGTCCATTCATAAGCGTACCATGAAACAGTAGATTATTACGTTACTCTACACCATGCTAAGTAGCCTGCTTGGCCACGCAACCCACCAAAGACACTGAGAATCATTAGGCTTCTCCTATCTACATCCTCCCCAGAACCTGTGCTGAGACCTCATGCTGTCAATTTCACGTTATTTGGTCTCTCCAGCTAATTTAGTCACATAACTCCTGCCAAACCCCAGAATCCCACAGGTTTAATTTCCTGGAAAAGTAACGAAATTTCAGTTAATACAAATGTGTATGTCTATTGCTAACAGATCATACTCAGGGTAACAATTTAATAACTTAATTTTGAGCTTACGCGTAGGTTGAAAATAAGCGTTTTGGCCAGTTACTTAATATTTTTTAACATTTAGTAAACCGCATTTTAAAACGTATAGAGCTTGGAATTTAATTTCTGAGAAGTGCCCTGATTAAAATTACATTTCCAAGTAACGTGGTTTTAACAAAGGAACCTGTGTATCTTAGGCTGAATCATTAATGATTCACCCGGAGGAATTAGCGATGCTGGCTGCAGTTTTACACGGGCTATCCAAACTCACTTTTGGGTCAATTTGAGCGCGTCGCCGTGAGCGCTGTCCCAATGCCGGAAGTGCTGAAAAGCACCAGGACTCGGGTGCGGCTTCTCAGGTGGGCCAGCTTGAATCACTGAAACCGTTCAATGACTCAACGAAATGACTCAAACTTCAAAATGTATTAATAGTTAACCATAGAATATTAAATTGATTTAGTGTGATATCGGGCGGTTCCGGAAAATACATTTTCACATGTTTGAGGAGTTGATGATTTCACATTTGTGGGGCCCGTAACTCACCTCTACAAATTAAACTGATATTTTCGTGGTGTTAATGTCTTTAAAACCGACTAATATATAAATATATAAACTATTCTAGCATGCCATCTGGCATGACATTTATTGTGAACTGCGCCAAATGGACATTTTTAAATATGTGGATTGATTACAACACAAATCAATAGAACCAGATTTGTTTTATTAGATAAATAAATACATTACCATTTTAAAAACTGCTTAAAATGAGCACACTTGTATGTTCACAACCCGTGGCATATGTCTTCTTCTTGTGTTTAAATGATTTGGTTATGAATTATTTTGCCTTTGTCTGATCAGGGTTCAAAGTGGTAGTGGTCTCTAGAGATGCCAGTAAGCTGGAGAAGCTAAAGGCGCTCGTTTCCCCTTCCAGGAGGGATAACCTCCTTACGTTTGAGGGGGACATAGGTGAGACATCTGGTAATTTGCTTTCCTACATTTCCTCTTTCCATAATGTCACAATGAATCCCAGTATGTCTGACAGCCATGATTCCTCAATCATTCAATAATTCCCCAATATTCCCTCACATACTCAAAAATCACCCACCGCCAATCACTCAAAAATCCTTACCCAGTCCCATAATTCCTCAGTCACAATCGCCCATTTCCTCAATTATTCATTTCATTCTTCCTTCAGGTCGTCATCACTTTCTCATTCCCTCAATACCTCCTCTTTTGCTCCGGCACAGACCCTCACATATAACTCAGAATAACCATGGCATTGCAGCACTGTCCTTCCCTGTCCAGGATCAGAGGAGGGGGTGGAGCAGGTGAAGCAGGCTCTGCTGACACAGATGGTGAAGGTGACTGATGTGATTTCCTCTCTGGGCTTCAGCTGGTGGCAGGGTGGAGCCCCCCACACTCAAAACCTCAAGGAACTGTGTTGGGTGAGCTTGCTGTTCAGTTAATATCTGCACCATCCCTCTGTCACCAAGCTCTTTACTGACTTTGTGTGCAGGTGTCACAACTCATTGTTTATTTCATGTTTATGTGACCTTTTACGCTGCTCGGCCAATCACAACCTTTTGCTGATTATGTGCTGCGAATTACAATTCTTCCTCTCCATGTGAAATAGTCGCACTTTAATCCACTCTACATTAATCTCCCCCGCCGCCACCACCCTGCCTACAGGTACTGGATGCTTTGCTCTTCAGCACCTTTGTGTCGTGGAAGGCTTTCTTCCCTCTGGTGAGAGACAATCCCAAAGGAACCTATACCTTCATCACCGGTGAGTGCTTGCATTTTTGTGTGCTTGTGGGCTTATTGTGTGGTGAGATTTGTTGCATCTTGATGCCAGTTCTTCAGTGCCTCCCACATCTAGTGAAATGTGTGGTCCTGCAGGGGGTGCTGCAGACAGGCTCCTGATGCCAGGAACAGGCTTCCTGACAGTGGGAGCTGCCAGTGCATTGGCATTCTGCCAGGTACTGCAGGAGGAGTACCCAGATACACCGTGCAAATTCAACCAGGTGATACATATTAGTGTTTCCACAGCAACAGTCCAGGGGTTATTATTAACACAATAATATGCCAGTAACAATGGGGGCTGTGTATAGACCAGCCAACCAAAACCCCCATTCATTTTGTAATTATCCATCATTAATACCTCAAGTTTACTAGTGACTCTCAGCATTACCCCAATGTCACACACATTTGTGCTCAGAGTGTATAATTCAGCTTGACATGTTGTCACACACATACACCTTCACTTAATTAGGAATGTAAATCTAAAATGACAATTAGTGTGAATGAATGAGAGAGACCTTGGCTAGATAAAAATGTAAATAATAATAACAACATTAATAACTGTTGTTGGGTCACAAGGTTTATAGCAGAAGGAAATACTATTATTTACATTTAGTCACTTCAGAAGGTTAGTGTAATTTCACCTGACCCCATCTGTGCAGGTGAGGATCAACACAGGTGTCGCTTCCACTGAACGCGTGGCGCCAGGTTACTTGTGCCACCTGGAACTGGGTCAGACAGTGGCTCTGTTGATCGAGAAGGGGAACACCTCTCACAGCGTTCATATGATCAACTGCCCCGATGACCTCAAGACCATCGCCTCAGAAGAGAATATTTAGATCAAGCACAAACCACACCAGCTTCCTGAAGAAGAGAAGATGATGGGACCAGAAACCCATATCACCATGTTCCTGAAAATCAGTGATATCGCAGAATGACTTCAGCAAATAGGCTTAATCCTGTGTCCATGGTGCGTACAGGTTTCCAGTCTGCCTAAAGCCTTGCATATTGAACTGAAGTGATCATTGATGTTAACTGAACTGATGTAGAATAAAGACATACCAAACACATGTCTTTACTGCATTTTTATTAATAACAGAGGGAACCAATATATCCAGTTTAATGTCCTATTAGAAAACCTTAGAAAAGCACTGGGTCACTGTATCCTCCAAAGCCCAAACGAAGACATAAAGTCCCTTTTAATGAAGCTTCCCAGGTTTAAGCAGTATATTGAAATCATTTATATTGTTCCTGCAGTACTGAGGTTGTTAGTGGCCTAGAGAGGTCGGTCGATACCAGAGTTGCGAAACACTAGGCTTGTGGGGCTATTGGCTGATCTGAACACCAGAATTATACAACTGACACATAGAAAGCCATGTTAATGACTGACGTGAATACTTAAAGGACTGGTTCATACTACACTACAAGGAACCTTAAGGCGCTAAGCCAACGTGAAGTGAGGGAGGTGCATAAGGTGTAGGGGGATTAAGGTTTGGCCAATGGGGAAATTATGAAAGGGGATTGACACTCAGCCAATCATATTGGAGAACAACAATTTGCAGAGAAGAAAACTATTAACAAGAAGCATGATATTTCCTGAGACAGGCTGGGTACTTTGCTTGCTGGTATAGCAATCTGAAGATGACTGACAGAGTACCTATCTGTAACATCCCAGCTTTCTCATTTATAGCAGTGTCTCTCAACCCGGGCCTCAGGGACCCACAAATGGTTCACGTTTTTGCTCCTTCCCAGCTCCCTGTCAGACAGTCCAAGTTTTTGCTCCCTCCCAGCTCCCGGCAAAAACGTGGACTGTCTAGAGGACCAGATTGGGAAGCACTGCTTGATAGCAAAGTATAGAAACAGACTAGGACACCTGCCAGTCCCAGACATCTCTGTCCTGATGAGGTAAGTGCCTGAGCCCGTTACTTAAGCCTCCAAGGCTATGTGTCATTCGCCTACACAAAATGTACAGCAAAAAACATGCACAGTCTGAGCCAGACAGGCACATGCACGGTATGCTCCACAGCCTGTGAGATTCTGAAAATGAGTCTTATTCTGCACTGAGACGTTTGAACAAACTGTCAGGTGGAGCCTTCAGCTCATACAGGGGGAGTTAAATGTATCCTTATACACCCAGATTCTTAGGCCACGTTATCCTGCTTCGGCTGCAATCCAGGAGGATCTCCCCACTCGGAGAACACAAATTAAAGGATGTAACAGAACACAAACAGCACATTTCAGATTAGGAGGTTTACAGCAGCGCCCTTACAGATAAGGGACGTGTTTGGACAGACATAAACGCAATGAGCAGATTCGCCTTTACAACACAGCGATAACGATGGGAACGACTTGCCTTCCCCCATCACGATTCTGTGTCATTCCATCTAATGTTTCACAATGTACAAGTCTAGCTAGTTAAAACTAAACATTAAAATTACACCAAAAAAATGCAATCTTATAGCCCTTAATAACTACATCAAAAACAACAGTTTCTGTAGGAGGAGGGAAGGAATGTGCCCAGATGTACCTAGCAGTGTAAACTTGTGTTGCCTAATCGGTAATGTGTGGTGTAGAAGTTCCAGGCTGAAGCCAATAAAAATTCTGGGTGGAGTGTGAAGAACAATAGCTTTGTTAGTCACTGATGAGGTCATGGCTGCAGTGACACCCATGAAGCAACGTGCAAGACCATCCTGCCACTGATCACTTAGAGGTGTCATTGTTGGCTTAAAATACCCTCTGGACCAAGACTGGCACGATCACCCAAGGAAGCTGCCAAATGAGATTTCAGGCCAATTCGTTAGGCAAAAACAAAAAGGAGTGAGGCAAGTTTGCCGGTTCTGGTCTCTTTGGCCTGCTGTCACTTCACATTCAATACGTACGGGCCACAGCTCAGCCACAGGAGAGTGGAACCACCAAGAGGAAGTGACATCAGTGATGCCCATTACCATCAAACCATCAAGTCTGGCCCTCTTCTAAGATGTAGCTAAATTCGTGACTGATCATATTCCTGTCAGGCCAACATTCTGCCCACCTCAAGTCCAGCTGTTACCACAGCTACTGCACCATGTTCTTAAGTGAGAAGCTGAGGGTTCCAGAGTCACAAGAACAAAATGAGAAACTTTCAGTCCTCCTTTCGCCCTTTGAAAAAGTGAGCAAGCTGGTCACCGAAGTCGACATTAAGGTGCGAGTACACAGTAAGCATGCAGGTTCTGCACCAACTGGTTGCTGCTGGAGGTAGATGACAAGTTCTAACCCCTCACAATCTCCTCCTCTGCCTCCACAATAAAGTTCCAGCCAGGGCAGCTTGCTTCACAGAGGACAGCAGCAAGAATAGATATGCTGGGTCATGGCAAGTGGGAGAAAGATTGTAGTGATTTGCTGACACAGAAAGAGACACGGTCTCAGCTCACTGAGTTTGCATAGATATAGTCTCCATTAATACAGATATAGAGCCTCTTATCTCACAAGCACCATTATTGGTAGTCAGGTGATTGGAGAAGAGCTGGAGTTTCCATAACCATACCCTAACACAGGGTTAGTCAACCCTGATCTGGAAGTGCCGATATTCAGCAGGTTTTCTGTCTTACCTGATGAGTTACTATCAAAGGTATTAAACCACTATAAAGGTGAACGCAATTAATTTTGATTTTTGACACACAACAACTAAATGTGTCGTCTCCATTTGACCCATATGCAACCTAGCAGTGGGCAGCACCCAGGGATCAGTGCCATGCTGGTTGGGGATTCAAACTAGCAACTTTTCAATCACAAGCATACTTCCCTAACTATTAAGATACAGGGTCCAGCCTCCCTTCTTTTTACCCCTGTTTGCGGACATCTTCCTTTCTTCCTCCTCTCCAGGCTTTATTTCTGCAATGCTTTGCTGTCTGGCCTCCATACAACTCACTTAAAACTCTATTGGTCACTTTGTGTTCTGCATCCCCTGCCAAACACAAAAGCCACTCCTGTATTTCAAACCTTGTATTGCTTTTGCAGCCCTGATTCAGGTGAAGATCCTTGCCATTGCCTATTGTAATCGTCCCCTGTCGGCCTGCCATGGATGATGGGCCTCTGCACCTGTTCTGCCAATACACTCTCCTTTTCTGAACTCCTTGTGCTCTTGTAACGCCTTGTATCTCCATCTTCATAGTTCTACTGCCTGCCTGTAATCTCTTTCATCCTGAGCAACTGTCAGAACAAGCTGTCAGTGAATGACAGTACAGCACAGTCACTAATGATACTGTTAGAATCTCAAGATCCACCTCTGATGGGGGCAGATATCAGTCAGATAATCCAGCTTTATGTGCCAGGTACTGGCTAGCCTGTGCCGTACCACCAACACTATTTTGAAAGTGTGAAATTGGTGTATTACGTGGGATGTTTATGGCTGTCTGTACTTGTTGGGTTGTGGACACACAGCAGCTCCTGAGTTTTTCACTCATGCTTCAGACTCTAGTGTTGGCACAAAGGCTGTGATTTTTGTTAGATATATAAATAAAGAAATGACTTTAAATAAGAATTTTAACTAGACAGGGCACATAAATTCACGCTTAGACTTGCAAGAAAGGATTCGGCATGAGTCCCCAATTTGTTAAACACACATCACAAACTTAACACGCAATCAGCAAACTGAATACTTTGCGTGAGAAGGAATATAAGCATCAGTATTTGTGCCTGGTAACCCTACCTCACCCCACTCCCCCCAAATCAAAGCACAGAATCACATGAACAGTCTCCAATTTCAACTAGGAAGCCAAAACTCCCACCGAAGACACACACACACCTTAGGCCCCCAATGTGGGCTAAAAAAAGGATGGTTTTAGACTATTCAGAGTACAGGGGTGACTCAGGGCCAGTATGGAAATGTGTGTGTGTGTGTGTGTGTGTGTGCACGCGTGCGTAATCAGCTCAGGAATGCTTATTGTTTCACGCTTTTGTCACATCATCTCTCTCCTGCACGCACTTGCACACACACACCCTATACCCATTTTTAAGGAAGAGTTTATAGCTAAAAGGAGCACATGTAAGAGGCAGCTGCCTTTAACAGGAAACACCATGCAACCATACCTAACATGTGCAGACACACATTCAAACACACGCTCACTCAGGTCAAGCATATCCTACAGCTTCGAAGTCATGGTCGTGACAGTGTACAGTACTGTGCAAAAGTCTTAAGCAGTCAAAAGAAATGTTGAAAGCTATTTATCTGAAAAATAATTGTATATTTGCTCAGAACAAAAAACAATTTTCACATTAGAATATATGCAAATTAAGAGTAAGGCAATAAGAATTAACAGGGATTTCTTCTGTTGTCCAAAAAGTTACTGACATCTAGTTGGATGGCTAGATGGACAGCTTCAGTTCCCAAACCTCTGCTCAGGGGCACCCCAGCCATTCCATGTATTTTTTACATTTTACCACCAGTTTACTTAATTAATTAACTAAATAGGTTTTTAAAAGTCAGTGAGGTATTGATTAACCATATGAGGTGTGCTAGTGGTCTAGTCAAAAAATACATGGGTGTTTTGGACGGTTGCTGGAAATATACTGTTGTAATTATAGGAGAGGTTTGAAATGGTTAAGTGAACACACTTTTACAGACATAATATCATAGGTATACATAAACTTGACAGTCATTTAAACATCGTTTTCTTTGACTGCCTAATGTTTTCGCACATTACTGTACTTTATTAATCCTGAAGATCAGCTGTGCCACCAGTGTAGGAACACTTCTAGATATTAGGATGAGCGGACATTCGATTCTTTCAGGTTTGTGCTGCTGGTTCAGTGACAGTATCTCTATGTTAATTGGGCCCAGAGACTATAAATCTGTGTTAACTGGGCCAGAGACAGAAACACTGTGCTATCAGGGCCCAGAGACTGTAGCTTTTTGCTATCTGGGACTGGGCCAGTAATACTCTACTAAGCATCCAGTAACAGTTAAGCTGTGCTAACATGGTTAAAAATACATCTAGGAAATTGAGTGGTGATAAGGGTCAGCCAGAGGCACTTTGGAATGGTATTACAGTAGAATTCAGACACGGACCCATCAACTACAGCCACCTCCATGAGGAACAGACTCAGCACAGCATCCGCAGGAGCTGGCATGGAATTTCAGTGTAGCCTTTAGGTCCTGCAGAGACACACCTCATTCTGACCAGGGACCTCCCTCCTAAGGCAGGACATACAGACAAAAGCGATACAGATACAGCAATACAGCTGCAGGAGCCAGCATGAGATACAGATATGTGCTATAACTTGAGCAGTTGTGAAACATTGTCTTATGCCTTGAAGCTGCATCACCTCGCACACACCTCACCAGACTGCGTTAATCTTGTGTCTCGGGAGAGAGATGCCCCATCAAGTCTGATGTCTGGAGTTGTTAATTCCTGCCTGGCATCTGCCACTTCAGCAGAAAGTTTCATATGCAAACTGCCTGCTATCCAGTTATAACACAGTGACACCACTTCGTGTACAAAGATTATTAAAATAATCACTGATCAAAAGCCACAGCAGTCATTCAAAACCTCCTCAGTTTGACCTAAATGTTGGGGTTCGCTGTTATTTGGACTTTCTGAGCCTGTGGGAATGCTAGCTTTGAAACCAGCCCACTGCTTTGTCTAGTCCGATGGTTCTCAATCCTGTTCCTGGAGGACCCCCTGCTAGAATGTTTTAATTACCACCCACACTGCTGTCAACCTGTCACATTCATTTTTAGTCTATTAAGAACCATCTGAGCCCAATTAAGGTAGGTTTGGAATGAAAACAGGCAGGGGGTTCATCAGGAACAGGATTGAGAACCTGTTGGTGTATTCAATATTTTTTACACGTTCAGTTGAAGAGATGGGTGGCTCAAGCATTTGGAGGTCATGCTGGTGTGTCAAGGATCCTGGGTCCAAACATGGAATAGGGCCAATCAGTTCTTTATGCGTATGGTATGGGTGAGGTCCCCATGCCCGGGACTGTAAGGTTGCTGGTACAAATCCTGTGGTTGGAAGAGGAATCTCATCATCTGACCGCTGGTTGACCCTGCTTTCTCAATTGTATGTCGCTTTGGACAAAACCGTCTGCTACATAAATGTAATGCAAGTTAATACTTGTGGTGTTGATGCCCTCTAGTGTTAAACACAGTAGCAGCACCATTCACAAAAGCACTGTGACATACGCAGTTATATCCACCTTTCAATGGCTTATCCCATTAGAGACGCTGAGCGCACTTATACGACCATTATATTATGGGTATAGTAATTTGAAAGCATTAGTAGTTACTATACATCACACGCAGCCGCAATTTAACATAGAGTAAACTCCGGGTAGGATTCGTGTTGGCCAGGTCGGAGGCGCGTGCCCTCGTTCTCCCTCCGGAAGTGTAACCTCCCAGCTTTTGGGGAGGGCGATGGAGCCGGCGGCGGACATGGATCCGGATCCCATAAAGCTGCGGTCCCTGAAGCACCGCGGCACGTTTACTGTGCCGCAGCAGGACCGGGTAAGCGCCGCTTCGGGCAAGCCGGAGCCTTCACGACCAAATTAGCTTGCTAACGGAGAATTATGTTTACCTATACATGCAGTCAAAACGACTGCGATATATTGAAGGCAACTTACGGAACGGCGAGCGAAAACACAAACGCTGTAAAAAGTAAATTTATGCCAGTGGTGTCCGCCTGTTTTACTGCATTTTATCTTACGTAATATTTACGCTACGGCATAAAGTAAAACGTATCGCCTCACTGCTTGAGGAAATAGCTGGTAGTGATAGTGGCTGCTGTATTCTGTTGAGTAGAATCACGTATGCAGGTTGTCATTTAGTGGTAGCTTTCCTCACTGCATGTCCAGCACATAAGCCCATCCGTTTCTGTCGTGAAATACTTAATATTCGTGTAATTAGCGTTCGTACCGCGCCTGGTAGCAGACTGTTCCTCTTCCAGCTGGGGAGCTGCAGAAGTGTAAAGGAGTTTGAGAAGCTGAATCGAATCGGGGAAGGAACTTATGGCATCGTGTGTGAGTAAAGACGCCTCCAAGTGCAGCCCATGAGGTCCACGCACACCATGACAGGCCAGGGAAAGGGACCTGCGGGGTTTATAAACATGCGGCTGTGTTTGGCGTGCAGATCGAGCCAGAGACACGAAGAGTGATGAGATTGTGGCTCTGAAAAAGGTGCGGATGGACAAAGAAAAGGACGGTGAGTGAGCAGATTCCCTCATAGGGTGCTCTGCCTGGCTTGGGGTGCTGGTGGATGTCTTAAGGATGTCTTGATGTGGTTGTAAAAATCTTTATGACATTGTCAGGGATCCCCATCAGCAGCTTGCGAGAGATTACATTGCTGCTACGTCTGAGGCACCCCAACATTGTGGAACTGAAGGAGGTCGTGGTGGGCAGTCACCTGGAGAGGTGGGGATGTGTGAATATGTTCACAGGTACACACACAGTCACTTTGAAAATCACACAAATGACCTTGGCTTGGAGACCCCTGGAGAGAGACACCCACTGACTCAGACTCGCATAGACTTTGTGGCTCAGTGGGCTAAGCCTCTGTGCCTCTGATCGGAAGGTCATTGGTTCGAGCCCGGCCTCAGCAGAATAGCCACGTATCCTTGGGCCCTTGAGCAAGGCCCTTAACCCCCTTCACTGTGATCCCCAAGCTTGCTCTCACCTGCATATGTCTGACTCATGAAGAGCAAAATGGGACAAAGCGAAAAGATGATTTCCCCACGGAACTAATAATGTATCTCTCTGTTCTGTTCTATTGTTGATGACTTGTGCTTGTTTGTGTGCTTCTGTGTGCTCAGTCTCTTTCTTGTGATGAGCTACTGTGAGCAGGACCTGGCCAGTCTGCTGGAGAACATGCAGGCACCATTCTCTGAAGCACAGGTGTGTCTGTGTGTATTGTTATTGGGGTGCATTTGTGTGTGTGTGTGTGTGTGTGTGTGTGTGTGTGTGTGTGTGTGTGTGTACACATTTGCACACATGTGCACATGCATGTTCTGACTCCTCTATCTTTCCAGGTCAAGTGTATCGTGCTGCAGCTGCTGCGAGGACTGGCCTACCTGCATCACAACTTCATCCTACACAGGTCAGCGGCACAGCTCTTAGCCTTGTTCAAACGCACACACTCACAGTGGTGTGAATGTCTTCTTGGACCCACACACAGCTGAGAAAAGCTTGCAAGCTGTGCAGAATTTAAACCGACCAATCTTGTCCTTTTAATAGCCTGTTTCCTAGAACTTGGTGGGGTAAGGAGGGAGTGTGTTATGGAAATGTGTTGCTTTGTCATGAGCTCTGGTCTTTCACAGGGATCTGAAGGTGTCCAATCTTCTGATGACAGATAAAGGCTGTGTTAAAATTGGTGAGACTCTCTCCTGTTGTCCTGGCAACCCTGGGAGGACTAAGTTATGGGATCTGATTTTAATATAGTTATTCTCCGGAACTGTCAAACATTTAAAAATAGTGAGTGAATTGCTGAGCAGGCTGTAAAGTACGTCTTTGCCGTCTCTGTGCAGCGGACTTTGGCCTGGCCCGGCTGTACGGGATCCCACTGAAAGCCATGACCCCGAGGGTGGTGACCCTGTGGTGAGATCTGCTTCAGCTCATCTTCACACTCCTCTTCCTTCCCTCCTTCCTGTTTTCCACTGATGCCCATTCCTCCTACAGGTATAGAGCGCCGGAGTTGCTCCTGGGCACCAAGACCCAGACCACTGCTATTGACATGTGGTGAGTTTCTCCCCTGTTCCACCCCGGCCAGTTCTGTTCATACTGTACAGTATCCAGTAGGGCTGCATGATTCTGGGTAAAATATGAATCACTATTTTTCATTCAGAATCAAAATCCCAGTTTTCTCTCATGCTTTATGAGCAATATATTTACTATTATTTGTTTGCATTATGTGTTGTCTTTATGCAGCAAACAATATGTAGAGAGGCTTGATAAATCAGTTTTGGCCGAGAGAACCTGATTTTTTTTAACCTATCCCTATTGGTCCAATTTGTGTCAGTCTTGGCTGATGCTGGCAACTGATATTTATTTATAGTGTAATTCTGTGTCACACCTTTGAACCTCATCGTCACCGATTTGACCAAAACTGGGCATGCTGATTTGGTCATTTGAGTTACCCATTGACCTTAAATTGCATGTGTCTTGGATCGATATTAAGGGAGTTTGAGCTTATTGGGGGGGGGGTATGACTTTGACTGGCTATATCTCCCATAATATAAGTTGCACAGAAATGGTTCTTGTATCGTTTTAAAGCTCTTTTCCAGCTCTGTATTTCGCCTACTATTGTATCCCCAAAATGAAATATTGCCATGTCCAAACGCATCCAAAATTGTGATGATTTGACACAGAATAACCCTATATTCAAAGTTAGCAGTACCACAGCTAAGAACACAGCTACTCAAATAATGAAGATGGTTGCATTAGACAGTCAGCCATTTTCCATAGCAGAGGACGAAGGATTTCTTTGGCTCATTCACCCTTTATAAAACGTCTAAGTACTGGCTCGTGATGCCTTTTTAATACATTGTTAAATCTAGCCTGTAGAAGATGCAGAATAAAATGCTATGTACCAAAATTCCACTAATCTGTACTGGCAAGCTTGACAAGCTTACCAGCACCCCCCACCCCGCTCAGCAATGCGGCAGTATTGGACAAAAATGTGTCCGTTATTGGTACAGTGAGGGAAATAATTATTTGACCCCCTGCTAAATTTTTAAGTTGACCCATTAATAAAGACATGAGAAGTCTATAATCTCACTGGTAGGTTTAGTTTAACAGCCAACGATAGATTATCAACAAAACAAGGAATAAAAAATCATTATGTAACAGTTATAAACCAAGTCGTCATTTGTCTAGGGAA
>JAAGVU020000008.1:3801644-3828237 GCA_011763525.2 Mormyrus iriodes | reverse complement strand
GATTTGTACCTGTTACATAATGATTTTTTTCTTGTTTGCTTTCTTGAAAATCTATCTTTTGATGTTAAAATATGCCTGCCGGTGAAATTATAGACTTCTCATTTGTTTATAAATGGGTTAACTTAGGAATTCAACAGGGGGTCAAATAATTATTTCCCTCACTGTATTAGTCAAAATTCTCACATGGGTGCACCACTAACAATATAGATCATTGTCACATCGACTTTGCAAAACAAAGGATGCACTCCTGGTTTTTAACACAACTCCTTTCCAAATGCAAGAAACGCTAAGCATAAGCTTAAACCTCATCTGCTCTTTATTATAACACCTAAGTCTTGCCCCCTCTTCTTGTTACATGGTTTAATGCAGTCCTCTCATTTGTTGATACAGCTTATGAAGAAACGCAATGGTAATGCAAACACGGCAGAATCAGTATCACGTATGACTGAGATCGCATAGGGGTATGAACTGAAGTCACAATTTAAAAACCATTAATCATGCAGTCTTAGTTTCCAATCCTGTCTATGCAAAGTGGGAAATACATTATGTGTGTGCGTGTGAGAGAGGGAGAGGGAGGACCATTCAAAGAACATTTGAACATAAAGCTTATACTGAAGATCCTCATGGTCCAGACATGTTTTCTTTTGTGTGTGCTCTGCTTCCAGGGCAGTGGGCTGTATTTTGGCAGAGCTGCTGGCTCACAAGCCCCTTCTTCCAGGTGGCTCTGAGATTCAGCAGGTGGATCTGATCGTGCAGCTCCTGGGGACACCCAATGAGAACATTTGGCCTGTGAGCACCGACCTTCCCCCACTAGCCAAGCCTGGAAGCACATCCGGTTAACACTTATTTTTGTTCACTGTTGCACTGTCACTTGTGCAAAATGCCAGGGAGACAAGATCACAAGACTGTATGTATGAATTGCAGCACCCAGCCCTTCCGAGTGACTGGGTGCCACTGTGTCTCTTACAGGGCTTCTCTCGTCTGCCACTGGTTGGACAATACAGTTTGAGGAAACAACCTTATAACAACCTGAAGAACAAGTTCACCTGGCTTTCCGAGGCTGGACTTCGGCTGCTCAACCTGTTGTTCATGTACAACCCCCGCCGCAGGTAACGTCGCACTTGTACCAGCATAAACACACAGCATAAGCGTGGCTCCTACTTTACTCATCTTCACACCTTTTCCTGTTAAAATGAGCAGAGCAACAGCCAATGACTGCCTGGAGAGCTCTTATTTCAAGGAGAAACCACTGCGTGAGTATCAATGGAAAGGGGGGAGGAACCATTATGTTGATGTGGGGGGTAGATTGAGGATGTCCCTGTGTGAGTGTAAACATCTCCCATTGGTTCTTAGCCTGTGAGCCTGAGCTCATGCCAACTTTCCCCCACCATCGCAACAAGAGGGCAGCTCCTGTAGCTGACAGCCAATCAAAGCGCAGCAAGGTGTGACCTTTGACCTGATCGGTACATCAGACCTACGGGACCAGTCCTGAAGCGGGAATGGGAGAGGAACACCCATTATCTCTCACTTCAGTGTGAACGTCTTTCAGTGCCATGCACAGAAGATAAGCAGCACTAGCCCAGATCAGCCACGGAGAAGCCCGACATGGTTTCTGTCTTCTCCTGTCTGTCATGGAGGTTTCATTGTGGTTCTTCTTTACTTAGAAATGCCTCTGTATTTTTGTTCAGTGATCCATGAAGACCAAAGACATAAAGACAGTGTCCAGGATTTTTTCTGTTTCTTCAGAGCAGCAGCTGTGAGTCATGTTTTTGTGCACACTCACTCCCTAAAATAGTGACAGGGTAAAGGTTTGGTTTGTTTGACTACAGAGAGAGTAACTGTTCAAGATGTTCGCAGGGAGAGCAGCTAGATCTACACATGGGAAAACAGATGTGCAACATGAAAAATAACTTACACAATAACATCCACCCATCTTCCAGCATTAGGTCAGGGCAAGCCTGAAGCCTGTCACAGGGAGGACAGGGGACAGTCTGGATGGGAGGCCGGTCCATTTTAGGACAGACACAGACTCATGTCTCTTGACTCAAGCATCGTAATGATAAACAATCTGTCAGAACCTGAAGACCTTGCCAGAACATTCTGAATACATACTGTCAACATTAAGTTGATGGTGCCACAAATAAGAGTTTTCCAAGGTTATCTTGACTGCTGTTATGACACGTGAACTGAATTGGGTAATTCCCTTGAACAATAACTAAAAATGAGATTTAATGATTAAATCAGTGGTTCACAACTGGCATAACCTCAAGACCCATGTTATTCTTTGGTCAGCAAAGCACATCCTAAGTCATGATATCATGGACCATCGAACGTATCTGGTGGGGGGGGGGGTCATATCAACTGGTCTTTCCTTTGGAAAAACTGAGATATTACCTTCTGTCTCTGCTGAGGCCTCCTCACCTCAGGATTCACCTTTCTGATGTTCAGGGTCAGGGGTGTGGATACCCTGGCAGATTCATGAGCCGAGCACTTTATAAGGGCCTTAAAATATAAGTTTGGGGGCCCGGTTATTGAAATCTTCAGAAAAGGACCCCCCCCCCCAAAATCCAACAGGGAAGCTTGCAATTTCTACGTATGCCCTTGCATGCTGTATGTGTTCAGATTGGGCTAATGCTAATGAATAGATAAAAATGATGGCAATGCAGTTGATTGGTAGATATCAAATCACAAGTCAGTAAATAGTGTCATTTGGCTCACTTGGAAAATCACATCGGTTTTTTAAAAAAGGATGACTTTTATTAAAATTGTATTATTTCGCATTAAATTGTTTGTGGGTCACTTTTTCATGATTGTTCATCACCACATTCGTAAGGATGCTTCAGAACTTAGCCAGGGTGCTCCCCCAGTTCTGTGGCCCATACTGAAGATATCTGTGAAAGGGAAGGGCCTTTCTTCACATCTGTGCTTGGTTGGTCCTACATCTGCTGAACCATCCACTTTTCTCCAAATAAAGATCCTGTTCTCAACTCACCTGTTTTGCAATATATTCAGATATGCCTTCAAAATTGAATCTAAAATTGTTTAAATGATTGAGAATAAACATGGAACAGATATTTAGTTGCAGTTAATATTGGTTATAGGAAGACGGAAGGTAGAGTAGGCAATTTGCCCAAAAGGAGCAATGCGTGTCAGCCGAGAATCAAAATCAGCACTATGAGTTGTTGCATGCTAGATGTGCTGCTTCCTGTTACCTCCGCTGCCCATTCCACTTGAACGATTCATCTTTGAAGCAACTTTATTTGTAGAATTTGAACCAGAACACTAAACACTAGCCCTTGAAACAAAGATTAGCAGTTGAGATTGAAAGTACTACCAAATTTGGTTCAGTGATTTATTTCCAGAGTCTGGTTCACTGGATCGGTTAGGGTTGCGTGGACTCAGAAGGTCCACCTTAAGGTCTCTCTGCTGTGTCTCACTGCTCACGGGCAGGTAGCCAAGGAGGGACATGGCTGCACTGCACACATCCTGGATTCGGCGCACTTTGCTGTGGGGCAGATTGACCCTCCAGGCTTCAGACACCATGGCAGCATTCCTTGAGCTCACTTGGAAGATGGGTCCCTTTTGGCTCTTGCCGTGAGTAACGTGGTGGATCCAGTCCTTCAAATATGAAGTCATCTGTAGTCCGGTGAATTTGTACAGATTCTCGATTTCCTTCAATGGGTCGCGAACCATATCCTCATACCGCACAAGGCGGTAGCGATCGCTGTACGGTTGGAGCGAGGCCGTCGTGTGGATCCGCACCTGGCCGCGACACACCTCCTGTACCACGCGGAAGATGGCATCAGGGGAGCGAGCGTTGCCCATCTCCAGGACCAGTGTGTCGTCCCTCCGCAGAAATGCCCCTGCCTGGAGTCGGGACTGCACCACAGCCCGTGGATCACGCACTAGATGAATAATGCGCAGATCTAGGGCAGGGTCACGCAGCAGCGGGTACAGTGGCTGTAGGTCAAAGAGACGCACCTCTTTCAGTGCCACGTGGCTGTAACTGTGGCATGCATTTTGCGCTCTCTTGAACCCAAATGTGTCACAATGGCGCATACAGTCAGAAACACTGCTGAGGGTCCCATGTGGCGTGAGGGAACAGGCAGGCGGGGAGCACAGGGCCCGGCTCTGGCTCCACATGAAGAGGTGGGAGACGTTGTGCTTTGCAGGGGTGTAGGCCTCTAACGAAGACAAGTCACATTGAAACACATTGCGTAGCAGATCACGCACCGGAACCTGCAAAGCCAGAGCCCCGGGCCGATTCATCGTCGACCACACATGCCACCCTGGCTCCATAAGGTAGAACACATTTGGATGCTGACTGAACACCTGTCCCAGGAAGGAGGAACCTGATCGCCACGACGACAGCAGCAGCACATGCACCTTGGCTTTGGGGAGCGGTAGCTTGGGTGAAATATTGACCTTTTCTGGAACCAGGTTCCACCATTTGTTTGAACTTATCAGCAGGACTGTAATGATGCCCTGGAGTAACAACACGGCTATTAATGCCACAGAGTTCCACTTATAGCGGGGCATTCTGGAAAATAAAGAGATGAAGAGGCATAATACACAGGAATAATTTCTTTGTCAGCAACACCTATTCTCCAAGTGAGTCACGTCATCACAGAAATACACTGTGAAAACCATCCCATTAAGAGGGCTAGGTGCTCCTCTTACTGTGACTTCCAAAATTTCCAAAATAGATTGTCTCTTGCAGTCAGCTCTGGAGCAGAAGCAAGCCAAATTATAAACCACTTCTAAATACTTCAAATTGTTATTCGATCCCAGGTGACCCAGCAGCCCTGAATAACTCTTGTGCTGGTGTATGAATCGTTTATGGGTTTACACTTGTGTTCCCAGTTTATGATTACCTATTATGTGAGGCATGAACATTAGAATAATTTACGGCTTAGGATTAAGGTTGAATTGGTTCTTTACATTGCCAACAGGTCCGTCTAGTTCAGGCAGTTGTGTGAGCTGTCAATTTGGTGTCATCTCTTCTGCTGTAGTGTACAAGAGCTTATCTAAAAGCAATCACCCAGACCGTGACTGCAGGCCTTTTCATACCTAGTGGAACCAGCAGCTGTCTAGGAGAGTCAAGGGCACGTTCAAGTTAGCCATGCTAATGGAATTTCAATATATTATATTACTATACGAAATCCACAGTGGTGTTGTATAATATTGCAAATTTCTTACAACTATACAGCCAAGGGGTACTTCACAGATTCTCCAGGCCAACTGAAAAGTTAGCAGCTGCTAAACTGATTCCTTAACTCTTAACACTGTTGGAAGACTCTGAAGTCAACTTCAGCAAAAACATCAATCTACAAAGGTCATCATAGCTGTGATCCTATCCTGGACTATGTAGAGATACCAATCCTGATTGTGTTATTAGGATAAATACACTCACAAATATAATGCAAAAAAGAAAAACAGCTCTAGTTATAGTTATCGTGTAGTTATAGTAATCTGTATACTGAAACATTACAGAACACTTACTGGATCAGTCAAAATACAGCAAGAAGTTAGTTGAGGAAATTTAGTTCATGTGAATATTCAGCCAAGGTTTATTCTCAGAGGTTGCCTCCCTGCTCACTGATATGTGCTAATCTTATTTCCAGGCAACTTTCTTCAAGAAATAAGAGATACACTGATAGAACCATATTCCAGGGTCAGAAGAAACACCACTAAATAAAAACCCTCTAACACATCTTAGACAGACCCCACTATTCACGTACATTTATTCCTTTAGCCGTCTCATTAAGTTGTAGCACTTACCTTTCAAACAATCTGCTGAAAATCTTCAGACAAAGAAAAGATTAGTGAAATAAATATCATCCCAGCGACAACTTGGTGAAGGTGCCAGTCTAGCCCAGCTGCAGTGAGTTTCATCACAGGCGGCCGATACTGATTGCTCAGTACGAGGCGGAGCGAGTCAGCCGTCACGGGAGACGCAAAGGGAATATTTTACTTCAAAATCAGATGCGTGAAAAAAAGCCTTCGGTGCTTTCGAAGGGGGGCGGGGAGTGTACAATTACTAAAGAATTCTTTTTGACCTTTAATATTCTAAATATGAAATCCAGTTTGGCTAGGATGTTTTAAAGAAGGACGTGCAGTGAGGTTCTTTTTAAACATCTCACACATTCACATGATGATCAGACACCTTGACTCTAAAACACGTTTTGCATCTCCCACTGGGTTTCATAAAGGTAATGTAATCTTATTTTTGGAAATAAAATTAAGGATGGATCTACACACAGCTTTTTGTAAACTGGATGATTAAAAAACCAAATTTAATTTCGATAAGACATTACTTTGAACATTTATTTTCAGACATTTTAAATTTTCTGTGAAGATCTGAGATACAAAAAGACTGTATCCAACTGATACACAGTCAGCCTGTTATGATAGATGAAAAGGGATCACTTTTACCTTAGAATGAATGAAAAGAATGATACAAAAACTTCCATTATTCCTGAGGTTTTAATGTTTGTTCTTACTTAATTTTGGCATTTAATATACTATTACCATAAAAACACATACCTACAGAATGAAGATATAAAAGTATGTGTATGCATGATCAAAAGTTATCTTGAATAAAATTCACACACAAAATGAATGTCTATTTGTAGAGAGTCAATTGTTGCTATGGCTGTCAATCTCTGGGTTCAGCATATGATTAATTCTCATAAAACAACAGCCAAACCGCAAGACTGGTACAGCTCTGTGAAGACCCATCAGATTTTGGCCCGATGGCCCTGTACCATCCCAGCCTTGTGGCAACCCCTACAGCCCTGTACCCTCCCGGTGTTGTGGTAACCTCAGTGGCCTTGTACCATCCCGGCCTTGTTGTGATCCCAACTACCCTGTACCATCCTAGCCTTGTGGTGACCCTGACAGCCCTGTACCCTCCCACTCCTGTGGTGACCTCAGCAGCCTTGTACCATCCCAGCCTTGTGGAGACCCCGATGGCCCTGTGTCATCCCGGCCTTGTGGAGACCCCGACGGCCCTGTGCCATCCCGGCCTTGTGGTGATCTCAGCAGCCTTGTACCATCCCGGCCTTGTGGACACCCCGACGGCCCTGTGCCATCCCGGTCTTGTGGTGACCTCAGCAGCCTTGTACCATCCCGGCCTTGTGGAGACCCCCACAGCCCTGTGCCATCTGGCCTTGTGGAGAACCCGACGGCCCTATACCAACCCAGCCTTGTCCTAACTGCAAAATAAAATAACATTTTTACATTTCATTTTTTTCTACACAACTGTATAATTAACCTGAAAGCTAATATTCCTAAAAGCCATGTCTCTTCCTTTGTCTCACACAAACATGACCCCATACCATGGCTAACACCAGTATGGGAGTTCTTAAGCTGTGTATGATGTGAAAGTGAACCATGGGGACCAGTGAGGGGTTGGTTCCACCTGGTGGGTGCAGATCACTGTGGCAGGAATGGAACCGAGGCCTCAGACAGACACATCCAGCCCCTCACACCCTCCTGTGTCTTAGGCCCAGTGCTGCTTCAAGAGAGGCACTGGCAGTGTGGGCACAACCTGGTTCTGAAAAACAAAGGTCTGAATGCGCTGAAAGACCCAAAGGAAAATGAGCAGCACGCTGACATACTGGATCCAGGCAAACTTCACCATCTCCCAGAAGCCTGGCTGGTAGGTGGGGCCCCAGGTTAAGGACAAGCCAGGAGTGGAGTAATGGAGCTAGGGGGTCCAATGTTCCTGACATTAGCCAGGAGAACCAGAGTGCATGTTATTTCAGCATGACCTCAATGACAATACCCCCTGCTGCATAATGTTGCCCTCAGGCAACAGAAAGAAAAACTCAATTTCTAGATTTCCAGAACAAAACCTTGCCAAAACATATCAAATATACTTTTTGAGACACTTATGCTCCCAAGGCGGTGCTTCCTGAAAGGATTTCCCGCCCTCCAATCTTGTAACATAACGATTCCAATATCTCATTGGACAGTTCCCGGACATGTTTTTAAGCATTTTAATTGGTCGAAATAATTAAAAAGCTCATATTAGGAAAACAGCAGCTTAAAAAAATTTCCGTTGCCTAAGGGCAACAGTGTGCAGTAGAGGGTTAATATACATCATCTTTTCATAATTGGACCAATTGTTTCTGCTAGTAGTAACACCTGCCTCTGTAATCGACACCTGCACGCTACAGCACGCTAAGACTCCAAGCAAAATCTTTTCGTGGAATGAACTTGACCCCAACCCATTTCAGCACCAACACACATGCACACAGACATGCCAGAGCCCTCCCAAGGATATCTGATGATCTCAACAGGGTATCGGATCACTGCCTTCAGCTTGAAAGGAGCAGCAGAAGCTCTACCGATGGTCCACACTGGAGCTGGACTGGACAGAAATGTTGTCACTGGAAGAAAATGTCCAAGAGATGTAAACTCAGGTGGGTCTGTCTCACTGATCACAAGTAGGAGTCCCTTCCCCCTTCCACCATAAGCATAAAACAGATATCTTACAGTTTCTTTCTTGATAGGCCTCCATGATGTCTGCCAGGTTGTAGGTGCTGGCAAAGGGACTTTTCTCACTGATAATTGACACCTGAATGGGAAGATGGTTATGGCACACCTAGACATGCCCAGATGGTTATGGTACACCCAGAAAACAAAAAAGCAGGTTAATTAGCAGCTGTATCACTTTTCTTACAAAAAAACAGGCTGGGTTATTGGAGACAACGCCACATATGGCGTCGATGCTGAACTGAACAAAGGATATTATGCTAAATGTTTCAGTCCTGATGTAAATTGCATGTAAAAAAACAGGAAATGAGTGTGTATGTGTGAAATAGTCAGCTCACACTGGAGTGCATATACGTGTCTTTAGAGAACACTGTACTCACATTGTAATGTGTGTCCAGGCCACGGTGAGGGAGTAAAGCCCTCTGATGTAAGCGCAGGTCTCCACTGAGGAGAAGCTGAGAACCAGGAACTGGGGAAGAGTGTTGTACCATCAGCAGGCTCTGCATCACAAGGGTGGACATCCTCTGCAAAGACAATGCAGGGGAGTGTGCATGTGCATTGCCTCTGGCAGGATGCCACCCATGAGCAACCTCTCCTTCCAGCTGAACTCTTAGCTCATTTTCTGTGATTGAGCTCCTGAGTTAATTAATTACATTAAACCATAATTAGAACACATTTACAAATCTCTTTTTACAAACCCATAAACAGCTAGTTTTTTAGACTCCATTTTTAAAAGTAGAAAAGATTATAACTTAACCAGATTCTAACATTGTATAAATCAAGGTAATTTTATTGAATCAATATTTATATAATGGTATAACAAATTTAGTTTCACATACTTGACAATCATAATGATCGCAATACCATTTGCTTTTTTTTGTACATAGAAATTGACCCTGTTAGATATACATATATAAAGGAGAAAATGAAGTTTGGGAACAGAGCACACGGTCAACTACATGGGACTACTCTGCCAGACAGGATTTAAACTGCCAGCCTTCTGAATACAGGCACAGAAGCCAAACCACAGGGCTGCCCACCCCTTGATCATAATGAGTCCTCTAATAATATGTATGGCTTGATACATTTTTAAAAAGATCCAAATTTCATCAAGGTTGGTGTTACATACAGAACAATCAGTAAACTAGGTCTGTGGTGTACAGACTTGTTGGTACATACGAATAACTGGTAGGAAAAGGTGAGCAGCATCTGGATGCTGTAGATCTGCTCATCAGGCTTCAAAGGGAGGTCTAATTGGAGGATTAACCGATCCAATTTCCCATCCCGGTTCTGGTCCTCTTCTCGTGCCTGTGTGGAAATACGGGGGATATCGAGGAGCTCAATCCTTCCAATCAAATTGCTATAAATGTGAAATCTGCCGCGAGCGAGCAAAGCAAATGACTTTCGAGATAAATGCAAGGTTGACTAAAACGATTCCCGCGCACTTGCCGAAACAGATGGTATTCGAAGATTATTGCCCTGAAGGACGTTAAAGTTGGGAAATGTGCTCCATGCAACATAGTCACCGCTGGTGCTTGTTGCTGCAATCAGCAACATCTGGTACTGGAAGCGAACGCTGGGTTGCTCTTCGTAAGTGCTCCGCTTTAGCCAGAACCCTGAAGCCAAACGCACAGAGTAACACAGGCTGTATAGTGCAGCTTCAGCTCACTACAATACCAACAAAATCGGCTTCATCAACGGCGCAAGATGAGTTTCGAGTTTCTTCTAGATTAACGGCACCAACATTACCCATTCTAAGACGTTGCGTAAGGATATTATTGCAAATACCGCTTTAGGATTTACAGGGGAATTTAAAATGACTTTCATAATATCAATTTTCGAAGACAGACATTACCTTTTGTACATATCAGATTTGACACAAAACCGGCTTATAAATAATTTCCTTTAGGCAATCAGGGTCATGGTGGCGTTTCTTACCCTGGCTCCGGTACGCTACCAGAAGAGGTGATATGTAGGTGAGGCACAGTACAACTATTAGGAATAACGTGGCTTTTGTGCAAATGCTAGTTTTGTATCTGAGTAAAGCCGGGTGACTGTAAACTTCATAAATAGCCATTTCAAACAGGTTATGCCAACACAAAGTGAAACTCTGTGAGTCTTCTAATTAACACCGTGTGGCTAAGTGAAAATATACTGCATAATAGACTCCCCTTTCTAGACTTTATTCAGTAACTTCTGAATCTCGGCGTCCTACGGTTTCCATGGCCGCCGTCTATGTACGGTCCGTGTTCTAAAACGTCCCCCGTTTCCGCTGTCTCATATAAGTAGTTCCGACCAGATTACATCCTACGGCCGCAGTGGCCACTTTAAGAACATTTAATTATGCACCCTTTGGAAATCAACTATTATATGCCTGTTTTGGTTTTAACTATTATATATGGGATTTTAAAATGAACGATTATGTTTATATATTACATTGAAGACATTTTCGCCTTTGAAGAAACTATATTAATGTGATCATTTTATTATTGCCTTTTTGAAATTTCGTTTTAATCAGCATTAGAAGCAAAACAACAAACTTTAAAGTACTGTAAATTCAGTACACTGTCAATTGCGTGGAATACTTCTATTTTTACCGAGAAATGAATAAAGAAAATAATGACAGAAATAACGAATACCATAGGCTACTTGCTGAAGGTGTAAATAAGAATATAAGCAGAAGCCTAACGCAACTGCATATTTTGACGTTTTCTACCGGTCAGTAGTAAGAAATACAAATGGATTTAAAATGTAGTCAACTGTACAAATGTGTTTACAATCACACATGAACCAGTAAAACAAGCCCAGCCAAGCGGGAATGGTAATTGGGAAGTTCGGGAAACTTCCCGGTCGGCTGGTGTTCCGACATAACAGCATACCTATCAGAATGGCATACCCTGGGTATAGGTATGTTATTCTGTCAGCGTAAATGTACCTATCAGAACATCATACCATACGTAGGTATGTCATTTTGATAAAGTAGCCTAAACCTGCTTGACAGCAAATTCCGAAGCTGTTTTTTTGTTGCCAGTCAGCCCCTGCTCCCAGCTACCATGTTACAGACAGTTATTTGAAGTCGGCGTTATGGGCCGGTCTAAAGCTGCGCAGCAAACGTGGAAAACCGAGAACATAAAACATGTCATCAGATAATAAATATATAAAGTACAATATTTCAGGCTAAACACTACATCGCCGAAACCCGAGAAAATAAAAAACGTAGCTGTAATATAATGATTGCCCCCCCCTCCATAAAAATGTAGTGGCCCGGAAGTGACATCAGCCATAAGGACTGGCAGGTTCCCGATATTGTTTTGGTCGGTCGCTAGCCGTTTTAGCAGTCGTTTAGGTTGAAAATAATAATACTACTTTTGCTGCGGTTGTCATAATTAATAATAAAATCACAGACGAAGAAGAGGGGGCATCTTCAAACCATTAAATAAAATCAGAATCTAATAATTAAACCAGGGGTTATTACCTACATTTTTTGAGAAAAAGAAATAGCGCTGTTTGTCAGCAAAATGAAATGGATGTTTAAGGAAGACCACTCTCTGGGTAAGGGCCTGTTTATTAATTATCACTGATTTGCCTGATATTCTGCCCAGTGTTTGCTGTTGGTGTCGCTCTTTTGGGAAGTGAAGGCCTGATCTAATGGGCGCACTTCGCTCCTGGGACTCCGGAATCCTTCTTTTCAAACACAACCGGTTCCGCACGGCTGTCGGATATTAACATGCCCAGTTGTTAGAATGAGTTCTGCTAAATGGGATTGTAGATGAAATATAAACTTTTCATTTGGTACCAAACACCACGCCTAATGGCTTTCAGTGGAATCTTTTCTCATCTCTATTATCTACTGTTTTTATGTGGCCAGTAATATCTCTTCTTAGTTCCTGCTGCTTTAAAGGGCTTACGTACCAGGGGAGATATTTCGAATATTAACCTCTTAAAATCCAACACTGCAAATACTAAATCTACTGTGAGAAATGTCAGTAAAACACAATTCTCTTTAAAAGCAACTGAAGGCCAAGTATCTGACATGGTTCAGTGGGTGGAATTGTGGCCTCTAACCTCCACGGTTTGATTGTGTTTTACAGTGTGAAACACATGGATTAAATTGGTTGGTGTCTCTAGATTTAACTTAACGTGTGCCACTGTGTACCATGTGATGAATGGTGGTGGTAGGGAGCTCATTATCACTGGGCTCTTCAGCAAGACCCTTAACTGCAATTTCTTCAGGGATGCTGGCTGACCCGGCTCTCTGATCCTCACTTGTACACCACTTTGGACAAAAATGTCTGCTAAATAAGTATTTTATCTTTAATTGGGCTCACTGTTCACTTCACCCTCTGTGGTTGTGATCCTTAAGAGTACCCAGAGTTGGCCAAATCTGATTTTCAGAAACTGAATTGATACAGAATGATTGATACAGAGCCAAGCACATCAGTGTTTTTCAATAAAAGCCCAAATATGAACTTTTTGTATCGTTTGGTCCAGGGGTAAGATTTGAAATGAAAATTGGCTTTAGCTAATCAGGTCAGGGGTGTGTCATTTAATTGCAAGTGTAAAATGATATATTAAAATGTTTTTCTTCAAGGGACAGGAGGGGGAGGAACATCCTTGATCATTGTTTTTAATAATGAAATATGCAAATGTAAAAAAAGATTGCGGAAACTATAGCTTCAGAAATCTACACTGTGAGTGTGAGCGTAATTTTATTAAAAGAATTCCTCAGTTTCTTGGGTGTGACCTTTTGCAGGAGCGGATCAGGTATGTTGGCTTCTGTCATGGAATTTGTCTTGTGCCTCTTGGTTTGGGTTTCATTGTCCTGTATGGTTAAAATAGGGTTTTATTTTTCAAGCATCAAATATGTTTTACAGTATATTGAGCTCCAGTGTCAAGTGATCTGGATCATGTGTGATATTAGCTATTTACATGATAGACGTTTCCTGCACCAGTGACTAGTTGCCATATACTAAGAATAAACAGTGCATTTATCACAGTTATGATGCCCAAGACATGCAACACTTGTCTGGTTGCAGGCAAACTACTGCTTCCTTATCTTGTTAGGGCTGAAGGCTGCTCAGAATAGCCAGTTATATATTCTTTGTGAAGTGTTGTAGTATAAGACAGATTTGTACAACTGCATAAAGTGACGGGATCATAGGATGCCATTGCAGGCACCCAATATTTGACTGGATTCCTGATTTCCAGCCTCTTTTATCTCTGTGTTCCTCATATCTCAGATTCACTTGTTCATCTGCTCTGATGAGCTGTCTTTTTTTTTTTTAACATTCCTGAGAGCTGGTTTGGTTTCCTGGTTTGGTCTTTTGAGGTCACCATTTGGTTAGAAGTCTTGCATAGTGGTAGCTTCTCCTGGCACCCCCTGTGGTGGGTTCCTGTTTTTACTTGGTTTTCATTTTTTTCAAAAGTGTACTGATAATTTCTGCCTTAAATTTAAGTTGTCCAAACTCTGTTTAGCTCTTTAAAAATGCTTTTCTAGTTGCTCACCCAGGCTGTGTGTGACCCGGAGCTGAATGTGTGCTCACAGCCTTATGTTCATCCCTTCACGCTCCCAAGCATCTTCGCAAAATGACTCTGCTCCTCTCATTGACAGATCACCGCTGCGTGGAGTCAGCTAAAATCCGCAGCAAGTACCCTGACCGGGTGCCTGTAAGTGCCCGTCCTTCCTGTGTCGCTATCAGAAAGTCAGGGGATTAGCTGTCAGCATTTTGAAATATGGCAACATCTGCTTCTGATTCTATTTCGTCTAAACTGCCCTGGTGGACACCTGATCATAAGGTTGAACTTCCTCCTCAGCAAGACAGACGCGTTTCAGAGCAGGTGGATGAAGTTCACTGTACCTGTATGTCGCGCTTGGCCAGCTGCAGTTTGATGGAATCTCTCTATGCCTGCTGCAGGTGATCGTCGAAAAGGTGTCCGGCTCCCAAATCGTGGACATTGACAAGCGGAAGTACCTGGTTCCATCTGACATCACTGTGGCCCAGTTCATGTGGATCATCAGGAAGCGCATCCAGCTGCCTTCAGAAAAGGCCATCTTTCTGTTCGTTGACAAGACCGTCCCGCAGTCCAGGTCAGGATCTGCAGTGATGCTGAGGGGAATGGGGCAGGTGTTTGGTGGATCTCAGGCCTCCAGGCTTTCCTGTACTCTTGTTCTCAGAATAATGGTCGTTTTTTGACACCAGGCTTGTGGGTGCAGACTGAGGGCCAAACTTCCAGTCTCCAGTTAGGCAACTTAAACTATCTGCACACACAAGTGATTCCTTTGATAAGCTGCCTGGTTATCTCTTTTCCATTGTGGACAGAGTTGGCTGACACCAGGGTGTTTTGTAGATGATATGGTGTGTGCTTCAGCAATGCTTCCAAACACACTGTTTTTTGTTATTGAAGTGCCACCTAGCTCAGATATACTGATTGCACGTTCGCCCTGGAGGGTGTGTCTGTAATCTTTCACAGTGTCCATCTTCTTGTCACCAGCTTATATTTGCCCTGTGATGCGGGTTACACTCATCTGTCAGTTGACTGAAGCTCTCGCCCTTGCAGCCTGACGATGGGACAGCTGTACGAAAAGGAGAAGGATGAGGATGGATTTCTCTACGTGGCGTACAGCGGGGAGAACACCTTCGGGTAGAAAGGCAGGGGCGGGGGGGCCCCACCCCCCAAACACATGGGAGCAAAATGTAGAAAAGACAGCGTGTGGGGGGGGGGGCATCAGAAACAGCACAGCCGGCGTGTCCGCCTGTGGCATCCTCAGAGCAGCCGCTTCCCACCCCCTTCATACTTCCCTCTTGTATTTAGAGCGCGTGAGTTTAATTTTATCACATTATTGAGACTCTTTGCTTTGTTTGGAATTTTATTTCTTGTGAGACTATTTAAAATAATTTAAAATAAAATAAAGGGCAGGTATCTGGGTAACCTAACCAATAAAAAACAATCAAGTACTATCTGTGCATATTTTGCGTGTGTGTGTGTCCGTCCCCAACACAGAGAGGGAGGTGCATTGCAGTCTACGAGGCAGGTCCTGAAACCGCAATGTGTCTCCTGAGGTAAAAGCGGGGCCTAGACCAGAAGCAGCTTTGTGTGTTTTAATCACATATTTCCACACAACAGGACAGGCTCAACATCTCTTGCATTCAAAAACACATTTTCAAACTGTTGGTCACAGGTAGGCGGGTCTAGATCGTGCTTGACTTTGCTGTCAAGACACACCAGCAAGTTGACCACCCTTAAACCACTAGATTATACCATCTTCCCCCTTAGATAAAGGCAGATGACCAACTCTGCAGCTACTCAGGTTATCGATGGATGCAAGATGGCAGACAGACCTCTTTCACCATCTTTGGTTCATCCCCGTTAGGTTCTTCAGCTAGGAGAGAGAAACGGCTAATCAGCAAGCTCAATCAGACAAACAGCTATACAGGAAGCCAGTCAGCAGGCCCGCTCACCGTAATTGCAGCACCCATAATCCCCTGCATCATCAACTCTCCAGTGGAGCATACCTACAGAAGAAAAGCTTAGTTGGAACAAACACATAAGACCTAAACATGCCAATTGAACACGATGGATACCTGCCCAGCCACACTGGCTGTGTTCATCATGTCCTGGATGCGGCTATCCAGGAACGCCCAGGTGTCCTGGAAGTCAGGAGAAGAATCCTGCACCATGACCAGCTCCGTGGTGCTGTAGACAGCCGTGAGCGCGAGGCGACGGCCATACCAGCGCATCTGCGGGAGACGGCAGCCATGACGACATCAGCGTGAGGTGTAAAAACAAACACCTAACACCTTTATCACAGCAGTGTGATGCATTTCATGATATGGAAATGTGACGAGGCTTCCTCCAACTGTTGTTTGCAGAGGGGAAGAGAACTCTGCTCACAGTTGAGTGCTCCTTGAGGAAATATTAAATGCCAGTCTAGTAAAACAGCATTTGATGTGCATTCAGGCTATAATAAATTTGATGACATTAGAACTACCTGCATGTGTATGAAGGTCCCCATTAAATTTTCAAATAGGAATAACCACACATTCATGCCAGACAGTCTCCCTGTGCTCAGAGCTTATAGGGAGTAACTGAAGTACACTCTGTACAGGTGTGTGCTCTCCCACTGGGCTCAGAAGATGAGCACACACTAGGAGAATCTCCTGACTAGGTGTTTGCACTTTGACCAGTTAGTCCCTGGCTTTTGTCGCTATATGCTGGCCATGTTGGTGTACTGCAAGTGTGGGAAGCACCCAGTGACAATCGCAGACTGACGTCGGTGGAGCGATCGCCGGCGTAGTACCACAAGTCGTCCACTAGGGTGAACAGGCACTTCAGGCTGCCTGGGATGTTGTGGGACAGCAGCAGCGTGCTCATGGCCTGCGTAGCACAACAGAGGGACAGTGCCACCATTCGTTCAGACACATGGAGAGTGGAGAAGTATAAGGGGCCAGGGCATAGGAGGGAGCTCAGTCACTGGTGACCATGACAGTTTACCTGTGGCCACGAGTCCATGTATGGGGCCAGCATTCTGAGTCGGGTCTCCACGGCATCCCTCAGAAACACTGCCTTCTCTTTTGGCCTGAGACAGATGGTTGGTTTACACTCCATTCCAACAAGGTTCAAAATTCAAGCAGTTTCACTCTCATGTGACCGAAACAAGTCAATTTCTTGCTCGTTTCCTGCTGACTGCTAGCACCCGAAAAATGCTAGAGAATTCAGAGTAAAATACAAAATAGGTACAGCAGCCAACAATTAATATAAAGTACAATACAAAAAACAGCACCACAGACAGGTAGACAATTATTATATATATCTACAAAAGCATTTATGTGTACAGAAGATGTACTGAAGGTAGAATCTGGGGATTATGGGGTCAAAGCAGAAATCTATGGGCTGTTCTGATGACTGCTGGGGTGTGGAGTCACTAAGCGAGGCCATCAGTAATGTTGACTCCCATGGAATTCTAGATGGAACTGTAAAGAGCCTCCTGATGTCAGCTCCTTAGTCTTGCTGGCATTTTGGCAGCAGTTGCTCTCCTGTCAACACCCTTTCAGTACCCTAATCTCCTCTCTGTAGTCCGTCACATTGTCACTGGGGTTTAGGACTACGATGGTGGTATTCTCAGCATATATACCCATATAAACACGCCTGTGTGTGTAAAAGCTTTCTCACCCTGCCTGGCCCTGCTGGACCTGCTTCTGTTGCTCTTCCAGGAGCTGCACTAGCTGAGTGTTACACTGGGACACAAAGTGCAGGACCAGCTCACCGACTCCATTGGTAAAAATCCCAGCAGAGGCCGGAGACAGGCCCAGAGTCTGTGGAACGACACAAAGTAGTGTTAAAACTAGTTCATGCTTCACTTTTCCGCGTACGTGCATAGTCATGCATGCGGACTCACGTACATTATACAGTTGTTTGTGTTGTGATTGGTGCAGGCATACAGCAGTGATATTCCACCAGACCAGGAGAGGGCAGATGTATTGAAACAAACACAAATACAAGCAGTGTTGTGAAACTAGTTAACTTTTTATAAGTTTTAAAGTGGTTACTACGCTTGACCAGTATAATGTAATACAGCATACTGCAGAATTCTGAAATCCTTGTAACAAAAATTACCAACACGGTTTAATGTCTGGACATTATGAAAGATCAGGTAAGGGGGTACCTCCGAACCTCATAGAGCAAGAACAACAACTATCTTTCTTCTACTCTTACTTGACCTCTGCTTTGTAAAAGTCAGTGCTGCTACCTACTGGAAACACCTAGTCAATATCTTTGCCCATGCACAGTCTACGCACACCGGTGGCCATGAAATGAGAATCTGGGCTACATGCGCACCGTCTCGCACGCACCCCTGATGACAAAATTTATGTCACTCGCCCTGTGCGTGGACTGTAAACGCATGCGAGAAAGTGAAGTATGAATTGGCCCCAAGGCACACAGTAGGGATGCACCGATCCCACTTTTTCTGTCCCGATACCGATACCTGGGCCTTGGGTATCGGTCGATACCGAGTACCGATCTGATACCTGTGTTTAATTAATAAGCACTGTTTGGTTTTCTATATTAGTGAACAAAGCATATATCCAGGTGTACTTATATTGGCTATTGAAACTGAAGCGTTATTTATATCTAACATTAAATATGTTTAGTTATTTTATGTTAGATATAATTAACGCATTGGTTTCATTTTCTCTCGCTTCTCCAATATTTGCGCTCAAGCTTGTTGTTGCGGTCGTTCTCTGTCAGCATTGGCAATCTCCGTGTACTCTGCGCTATGGTGCATCTTTAGATGTTTGATCTAATTGCTTGTGTAAAATGGCGTGCTGTCCCTTCTTCCTCTTGACACTTTAGCAGAACAGACTGTACAGTCTGACAAAATGCCATAGCTTTCAATTTTAATGTAATGTAGCAATTAAGTTGTATCGGTTCTTGGTATCGGACAATTTTTATGAGTACGAGTATCTGACCACAATATCGGTGCATCCCTAGCACACAGAGACATTCACAGCAAACTCCCATTCTGGTCACCTCAGCCCCAGCAGCGATGGCTTCCACAGACCAGCCATGCTCTGGGATAAACTCCAATGCAGCTGTGAGGATTCGCTTCTTCAGCTCCTCCTCTATTTCATATGCCTCCTCCTGCTCCTCCCCTTCCTCCTCAGCCTGGTTAATAGTCCTGCACAGTCAAGTGGCATTACCCAGCTATTACCGCAAAGCGTGGGGGTCACTACAGATAGTTAATTTCTGCCTCCTTAAATCAATTTAGTACTAGGACTAAAACTGAAGGTGAGTGGTAACACCCCCCATCGCAGTTTGAACTCTCATTTGTCACAAGAATGTGTCAGAAACATGCTAATTATCAGAGCTCCAACCTCCCACTGGTTTGTATTGGTTCCTGCTTGGAATCATGATCAGCAAATTTCTTCTCAGGTGTGTGGGCTTTGTGCTGCTTCCGTGCAGGGGAAGAGAGGGACAAAGCAGCTTGTAGGTGGAGCAGGGCAGGGTGGTGGATAACCTGCAACCTGCTTCTGGTGCCCTGTAGGGCCCTGACTGGAAAAACACAAAATTTAATCAACCTCGATGTCCAGAACATGGCCACTCATTTTCACTACCCACATCTGGAACAGCCTATATTGTTCTCTTGGGGGCGGGCGGACGTATTCGTTCTCAATCTCTCTCAGACACACACACAATGCGATAACACCCAGCATGTAGGCGCTAAATAACAGAAACGATCATGTCCTTCATGATCACTTTATCCCTAAAAAAATCACCAACGTTCGTGAAACTACTAGCTCGTCGCTTTGAGAGTTTAAAAGGCTTAGCGCAGCCCGACACTCACCACTATTGATACCCCGAATAAACCACACCGCCCGTAACGCCCCACGAAGGATCGCCATCGCAAGTCACATGGGGCGCCTGTCGGGGACGTCATCATTCCGCGACGGTGTGATACCGTCTCGCTGCGTTTCGGCGCTGCTGTGTTCGGCGAAGCGGTCTCGTCCTCATTCTCTCCTCAGCGGATTATTTTATTAAGTCAGACAGTGTCTACAAGCGTATTACTACGCAGGGTAAGAACGACTGGTGTTCCGTTTATGTGAGCTTTTTGTCAGCTTTTTCACTGGGATTCCATGGCGACGCCCCATTAACTGTATATTAATCCATATAATAGCTTCATATAATAACTTCGAGCGAAACCACTGAGGTACTGGAGAGGTAGGAAAGGAGATTGGGGCAGCGGGGACGGGGAAAAAGGAGGAGTGAAGAGAGGAGAGCGGATGCCGGTGTCGCAGGACGCAGGAGGTCGCAGCGGCCGCTGTGTACGTGCAGGCTGTAATGTTTGTTTTTTTTTGCAGTAATTTGGTGTGTGACTGTTGTTCACTCTTCACCGTCGATACTCGGCGTGAATGTAGACGTATATGTGAAATAGGGGTAGATTAATAATGACTAAGCAAATAAAATGAGGAACTCTAGGAAGCTTTAATAAACAGCTGTAAGGCAGATAAAGGAGACCCCCCCCACCCCGTATTAATTTTTCTGCTGCATGTTCCCTACCCTTATAAGCCCATGGCAGACCTGGGGCTGCAAGCTGGGGACCGAGTGCTGCTGCTGTGGAGCCAGCCCTCCCCCCCAGCTGCTCTAAAGAAGCTAGCGGAGGCTGTGGGGGCTGCAGTGGGCAGCCAGGACCTGGTGTCAGTGGAGAATGTGGAGAAACTGCTGCTGTGTAAGTCTCCATGGGGTAGGCCGTGAGTAAATGCAGTAAGAACCTTTTAGCTTACATTAACAAAGGTGACGTGTTCAATATCCGGTCATCTCTTCCTGTACCAGCATCCCACGCAGAATCCAGGTACAACTGGGTGCTTTTGGGCCTGGTGCCAGACAGTGCCCTGGTACACAGCCCTGAGACGCTGGCAGAGGTGGCGCGGGTGTTGAAGCCTGGCGGGAAGATGGTTCTGGAGGAGCCAGTCACAGGTAGGGGGGCTTGTGGCAAATCATGGGTTAGGAGTGGAGTTTAAATAAGATCCTCAGGCTGTATTGTTGCATGTGACCTCTGACCTCAACCATCTCTGTGCTCAGAAGCAGAGGGCGGAGCCCTGAGGACCCCGTCAAAGCTGCAGTCAGCACTGAAGCTGTCGGGCCTGGTATCAGTCACGCAGGTGAGGCCTGTGTTCCTGATCTCGTCATGTTTTCCCTGCATGTGGACGCCGGTCATCCCTATCCCTCCACCTGCAGGTGAGCTCAGGCCCGCTCAGTGCCGGGGCGGCCGCCGCCCTGGAGGAGTCTGCGCACTTGGTGGGCGGCACGGCGACGAGCGTGCGCATGTCCGCCGCTAAGCCAGACTTCGAGGTCGGTTCCTCTAGCCAACTCAAGCTTTCCTTTGGCAAGAAGGCATCCAAACCAGGTACCCTCTGTTCCCCCACCAGACTCCACCTTTTTCTGGTACTCCCTGTTTCTATAACATCTTTAACCACTTCCTCCTGCATGCAGAGAAACCAGAGCTTGACCCCACTGCTGCTAAGAAGTGGACTCTTTCCGTTAACGACATGGACGACGAGGATGTGGTGGGTGTAGAGCGAGACCGTGAAAACAGAATGGGGTTATCAGCCCGCTGTGGGACAGTGGTGTACTGACTCTCCATCGGCCACTCTGCAGGACCTCCTGGACTCGGATGCACTCCTTGACGCCGATGACCTAAAGAAGCCTGATCCAGCTTCCCTGAAAGCCCCGACTTGCGGGGATGGAGCCAGCAAGAAGAAAGCCTGCAAGAACTGGTGAGGCACATGTGCACACAGGGAACTGCTCTGAGCCACTGCCACTGCCATGTGTCATACAGTGGCCCAGTGCTGCCCTGTCTCAGGCTGTCCTGCCTCTTCCCTCAACCAGTACATGTGGCCTGGCAGAGGAGCTGGAGCAGGAGAGCCTGAACGCAAAGAAAAGCAGCCAGCCCAAGTCAGCCTGTGGAAGCGTGAGTATGGTTGCCTGATGCCAAGCCCCCATTCCTAGTGCTGGGGAAGTTACTCACAAAAGTAATCCATTACAGAAAGGGATGGAAAATTTAAGGTCCAGAAAGTAGAAATCGAGACTAAGGTTTTATTTCAACCAACTAGGTTGAGTACTCTTTATACTCAACTGGTTGGTTTAAACAAAACCTTTGTCTGAACGTGAACTTACACCTCCGTCTTTAATGTATTACTTTTGCAAGTAACTTCCCCCACACTGCTGATTCCACGGTGAGCAAAATAGTGGCCATCATTGGTGTAAAGATCCGTCGCCTGTGGCTGTCCAGTTTGTGCCTCACCTTTGAGTCCCATGTGGAACCATTAGCTGTGATATTTTTATTCTGATCAGTCGTCTTGATCCCTGGAATGTTTTTGGGAGATCCAGACACATTTTTTTCTCCTGAGATTGTACTTGCTTTGGACAGAAGCATCTGCTAAATAACATACAAGTGAGATATAATTTTGACGTGCCCCTCTGGCTTGACACTTTGACCTGTGCTGCAGTGTTACCTAGGTGATGCCTTCCGGTGTGCAAGCTGCCCTTACATGGGGATGCCCGCTTTCAAACCTGGGGAGAAGATCCTCCTTGACAACACTCACCTCACCGATGCTTAGCCGTACCCCCTGTGTACACCCCCCCCCCCAGCTGTTCTGATGCCAAAAGAGTTGAATGAAATCACATGAAATAAACCAAGTCCTCCAGAATTGCTGTTTTTAATTTAAACAAGAACAGAACTAGGTGACAGTATGTGTGCTGTTTGTGTATTTGGAACGGAGTCATGGGTCACTAGTTACTGAATAGTGCATTCTGATGTCTCCGATGCTGGGCTCGAAGGTCACATTATAGGTGATTGCAGCCTGTCCATCCCCAACACTATCTCTGGGCAAGCTGAAGAAATACACCCCCTGTTTCTGGTGGGGGCTCCACTGGCAGGCACCCTGTAGGGGAGGGGGGGCCAGAGTCAAACAGACTTGGACGTGTATATAAACATTCCGAACAAAGTGATGTCACACCTACCTGCTCACTGACTGGTTGAATGAGGCCCATGCTCAGCTTGATGTCATCAGTCAGCTGGTATTCCATCCATAGAACCACACCATGGCAACAGCCACTCCTGAAAAGCATCAAGGTCAGGGCGGGAATGACCTTTGTTCTGTCCCAGTTCTGGTGAGTGATGATAAATCTAGACAAAGAACATGAGAGACTTCACCTTACAATGGGGACTGATCCCTGGCTGCTGATTGGCTGCTCAGGGACAAACTGCATGAAGTCAAAGGTCATGATGGCGCAGGGCTGGGTCAGGGCATGGCAGGGGTACTCCCACAGGTAGTGTGGTTCGGCTTCCTGTGACTCCCGAAAATCCAGGGAACGCTGAGAGGGCAGGAGAGAAATAGCAGGATTCATTCTTTACACCACCCTGAAAGAAAACTGCATTTCTATATGTAGTGGGAAGTAGTTTGGATGAAAGCAGCCATGCAAGTCCTATGCATATTTAATATGTTGTAAACAAATACATTCTCACGATAAATCTTTGTAATTGGGGCCAAACATTGCCACCCTCAAGTTCCAGGTTTAGTTCTCACCTGGATCATCTCATCCATGGGACGGACATCAAAGCCTTCACAGAATCCACAGGGAGCTCGGATTCTCCACAGATCCTGGGATGGAGTCAGAGAGATCGACTAGGTTCTTCCGACACTGAAAATGGTCCATACTGCCTCACCTGTGACCTCCGAGCCAGCATACCCGGAACTCCACAGCGACCATGTGCAGCGTGGCGGACCGGGGCAGAATGACGGCCTCTGGCTGCAGCAGCTGGGCCAGGGCTGTCCGACAGTACCAGAAGAACAGGGAGTGCCAGGGCAGTAGGCTGGTACTGAAGTGCGGTTCCCCGATCAGCACAGACACCTGAGAGAGACAGACAAAGGTGGCTGCTAACCTCAGCTTCAAGATTCAAGATTTTGTCACATGCATAGCCATGCTGGTATAACTTGCAGTGCAATGAAAACCTTGCTCCTGCGACTGTGCATAAAAGCAATTGTATATAAATAAAATAAGTAAAAATGGGGGGAGTAGTAGGATAAAAAAGGATAAATAGAAGACAAATAAAAGGCTATGTCAGCTTTCCATAGACAATGTATAAAAACAGCATTATATACAGCCCATACTGCAGGCAGTGTGCAAATGGTGCAGTGAGAGTTACAAATAATAAACTGACAATTGTAAAAAGGTTACTGTGCACGTCCATTAAGCCAGAGGAAAGCTGTACAGCTGAGGTACAAAGGTGAGTCACGTGCCTGTGCCCCTCCCAGATCACTGGTAGTCAGCTGGTCCAGCCTGCCACTCAGCATCTGCACACCATCGCTCAGAGAGTTGGCCTCCAGCACCTGGGCAGGCAGACAGAGGGCAGGTGTGGAGTGTGCCGGCTTTATGGCTCATATCACAGTGAGTGGCTGACCAGCTCACCTGCTCTACCATCTGCTTGGACAATCCTGAGCTCTCCAGGCTGTAAACCTATAAGGACAGGCAGACATGTGCTCATCTCTCGTGTGTAAGGAAATACCCTGATAGGATGATGTGTCTGCAGCGAGGAAGACAACAGCACCTTCTTCACACCCAGCAGGTGGGCGAAGACAGGAAGCAGACTGCAGTCACTGACGCTCAGGCACACGCTGTCTGCGCTCAGGACCTGTGACACAAACACATAGACGGTTCCCACAGTCTACAACAAACACCCCAGTACACAGTGCTCTCCTCCATCGGACACTGGGCACACTTTATCACATGACTCACACTCTGCAGTGCCCGCACATAGGTCTCTGTCCGCTGGGGATCGTTCAGCTCACCGAACCGAGGCCGGGTCCACACCAGGTGTGCCTGACATGAGCAGTATGGTCGACAGGGCACTGCCTCGATCTCGCCGCCCTGCTGGCTGCGCAAAAAAATTAACCTCCACAATGTATGAAGAGAGCAGACCAAGACGACATTGCCAGTACCCAACATGTGCAGAGATTTGTGTGCCTATGAATACTGACTGTATATGTCCATTTGCAGGGTAGGACCAGGGCTGAACACCGTCGGAATGTCACAACAGCTGTGTGAGCTTACCTGTGGGAGTGCAAGCTGTACCAGAGGCTGTAGTCATCGTGTGACACTGTTAGACTAAGCTCCTCCCCTTCGGTTACCTTCTTCTCTCCAGGCAGGAAGTACACACTCTGCATCCAGTGATCCCTCCACTACGGACAGAGCTCAGCCAATCATGAGGATGCATGCACACATCACAGCCAATCACAAGGTTGCATACACACAGTTCAGCCAATCTGGCAACAAATGAGCTCATACACAGTACTCAGCACTCCCAACATTAACAATGTATGTATTCTCCGTCTGCGTTACACCCTAATGGTTACTCCCCAAATGTCATGGTGTCTCCAACAGTAGCAAGCTAAGTCAACACAAATTTCCATCAGCCATGTGGCAATAAAGATTCTGATTCTTAACGGTGTAACTGGACTGTCAATAAAGCAGAAATGTCTGGTTGAAAAGGGCAGCCTGCTGATAAGCAAATCTTACAGGGTAGGATCGCGGGTCCTGGTAGGTCCAACTGGGAGCCATGGAGCACACTATGGTGCCGTCAGGATCCATGTCTATATCCCACCAGGACAAAACGGCCTGAGCCCGACCGCCGGCCTGGGCCTGGAACTGGAAGGAGTGCGATGCAGAAGCGCTGCTGACAGGCTGGCTGAAGTCCACACTGCACAGTGGAAAAGATAAACGGTTTACAGCAAATGGCCTCCCAGAATGCCTTGCTGAAATACTAGTAGCAGAGACACAAAGAAATAGTCTCTATAACCAGAAACAGAAGGGCTGCATTCACCTGAACATGGTGCACAGGGGACTCAGGGCTGTAAAGGTGTCGGGCGGCACTTGGCTGAGCTGGATGTCACAGACAGAGGGCGATCCCGCACAGCGGCCCATAGAGGGAGGGGGCAGGAGCCTTCGGTCCCCAACCTGCATGGGCAGCAGCTGTGCCCAGCTCCACAGCTGCTCCGACTGCACCAGTTGCGCATAGACCGTGGCACGGTGTGGCACTGCCTCACAGCCCTCCTGGGGGAGCGATGCAGATATTCGTTACGCAGCCGTACGAGCAGTTGGTCACACACACTTGCAGATGAAGGATCTGGGAGTGACTTCACCTGCACCAAGCAGAGATGAGCATGTTCGTAGCTGGGTAAAGCCCCCTCCCCAATCAGCTCGGTGTCGAACAGCTCAGTCACCAGTATGTTGGCTCGCTGTTGCATGTCTCCATCTGTGGGGGGCAGCAGAGAGGAACAGTATAACGTTACTGTAAACAGTGTGTGTGTGTGTGTGCGTGCGTTCGTGCGTGCGTGCGTGTCAGACTTCCTGACCAGGGCCCGCTGTGACTTCGGTTGAGTGTTTGTTGATGATCTTTATTTTGTCAGCAAAGCCGTTTTTCTCCACAATCCGAACGGCTGCTTCAGCCATGGGCTTGAAGACCTGTGAGAGGCAGAGAGAGATCCAGGAGGGTGACATCAGGGTAAGGGGGCGGGGCCAGATATCTTGGGGG
>JAAGVU020000008.1:3779844-3792512 GCA_011763525.2 Mormyrus iriodes | reverse complement strand
ATGCTCCTCCACACAGGAAGGCTGTCGCTCCTCCTCACCCTGCTCTTTTTCCTCCGCAACATGCTCCTCCACACAGGAAGGCTGTCGCTCCTCCTCACCCTGCTCTTTTTCCTCCGCAACATGCTCCTCCACACAGGAAGGCTGTCGCTCCTCCTCACCCTGCTCTTTTTCCTCCGCAACATGCTCCTCCACACAGGGAGGTTGTCGCTCCTCCTCACCCTGCTCTTCTCCTCCAGAAGATTCCAATCCTTCCTGCTGCTGACCTTCTGTAAATTCCATCATATCACTTGGAAGAAATTCAAGCTTTTGCTTTCCAAAGGAACAAGCTGATTCTTCCAGCATCTCAGCTGGTTCTTTTTGCCCTCTCTCTTGTGAAGGCACCTCCTCCTCCTGCTGTTCACCTGAAGAAAGCATGTAGAGTGTTTTCCTGTTGGGCACACGGGTCCCTCTTGCTCTCCTGTTGAAGTGTACCACAACCTCTACATTCCAACTTCCAAAATAAATCCTACAAACCCATATCATTCACTGAACATCAAACCTGTGTCACCTGTGTGCTTCCGCCCAGAGACCCTTGTCCCCCATTCGCATCAGTGGACCATGCATCTCACCTGTGCAGGAACGGAGCTCCTCACTAGGTTCCAGGAGGCAAGCAGGGTTGACACAGTCTGCTGGCCTGGGCTGCTCATCATTGCTGACTCTGTTCTCAGAAGCTTCCACCTGTGTAATTTACAGTGCTTACTGTTGCCCTGTACCCATCCACTCAGTCCCGTTTGGGATAGGGATGTACCGATCTGACACTAATAGGGGCAATCAGTCCGACACGGACTCAGACAGAAGGACCAGATAATCGGTGACAAAGGGGCTGACCAATTGAATATTACACATTTACTACCCTGTGTCAGCAGTGTGCCGGTAGACCCGTACCTTTTGCTAGAAGGGGAGAGCTAACAAGTCAACAATTTGAAGGTCTCTCACCCTTGAAGTTGCTATGCCAACAAGTTCTACAGCTACTTGCAATATCTGCAAAGCTATTGTTCCCAGAGGTGGAGGTAGCACTGCAAATTATAGCATACCTAACTTACGGTAGCTTGGGTCGTATATAGATAAAATATTTAAAAGTAGTAAGCTTGGGTAATGTCTAATTCTTCCTCTGTCCAGATATGACACTGCGGCGTAAAGTATTTTGACAATATTTTAAGAAGCAACACTATTCTGGCATTTTGAAATACAGCAAGATAGTTTCGCTGCAAGGAAATACCACAGTATGTGGCTACCGTTATACTGCACAAGCCTAAATAGTAGTTCTAATAAATGTTTTCAGCTAATAAACATGAAAATGTCTTCAAGTACAAACGTGTGAGCCAAATGTGTGGTATTCCTGCCATAAGTGGTTTAATGAACTCTAAGATTTATCTTGCCGTGATTCTTAGGTAAAGGAGTATATATTGACATCACTGGGATTTCTTTGTACCCAATCAAAACAGTGACTATTTTCTGCCAAGGGTATTAAAAGTGGATTGCATGCATCCAATGCGACAGGAATCAACGCAGATTTGTGGGCACCGGTGTGGTGATGCACTTGTTTAAAATACCTCTGGTCTAACCCTCTCAAAACTAGTTTAAAAAAAAAAAAAAAAAAAAAAAAAAAAAAAAAAAAACTTTTTTCTTTTCTGGAAAAGTTTTCTAGTGGGCAACTGCCATCCACATATAACCAAATCGCCAGCCATAAATCAGTCAATTAGAGGATAAAAATGATGAAATCTTCAAATAAACCATTTTATTTGAATATTTAACACAATGACTTGTGAAAGGTAGGGGGATTTTGACAGCACTTGCAAAAAAAGTTAAAATTTTATTCTATTTGGTTAAATTACTTATTCACAACCAAATGACCGTGAGTCCTGAATTATACTTTTGCGGTGAGCCTACACTGTGACCTATACAAGTGGCCTATGCCTTCGCAGCATTTATACTTGTGTGTCAGTGCATTTTTGATGTTTCACTTATTGTCTTCCCACCCTGTCCTATATTCAATTGTTGAATCACGCAATTGAAAGCAGAAGTAAAAAACATTTTTAAAAAGTATCAATTTATGGAGTCTTGGTTACATTTGTGCTACTCCAAATTTGGAAAGATGTCGAGTCACTTTTTATGTATCCCCTTTTAAAGCCTTGTAAAGGGTGAATAAACTTAATGGAGGTAAGTGAAATCGGCAGAGTTTCAATCAGTGACATGAGTACACCTGGGATGTATGCTTTCTTCACTCCTATTAAAAGAAACAAATGCTACCAAGCTTAAAATTTCCACTATTTTGGCCACTAGTATATATGCGTGCATGCGTTTTACAAGGTTAGGAAAGCTTTAAGTTAAGCCTGATGTTGCCTTACACATAAAAGAATGAGCATAGTCTGTTCCACACAGCGAGGCAAAGTCTACAGCTTATTAATTAAACACTGGTACTGGATGGGTACTCTAATCGGCCTATATACAAAGCCCAGGTATCGTTATCGGGACAGAAAAAGTTGGAATGGTACATTGTATGGGACTAACTGGGCGGCTTCAGACACTTGTGTATAACACAAAGTAAAGAGTGATACCAGAGAGAAAAAACCCTGTGCATGACAAAGGCAGGCAGACAGTTGTGATTTCTTTAACTCTAAGCCTCTAGAAACACAAACTATGTGAAACCTCTAACCCCAAATTCCTGAAAGCACACTCACATCCCAGGGGCATAAAGGTGGCCACTGCAGCTTCCTGTAGTGAGGAAGGACTCGCAGCGAGGAGGATGGCAGCAGTGAGTTCACCTTTTGGTGAAAACTGGAGGTCAAGTAATGCAACCGTACTACTTTTTTTCAAAGGGCGACGGTTTCCGGTGTTACAGGTAACTGCATGTCAGGAGAGGCTAAAACCCATCCCAGCTCTAATGGGCGGGTGAAAAAGTAAAAGCTGAACAATTTAACCCTTAAAAAGCTGAAAAGTTAAGAGCCAGGAAAAAAATCAGTTATTCAACAGTCCAGGTCACCAGCTTTATTGACTCACCTCAGCCAGGGAGGGGTCCGACAGGCTCCTTTTCATCCAGGCATTCTCAGCGATTGGCTGCGAGCGCAGCAGCCGCAGCTCCTCCTGCCGCTCCTGGCCCAAAGACATGGTAAAGCGAAAGCCATTCTGACAAATGAGGGCAGAGGAGTCACAGACAAACAGCAGACAGAGACGCACCTGGCGAATGCGGGAGGCTCGGACTGCACTCGGTGTGTCTGCGCTTTGCAGTTTCTGCTGCACAGAGCGGGCGAGGTTGGAGAGCGCCTGGGAGCGGGGCGTGGACAGAAAAGGGCTTTGCGGAGGCGGTAGCTCAAAACGCTCCACCCGGGAACGGAACTCCACATCACCTACAGAAAGCAACATCAGAGCCATCAGAGCAGCAGCTGGGGCCACGCTTGAGGCCCCAGGATGGAAACCACCCCCCAGAAGAGTCCCTTACTAGAATAGGTTCAGAACAAATGAATGATATAACCATGATTTGCACATTGCTGCACAGTACAAGATACACACATGGACCTTTCTGGCAGCACAAATGTGTGCCCAGCCAGAGGGCGTGATGCTGCATGTGTGTAAGATTATGCAGACAGAAGGAACAGCATGCATGCGAGCATGCAGCACCATGAGCTTACATTATAAACCACATGACTAGGTACACCTACCCACATATGCAGGGGAAAAAGTAACATCCATACCTATGGAGTGCAGCTCTGAGCTGCAGGTGGGCTCTCCTTGCACAGGGTCTGACAGGCATCTCTGTGGCACTGATTCACCTGCAGCGATTTACCAAACTTACACTACAGAAGTAGCATGACCCTGGAACTCGCAGTTAGTGAAACGTTTCTTAAAGCACGGTCACTACAATTTGGCTGCCATTGTTACTTAACAAAACCCTAATCTCATCTTCTAGGCCTAAAATACCAAGGTTATAACCCCAGTTCACAACTTCAAGGGAAAATGTTTTTTTCCCCACACCAGAGGGGTACTGACCTCCCTGCTTTTGTGCCAGCCACTGCAGTCTGGTACGAACAGAAGAAACAGCCGGGGTGTCTGGCTTTACTTCCTGTTCCAGCTGTCGGAGACGAAGCCTGTCAGGGGATCCTGGCCACTGATGCAGGGGGTCAATGTTTTCATCTCCCACTGGCTCCAAGCACCGCCGCTTTGAACCTTCCTGAGACTCTGCAACAGGAGAAATTCCTCAATTCAAGTAATGTACACATATTCCAGAAGGTTAGTTTCCCCATAAACATAATACTGTAAAAGCTCTTGTATCCAACATTCAAGTAAACAGCAAAATTCTAAAATATCAGTATACAGATACATTTAAGTAACACTACTCTATTAAAAACTTACACTAAACTAAAAATAGAGAGAAGCATTGCACAAGACACGCTCTGTAAGAATGTGCAGAAACTGACGCAGCACGCTGAGCAGTCTATCCACTTGTTCGGCACAATACACCTATGTTTACCTCGTGGTCTCCTGGCTTCTACTGAATATGCGATTTCACCTGACATTACCACATTGTTTTGTCATCATGGCAAACTGTCATCTGTGTGTGTGTGTATATAAAAAATATTAAAATGAAAAATGTGTTACACATGTTTAAGAGTAACACCCAATCTGGGAAATTCACCTATCCAGCACTCACTCAGTCCTGACGTTGTAAAATACAAGAACTTTTACTGTATATCCAACAAGAGTCTTTCAAAAGTGCAGTGCAAAACACTCACTAGGGTTGGGCAAGCTGGTCTCCTCATCATCAGACAAAAGAGTTCTCTGTCTTTTCTGTCCTCCTGTAACACCAGTTCCATCCTCCACACCCTTCCTGTCTGGGGACTGCAGCTCCAGGGCATCAGGTCTGCTGCATGACGTTGTCTGCAGGACAGGGTGATAGAAGAAATAGGACGGGGATTAACGCAAGAAACAGAATGGGGAAAACATCCAAACACATGCTAGCTGGACCCAAATATTTTAAAATTTTCCACTCAGCCCATAAGACTTCCACTTATGTTAAAAGTCTATACAATTTTAGCAAAGAAATGGTTTGGTTTTCTAGTAAACGCCCTCAAACTTTGCACAATTGTGTAAGAACACCATACGGACACAATTTGGCGATTTGCTCGAGCCCATCAAAATAAGCTGGCTTGCCATTTTCTGCCCAAGAATACCCCCATGACAGTGAGGCTGTACTGCAATAAACTCCAAGCAAGAGGGATAGTGAAGCTCGTGCTAAACGTGACCAAACTCATCCAGTCTGCCCAGATCTGCTGCTCAGAGAAGTTTTACACTAGTGGCTAATATTTTAACAAGTTTGCTCATACAAAAACTGGCTATCCAACAGCCTTAATAAAAGCAGTTTGTGTGTGGGTCTTCTAGAGACATGGTGGTGGATAAGGAAAAGTACAGGCCACCCGCAAAAGGTTAAAGAGCAAATGGGAGGGGGCGGCAGAGCAAGGCCACTTGCTAGAGACTGGATGAGAAGACTGCCGACTGGCTAAGGCCCTGACCTGAACATGTTCTAACCCCAAATCGGTTTGCTTTCATATAGAACAGGGGTGGCCTCTCTTATCCACAAAGGGCCAGTGTGTATGCAGGTTATTAGGATAACGTTTAGGTTAGTTGTTCAAACCTAAGTGTGAGAACTTTTCAGCCAACCAGTCCTCTAATTAGTAATCCAAGTAGGGAGTTGCAGCGAAAACCTGCATACACAACGGCCCTTACTGGATAAGACTGGCCATCCCAGGTTTAGAAGTTAAATGTACTCTTAAGCCTATAGTACCATAGTATTCGGAGTCGCCAACTCTCACGCATCTGGCATGACACGATTTCTGACTCATGCAAGAAATCTCAGAGCAAATCCATATTATTCCATTATAAACCTACAATTAGCTAAACCAAGAGTCTTGGGGTAGTTTGCAAGCCGTACAGACTATTTACAGGACAATAACTGCTACATACATGTAAATGCGTGGGCAGACTTACCTCGAACTGAAAACCACACTCCAACCAGCTTACCTAAGTTGGGAACCCTGGTATTTTTCCCGTGACAGAGACTAATTTATCAACTTTAATAACTTTTGATGAACGTTAGTTAAACAAATGAGCCATCTTAAACTACAGAAAACTAGAAGCCAGTAAAAGTGCAAATTCGTAACAAATATTATATGAACGACATAGATGATGGGTAACGTTAAGGCAGTACATTTGACTAAATGCAGTAAACATTAAGTTTTCCGATTATCAGCAGCAGTTTACAGCCGCTGGAGTTAATTTGCAAAGTATAACGTATCATTTCTCATAAATCAGAGCACGCCGCTGCAGTACTAAGGGAAATGTTACTTTACCTCTAGAAAAGGCTCCATTTTACTCGCTTGTCAAGCTGCTGAACTTCCACTTTAAAACTGGCCAGGTTCAGATATTCGAACAGCCAAAACCAGACGTCGGGAGCCGCACAAACCGCCGTGAAATAGAAGCCAGATTCCTTCTGGGCTGCGGGGTCGACGCCTCTCTCCTCACGCTCCCGATTTCAAACTTCGAATTTGGCGCGCCTACCGCGTGCTCGGGCAGCCAATGAGTGCCGCACAAAGCGAGCGTGCAGGATACGTGGTGACGTGGAAACGAAGGGTGTCCGGCTTCGGTGTTTATAACCGTCCGCGGTCGAAACACAAAATCGTCGGGGGTGGGTGATAAGGCGACCACCTATCTGTCAGTGTGTCTCTTAAAACTTTCTTAGCTGTGCTTTTTGTTTGACCACTTTGTAACAGTGTGGGCCACATGAAGACGAGGGCCTGTGTCCAGGAACAGCATAGGTGACTCTCCCAGGGGGGAGTGCGAGGTGAGAGAGAGCCCAACCAGTCATACATTACAAACACAACGTCGGAGGGGCATGGATACCCCGGCGGTTTCCAAGGCCCAAGACTTGATAGGGGCTTTTTAATACATATAATAATCATGAAATTGTGCAGGGGGCCCAAGGTAACATTTTGTCAGGGGGGCATGGTTTCTTGGTATATCCCTGATTACAGCCAACGACACGCTGAGCTACACATGTAAATTTGTAAAAATAAAACAAAAATAGTAGATTTACAATACATTGTTATTGCACATTAATATGACTAACACGTGTCACATTTTCAAATATAATTGTACAGTATAATAACATTTTATTGAACTTAATATGTCCAAATAGGATTTTCATCTGACCAGTAGGGGGTGCAAATGCACCCCCAGTAAAATCGCCTGTGAGGAATAGGCCACTTCTGTTGTTTAATCAATGCATGACGCCTGCATCTCGGAGGAACAACAACAGATCGATCCATCTCATTCACACTGAGCCTCACCCCCTACTAAACAGGGTAGCAAGTCGATTTGAATCACAGTGCCTTTATTATCATTGTACAAGTAGCATGCACAACAAAATTCAGTCTTTATATATCCTATCTTGCTCTTCTATGAGATACTCATAGATAGGTGAGAGCACATAGTGTCAGCCATTTATCTAGCACCCCCTTGGTTAACTGCCTTATTCAGGGGCCCAATGGTGATATGACTACTCCATTGGCTATGGTATTTGAACCAGTGACTTTCTGGATACAGGGTCAGGCTCTTAGCCTGCACAGACACACACCATGTAAGTAGATGCAATAATGGGTACCCTCAAAATCATACACATTCATGTTAATTAGAAAATTAATTGTGCATTACGACCACTGCACATATCCCCAATGAGAAGGGGCACTCATTACCATGACAACTAAATTATGGGGATTTTCTATGTCTGAGCTATAGCATTTCACCCCAACCCAGATTTCACTGTAAGGCCTTCACTGAACCACTGTCACACCAGTCCACATTATCAGCCAAACAGATAGGTTGCATACAAACACACAAGTATGGTGTTAATGTGATTAAAACTGGGGGGGGGGGTTTAATAAAATGAGCTATGGTGGATTCAGCGATTTATTCAGGATTCTGCGCGGTTGTTTTGAGATAAAGTAGCTTCAAAATAATTTTCCCCTCTTCTTGTTCTTTTCCATTGACCTACAAAAAAGAAATGGGAGATTACAATGAAAGGTAATGGAAGTCAGTGAATATTTTTGTTATTTAAAGTACATGTGTGTTTGTGAGTAGTTCTGTTTATATGTGTATGCAGAGTACTGTGCATGAGCTCATGTGTCCGTGTCTGTTTCGTGAATATCTGCCCCCACTCCCCATGTACCTGTATGCCTCGAGTCTCTGCCAGGCCTGTTTCTCCTGCTCAAACTGTTGTCTCTTTTTCTCCAGCTCCTGACACTGAGCCATCAGGCTCTTCTTCATCTGTGCATGACGCCATTCCAGCTGACATGCACATATACACACGCATTCACATAACTGTGTTTATGGAAACTTTTCATTTCATTTGACTATAATTAACAATCAATAACCACAAGCCACCGAAACTGATAAATATGAAAGAAATGTGAAAGCTTCATCAGTTAACATAAAAAGAATTAGTAAAAGTGTGAAATGGTATTTGTCTTGTTGGAGACCAGACATGCTTGTCTTTCAGGCTCTCTTACACTTGGCCTCACATCATAGTCAAACCTGTCCTCTTGCATATGTAATCACCCAACTTTTTACCTCCAGCTCAGAGTCCTTTAGCTTCTGCTTCTTCTCTCTAACCTTCATCTCAAAGACCTGCTGCATCTCAGACTCCATCTTTTTCAATCTCAGCACATGCTCCTTCCTCTCCGCCTCCATCTGAGCCAGAGGGCTCCTAAGTCAGAACCATCACCAAGAGGGATACAACACCAAACCAAATGTTCATTAATGGTGAGCATTTGTCTGACGTGCTATATGTAAATACTGTAAAGGATTTAAAACTCAACCAATCAAAACAACAGATGATGAACATTTATGATTTTATGCAATTAGGGTAGTGTTTCCCAATCCGATCCTCAGGGACCCACAGTCGGTCCGTGTTTTTGCTCCCTCTGAGCTCCCTGCCAGACAGTCCACATTTTTTCTCCCTCCCAGCTCCCAGTAGGAAGCAAAAATGTGGACTGTCTGTAGGTCCCTGAGGACCGGATTGGGAAACACATTAGGTTCCTACTTGTTGAGTTCTTCTTTGGTATTGGCTCCAAACACTCCATTGCAGGTCAGTGCAGCCAGCTTCTTGCTACGGTAGTTCTCATAGTGGATGCTGTTGGTGATGTCCTTTAGGTCCTGCATATGAGTTCTGTTTTGGGCCAAATGGAGACCACACTAACGCTTCACACTTATACTGTAAGCCAGGACCCTGTTTATCATCTAACCCAAAAGACAACACTCCCTTCAATACAATGTCCTCTTCTTTCCACTTGGACAGTTGAGATTGTATCAAAGAGCCCCCCCCTACAGGTTCTCCACCACCCCTTTTTGGTAGCAACCTTATTCCCGAGAGCTAAACCTAGACTATATGTCAGCAGGAGACATGGCTGCAGGCCACACAAGACAGTGTGCATGTTGTACCAGTGTTTATTAAACTCACGCCATAGCGCAACATCAACAGTGCAACAGTTGTGCTCTGACCTGATGAGTATCTTACGCAGGACACTGAAGTCACAGCGTTCTCCATTGGCCACTGAAATAAGGAGAGGAGGAGAGGTGTACAGGCTGCGTACATGAGACACACACTCCCACCTGGGACACAGAAAGAAACATCTCCCCACAGGCTCAGAGTCATATCCCACTCTCAGGGTCCAATGACCTATTTTATCCATCTTCCAACCACTTATTCTGGTCAGGGTTTCAATGGGGCCTGGAACCTATCCCAGGTAGCACAGGGCACAAGGTTGGGGTATACCTTGGATGGGATCTGAGCCCATCGCAAGGCACACGCTTACACACTATGGGCAATTTAAAGAGGTCAATACTGCATGTCTTTGGACTGCAGGAGAAGACTCAGGGCCCCACCAGTCTGAAGGGTGAGGCACCTTGCCGTCCCATTATCTGAGAACTGCTGGGAAAATGCTTTGAAGTGTCAGGGGGAACCTCATCTGTGACCTCAAATATGAACCAAATGTGAGAAGCAGAAAAGTAAGTAAGAGTAATGTTTTGTTTACCAAGGATGCCCTCTGTACATCATGGAAAGGCATGGGAAAGAAAAATTAAAACGTAAGCATTATAACATTTGAACTGAACCAAATCTCCAATCTCTCATCCCTCTAACCTTCCCACCTACCTTCTGCCACACCCCAGGGGTACAGGCGACCTCTGACCTCCTTCCCATCCATCGCAACCGTCATGTTGCTGCAGACCACCGCCAGAGGCATACTCTCCTGCCACAGAGCTTCACATCAGAAAGGTAACCATGGTAACAAGTCTGTCCAACCAACATCTACGACTGGTGTTTGAAATCTTGAGTTCCATTCCAGTTTTAAAATGAGCCTTTATCACACTACAGAAACAATGAAAGATAGTATTAAAGAAAGATTTTGACATACTACTTCAAAATACATGGTTCTAAAATACTCTTCAAGTAGAAAAACGGGGGTCCCACTAGTCACCAGAAGGCTTCGGAATGCTAACTGTATACTGCTAACAGATGGGTATGAGTGTAGTATGAGGAACATTAGCAGTTATAAGGTGGTTACAGATGAACAGTGAGATTAATAGAAAATGGAAAACAGGAAACTGGTGATATTGTGCTCTAGCCCTCCATTAAGGCCTTCTCTCTCTTTGCTGTTGTACCCCTGCTGTGTCCCAAACCAAACTTTACTGACAATGAAACTTTTATTAGCTATTTGAACTAACACAGGTACGCAATAATTCTTGGGTTTTCGCAGCCTGTAGGTAGACCAGATATCTGGCTCCAGTGATGCACTCCCACCAGCAGAGGGCAGTGTTGAGCCTCTACCTTTATATTATGCATGAGCTTGCAGTCTTCATGCTGCCCCATGTCAGGAAACGTATAGATCTTGATCTTGTGTTCTTGGATGTCCTGCATAATCTGAGAAGGAGAGGCATCCTTTTTTCAGGACTTAAGAAGTTAACATGCACACTTACCCAGCACCTCTTCTCACATACATACTCACACAAGTACTTGCATACCTGTTTCTTGAGCTGCTGACACTCCTCAGGAGTAAGTGTGTCAGCCTTAGCTATGAGGGGGATGATGGTGACCTTGTCATGGAGGCATTTCATGAACTCTACATCCAAAGGTTTCAGTCTGGTTGGGGGCAGTGAGGACATTGAGTATAGTGTGACTGTGATATTTGATCATTTCCACACTGCATAGTGAGTCTGCTACACCCTGCTCAGAATAACACACAAATCTCACTACACTGCAGAGAAGCAGCTACATACACTCACATACAAATATGCATAAAATACATTTCTTTTTAACACACTGTTTCAGATGCTGAAGGTTTGTGTGTGCGCATGCATGCATGTGTGTGTTTATGTGTATGTGTGCACAAAAGGCCCTGCCATGCCCAACACTCACCCATGACATGAGGGGGAGATAAGGTAGAGGCAGCAGTGAATTCGACTGTCTGGCATTCGTCGACGGTTGACCCTGGACTCTGAATTCAGGTAGTCGTCAAACTTACTGTCAATGTAGTTAATGACAGGCTGCCAGCTGGAGGTACGAAGAGGGTATCAACACCAAGACTTTAGTTTTGTTGTAGAAAAGTCCCAAAGTAGAAAATGCATATTTAGTATATGACTCAAATGCAACAGGAGCAGTCAACACACACATACATACATGCAGACATACACACCAACCTTCCCTTACAGCAACTTACCAGTCACTGTTGTCAACAGCGTCTCCAAACCCTGGTGTGTCAACAATCGTAAGTGTGAGCTGGACTCCATCCTCATTCACTACAACTTTGGACTGTTCTATCTGAAATGTGAGGGATGATGTTAGAGCAGGATCCAGCAGCCAAGTGGTCATCCTCCTGGGACAGGGCTCTGTCTCACCTGCATGGTCTTCTGGACAAGCTGAGAAGCTCTTTGGTTGTCCATGGGGTGCAGCTCAGTCAGGAACAAGGAGTTGATGAGTGTGGATTTCCCCAGTCCAGCCTTACCTACATAAAATCCAGCAGAAATGTGACACTTAAAGCTGGATAAACCACAGGCCTTTCATCATGTAAACATGGGTCCCTTGTTCAATCATGGCGATAGATAGATGGGTAGATAACAGTTTGATTTTTTTCATATTAAAAATAGTTTCCTGTGTTAATTGAGTGAAGAAATGGAATGCAGGGATGCAATGGTTAGCACTATTGCCTCACACCTCTGGGACCAGGGTTCGAGTCTCTGCCATGGCTCTATGTGTGTGGAGTTTGCATGTCAACTTTTGTCAGCATGGGGTTTCCTCCAGGGACTCCAGTTTCCCCCCACAGTCCAAAAATATGCTGAGGTTAATTGGAGTTACTAAACTGTCCCTATATTGGTGTGCATGTGTGAGTGAATGGTTTGTGAGTGTGCCCTGCAATGGGATGGTGTCCTGGGCTGTTCTCAACCTTGTGTCTGTAGCCTCCAGATGAGGCTCCAGACCCCCCCCCCCCCACCCACACACCCACACCCACACACACACCCACCCACACACACACACACACACACACACCCACACACACACCCACACACCAACCCAAACACACACA
>JAAGVU020000008.1:3759982-3779744 GCA_011763525.2 Mormyrus iriodes | reverse complement strand
ACACACACACACACACACACACACACACACACACACACACACACACACACACACACACACACACACACACAATCACAACCCTGAATAGGACAAGGAGTTACAGAAACATGGCTGGACAAATGAAATGGAGATCAACAATAGGATCCAACTCAACCCCATAAGGTCAGTTTCAAAAACTTAATCTGCCAAATAGTGTCAAACCATTTATTTTAATATCAGGTTTAATATAGTTAAATTTCATCAGTGCAGGAAATTGACATGAGTTGGGAGTTCCTGCAAAGAATGCAATACTAATGTGCTTCCGTGTGTGTGCATAGAATGCTGGTGGTTCTGGGGCACGGCTGAAAACAGCAGAATCTTCAAAATGGAAACACAAATTTTAGCACAGATAGAACCAAACATTTATAGAACAAGCTACTACACTGACACATACTCGCTCTGTTCAATCAGCCTAAATATTACACTTAATCACCAGGAGAGCAAGGGAGTGTGCCTTACCCCCAACCATCAGTGTGAACTCGAAGCCCCTCCTCACCGACTTCCTGTATACCTGGCTTGGCAGGTTGGCTAAACCAACACACCCATCCTGATTTGTCTGCTGCAAGACAGTTACAAGCATATTCGATAACATTGAAATTGTATATAGGACAACCTTGGCAATTTCGTCACTGACTGAGGAAGCAAACTTTTATTGCCTAAGGGAATGAGAGAGGCTCCATCACTGGCTAGGATGGAGAGACTGTTACTGGCTGGAAGAATGAGAGAGGCTATATAACTGGCTAGAAGAAAGGGAGAAACTGATACTGGCTTGAAGAATGAGAGAGGCTCCATAACTGGCTAGGAGAAAGGGAGAGACTGTTATTGGCTGGAAGAATGACAGAGGCTCCACCATTGGGAGAGGCTAGGAGAATGGGAGAGACTGCTACTGGTTAGGAGAATCCAAGAGGCTCCACCATTCAATAACAGAATGTACAGGACACACTGAAATCTACAGTATCTGATCAAAAAAGTCATTTTCAGCAGCTGTGGAAAACCTTCAGACTTTTCTATTCTGGATGAGTGACCACAAACATGACCATGACATACTCAACAAGACTTTACTGTGTCAGCCCAATGAGCTCCAACATCCATCAGTTAAAATTCCCTCTTCACCAGCCATCTGGATGGCTGTGTGGCATTGAACTCCTCAAAACAATGACAATAAAGGCATTCTTCTGAAGGTATTCAAGTAGTACTGGTGCAGCAGAGAGACACTTTGGCAGTTTTATGTCATGTGGAACTGCGGTACTCTAAACATATCAGTTACTCATAATTTATTTCCTGTACCACAGGTATGTATCTCATAAATATCCTCTAATGTACAGTAATTTATCCTGACTGGACAGAAGAAGATAAATACCTAAGCTGGAAACAAACTTGAAGCGAGTATTCTCTTTACTTGAACTGAACATACAGGTGCAAAAAAAAAAAAACAAAGCAGAAAAAGTGGGTTGGAAAAGATATATAAACAGAGAGGAATTAAAATAAGCCTATAAACACAGAGAAAATAAAGGGAGACAGCATTATATACCCAGCGTAAGTACAGGGAAGCAGTGGGATATAAACAGAGAAGAATGGTGGCAGTGGTATTTAAAAAAAAGGAAGTAAACAAAAGCAGTGGTCCATAAATGGAAATAAAGGGAAGCAGTGGTATATAAACATGGGAAGTAAACGGAAGCAGTGGAATATAGACAGAGAAAGTAAAGGGAAGCAGTGAAATATAAACAGAAAGTAAAGGAAAGCCGTGGGATATAAACAGATTGGAAATAAACAGAGAGCGAGTAAAGGAAGGCAGTGATTTATGAGAATAGAAAGTAAAGGGAAACAGTGGTATATAAAAGGAGATGAAGTAAAGGGAGGCAATTGTATATAAACAAAGAGGGAGTAGAAGGAAGCCGTTATATATGATCAGAGAGGAAGACTCTTTCTGTATTTACTTGCATTATCTCCAACATAGTTGAAACTTCATCATGTAGGTAGTGAAGTTCAGAGCAGATGATGGCCAGGGCCTTATCCAGTGGTAGACTCTCTTTCCTCCCAAGTTGCTGCTGCTCCATCACTCTACTCCCTCGCTCTGCCATGCCTCCCTCTGTCTGGCAGTGCAGGGGAAGCAAGCCCCAGTGAAATTCTATTGATCATCACTGTCAGGCCATCCAATATGTCACTGCCCTTGGCCATATGCTCAGCTGTCCAGGGAGGAATCAATGGCAATCTGCACAGCCTGTCCCAGATTTCTACACACTCTCATACCTGCACACCCCTTTTACTTCACACTATGGAAGAGTCTGTGGCCACTATGAATGTACCACCTGCCGATGGGAGAGGTAAAGGTTAACTGTGACTGTCATACTTGAACTATACATTCAGATATGCTGAGAGACCTACAAACCCAAATGCATCACACAGGGATCCAAAGTGGCTACCATGCTGTAACACGGTCCTGATGTTATCACTGTACTACTACCCCAGGGCACGACATATCACAGATGTGTGGAAACACAGCTATTCAACTGCATCCAGCTTAAGCGCAATGCTGAAGGTTAATGCGTGTGGATGAGGACTGAGGAGACAATGTGTTTGCATACTAACTAGCATTATAATTATTACCATGTTTGAGTGGAAACCTAAGCATTGAAATCAGCATTATCACCAAATTACAGCAGTCTGAAGTCTCCACTTATGTCTGCTATGACCCAACCGAATCCTAAGCTTATATCTAAGCCCCTTAAATCATTCGACTTATCCCGTCAAATGTGACAGTTATCCAAGCTAAGCAAGATGCCCTTGAAATATGCTGATCAGTAAAAGCACTATTGTTGGTCTGTTTAGTTCGGCACGTCAAAAAAATAATGATTCCTCCCAATACTCTGGATTAATACTTTGCATATTGTTCCGCTGGCGAGATATCTGTCTGCCAGACATTACAATATTTTTTTATAAAAACAGGCAATTATTTTAACGGTGTACCCCGTTCCCTATCTACCTATCTATCTATGTTACATATTCACATTAATTATTTGTGAAATACTCAAAGAGCGAATTCACTGCAGCTAACTGCGAGCTGTGATCTACAAACTATACGGCCACTTACTGTTAGGCTGCAAAGTTCAGAATCAGTTTTGTCCATCATCTTCTGTGATTCAAGACTTTATTTAAAAACAGGTCAGACATAAAGGCTTTTAGAAATTGTCAAAACAGATTAAAGGAGACGAATTATAAGATACATGTTTCTTCCCTGGAAATCTTAAAAACCGCCTCAGGCGAGAGGCTTGCGTTTGACAGGCATAATGTACTGACAGACCACAGTGTGCGATCGCTTTCAGGTTTGTCCTTTAAAGACGTGGCCCGATCTCCGGGGAGGAGCCCCGCTCCGTGGCCGCCCCACAGCCGATTACCCAGCTTTCCGAACCCGCACGCTTGCAGCCATGTGCTACTTGAAGTTGTGATTTCTCTAACATGCCGGTTGTATATTATGAGTGGTTTCCATTTATTCCATGTGTCATACGATATATGATTAACTTACTGAATTTTGGGGGAAAAAAAGTTAACGACGTGGAAGGTGAATGCTCAATGCCCCCGCTGACGTGTATTGGTCGGCGTTGCACTGTGCCAACGCTGCCACGAAGCAGACAAATGAGTTCATTACTTGCACGTTTCAATACAATGAAATCATGTTTCAAAGACGTGAAGAGAAAATGCACATATCCACATCCATCAAGGTTCTTCATAAACAGTATAGAGCAGTGTGGATCAGTATGGAATCACAGTCAGTATGGGTCTGTGGTCAGTGTGGAGCTGTATTGAGAGTCATGTATCAGTGGTCAATATGGACTGGATGGTACAGAGGTCAGTATGAAGAAGCGGTCAGTATGGAGCAGCAATTAGCATGAAGCAGTGGTCAGTTTGGAGTAGAATGAAGCAGAAGTCAGTATGGAGTAACAATCAGTATGAAGCAGTGGTCAGTATGGAGCAGCAATAAGTATGGAGCAGTGGTCAGTATGGAGCAGAATGAAGCAGCAGTCAGTATGGAGCAGTATGAAGCAGTGGTCAGTATGGAGCAGCGGTCAGTGTGAAGCAGTATGGAGCAGTGGTCAGTATGGAGCAGCAGTCAGTGTGAAGCAGTATGGAGCAGTGGTCAGTATGGAGCAGTATGGAGCAGCAGTCAGTGTGAAGCAGTATGGAGCAGTGGTCAGTATGGAGCAGTATGAAGCAGTGGTCAGTATGGAGCAGTATGGAGCAGTGGTCAGTATGGAGCAGTATGAAACTGTGGTCAGTGTGGAGCAGTATAAAACAGTGGTCAATCTCGTGTGCATTAAGCGCCACTCTTCACATAGCCATGTTCATCACCATCATATGACTCAACATACTCATAGGAATATGTTGATCTTTTGAGCAGGTCAAAATGAATGTCTTCTCTTCTTGTACATGTTACAATGGTACTGAGGTTACCATTCTCTATAGAACAGGAGAATGTGGGAGCACAGGAATTAGAGGATGGGTGATGGGGTCTGTGTGCAGCAGCGTCTCTGTTCACCCTGAGGCTGAGGCCATGACTCACTATATCGTCCTTGAGAAAGGCGGTGAATTATTTGAAAAGCATTTCATTGTACATGACCTGCAGGGTGTGTTACAGCAGTATTTAGTGTCTGTCCGTTAGAACACAGCCAGCTTCATGTCAGGTTTCTCTGTCTGCTTGGCCTGGCCTTTATTTGAGGTCACATCTCAGAATTGGGACAGCGGTACATTTACATCCACAGAGCTGTGCAAGGAAGTGCAGTAGGTCACCCTGGAGTCACTGTGGGTGGAGCCATATTCAAGGGTGTGTTTGCTAATAGGACCACCAAGACAAAATAATCAGAACAATAGGAATAATCTAACACATTCCAACCACCTTTGAACCTTTCAAATCACTACAAGAAAGGGCTTCCTTATATACAGGTGTCTCGTGGGGTTTTCCAGATACAGATATAGGTTTCAGGGTTATTGTGGGTGTTTCCTGGATGCAGGACTATTGTGGATGTTTCTTGGGTACAAGATTACAGCAGGTATTTCTTGGGTACAGGATCAGAGCAGGTATTTCCCCGGGTAGAGGATTAGTACAGGTGTTTCCCTGGCTGCAGGATTAGAGTGGGTATTTCCCAGGTATAGGATTAGTCAGGGTATTTCCATTGGGAAGAGGACAAGAGTTTCGTTTTCCCCAGGTAGAGGATTAATGTGGGTGTTTTCCTGGCTACAAGATTAGATCAGTCACTTCCCTGGCTACAGGATTAATATGGGTGTTTCCCTGGCTACAGGATTCAGGATGCGTTTCCCAAAAGCATCTTGCATAATTGGAACGATGCATCTGAATGGGTCCAACTATGTATGGTACTAATGGGAGCTTTTGGGAAACACAACCTAGAACAGGTTTTTCCATGGCTATGGGATTAATGTGGGTGTTTCCCTGGCTATGGGATTAGTGTGGGTGTTTCCTGGCTATGGGATTAGTATGGGTGTTTCCCTGGCTATGGGATTAGTGTAGGTGTTTCCCTGGCTATGGGATTAGTGTGGGTGTTTCCCTGGCTATGGGATTAGTGTGGGTGTTTCCCTGGCTATGGGATTAGTGTGGGTGTTTCCCTGGCTACAGGATTGGTAAGGGTGTTTCCCTGGCTAAAGGATTAGCGTGGGTATTTCCCTGGCTACGGGATTAACATGGGTGTTTCCCTGGCTACAGGATTAGCATGGGTGTTTCTCAGGCTACAGCATTAGCGCGGATGTTTCCCTGGCTACAGGATTAGTGTGGATGTTTCCCTGGCTACATAATTAGTGTGGGTGTTTCCCTGGCTACAGGATTAGAGCAGGTTTTTCCTGGGTAGAGGGGAAGAGTTGGGTTTTTCATAGGTGCAGGGTTAGTGTGTTTTTTACTTTGTGGCACATAGACGGTATTGATGAGACAGAGTGAGGCACTGGGCAGAATCTAAAATAGAGACAGGACACTGCTTTTCTCCCTCGTTGGAGAACAGGTACTGTGTAATGCAGAGAAGGTAGAGATGGGCTGAGCGAAAGAGTCCATCATGGGCACATCCGCAGATCACCTTGCCCCCCTCCAGATGCAGGCACACTCATGGGCCAGAACCATCCACGGAACCAGCACTAGTCAGAGAGGCAGTGCGAGACCGGGCCAGACGGGTCATGCTAGCAGAGGGTACTGTGGACAGAGGGTGGGACAGAGAATGAGAAAGAGACAATGAAAATGAGTGTGGGAGAGAAAGGCAGAGACAGACTGACAGAAAGGATTATTCATTAAGTACTTGTAGATATTTGACTTGTAGCGATATATAGGGGTAGGTTTTTAAGGCATCCAGTATAGCTCTGGTAACACAGCCTTTAATTAGCTGCCATAGACTAATTTTCTGTTGCTATTCAAAGTGTCTAAATTATTTCTGCTGTCCCTTTCTCATATGGAGTATGAATAATCATGCTGCCACATCTCACATGGTCTGCTGGCTTACAGACAAACACATAGAACACACTCAAATATCATGCCAAGAATCCTGACTTGTGTTTTGGATAAATAGGCAGACATGTGACATGCTGTAATGGGCAGACATGTGACACGCTGTCTACCGCTCAGACGCAGGCAGGAAGGGCCAGGCAGGAAGGGTTGGTGAGAGAGCACGAGGACAGTGACCATCTGCACTGTTAGAGCTTTTTCTCTGTCCACTCACTGCTCTGCTTAGGACCAGCTATGCCACTCAGTCCTCAGTATGCGTTGCAGGACAGCGCCTGTAGCAGGGGGTCATGGTGCTGAATGGTGTTCATTCCCATCATGCAGTGGGTCACATAGGCTATACCATGTAACCTCCGCAGCATTTTTCTGTCATGTCTATGGGTATGATTCCATGAAGGCAGTAAAAAAGAATGATAAGGATCCAGGGAAAGGTTCAGGGAATAGGGGAGGAATCAAAGGGTGAAATATACAGAAAGACAAGAACAGGAAGTACCTGGACCTCCACTTAACCTTCGATCCCTTATATGCGCAACTGGCAGATGCAGTGAGAAGGAAAAATGAGAATTAAAAGATCTAACAAAGACCTTTCAGCAGGAGAGCAGCCAGATGCCCACATCGCGCCATAGCACAGAGTTGTGACAATAAGACCCCTCCAGCACAGTATACCGTGCAACTGGAGACACAGTGCCCCTAGCACTGGACTAGACTGGGCCCAGGGACCTAGTGGACTGTTTGAGGGGAACTGGGGCATGTTCTGGGCAGTACAGGGGTGTTGGACAGATCCGTGCTCACGTGTTAAACATACGTATTAAATATGTATACATACACAAATGCACAACACATACACAAACACAGACATTAATGATTATACATACACCTGTATACCCATAGGTGCAGTAAATGGATATACATATACATACAATGCATCCATGGGTATATATACAATATTTCCATGCCCAGGAGAAGTTGAATAGACAGGCTACACAGACAGGGTAAATGAGACTTTGGTGTTGATGGGATCCCATCCATAGGAAGGTCTCCACTGTAGGTTCACCACACCAACACATTCACAAAATTTCACGTGTTTACAATCAAACCTGGTGGAGGAACAAGTTAAGTGTTGGACTTACCGTAGCCCATACCCTGGAGAAAGTACTTAAAAGCTTCAGTCAGTTTTCCAGGCTGAAAAAGTAATAAACAAATGAAGTCAACAAGACAGAAACCCTGTAAAACATATTTCTCCCACACATGTATATGGATGAAGGGGTATTGTGGGAAAATGAGTCATGTCTCTAACCTGTGTGATCTGGGGCAGCCCTCCTGAGTCAGCCATCTTGAGGATGAAAGACAAAGCAGAGCTTTGATGTGCCGCATGATAGAGCCCTGTGTTACACTGCAGGATCTTAATGACAGTATTTAAAGCACCATCTATGTGCTGATAAACGTCTCACCTTAAGGAAAGTGGTATTGCTCGGGTCCAATTTGGCATTGCATTCGACCTTGACAAAAGCAAAGGGGACAAGGAGGTCAAAGAAGACCAAGGAGATGACATATTAAGTAGACACACAAGGAAACGAGATAGAAAATTCAAACAATAATGTAACGTTAAAAATCCATTTCAGGAGAGAGACTGATGGCTCAAAAGAGGAAGGCAGATAGAGGTGGGGTTTTGATAGATGTTCTAGAGCATAGAGAAGACTCACCACTCCTTCTTCAGCAGGAGCGTTGTCACCAACCACCAGCATAACAGGGCAGCTGCAGGACAGCATGCACGGACACACATACAGAATGTGTAAGAGCTACCTGAACCCAGAATTATCAAATGAAAATGGCAAAGCTCTTGAACGTGATAAAACACCCCATCAGAGCGTCACAGCAGACCGAAGACAAAGCGATAGAGTTGCTACATCATCTCTTTGGGCAAAGGAGAAAGTACCCAGAACAACCTCCAAGGCCTTAGCAGCTATGGGGATATCATGTTTTTTATCCACGTCATTCTGTAAAGGCTGAGAGAGCTGTCAGCAACATTCAAACAGGATAGACCTTTGCCAGAACGTAGAGTGGCATCCCATTCCATCCAGGCTCACCACAAATCTATACTGGATAAGCAGTTCTGGAGGCTGGATCGATCCCTGAATTGTGCTTATATCACAGACAAAGGAAGACAAATAAAAACCAAAAAAAGGCCGACTGCTGCAAGGCACACAGGATTTAATATCAGGGGTGAGCAGAGAGGAGCACATGAGACTATAAACAACAAGGGAAAAGGGAAGAAGGAGCAGGAGTGATAAAGATATCCAGACCAGGACAGGAAAGACCAAAGGAGCTTTGATCATGACACCAAGGAAAACTCCGAATATTCAGTTCAGACATGGAGGCCTGCACACTCGCACACTCACTGGCAATCAAACTCTCTCCAGGGCTGCCAACTCTCATGCATCTGGCGTGACACTCACGCTTTCAGACTCTCACGCTCACACAAGAAAACTTACGGCAAATCTGTCTTATTCCATTATAAACCTAAAATTAGCAAGATTAAAAGCTTTGGGGCAGTTTGCAAACCCTCCAGACTATTTACAAGGTGATTAAACTGTGCTGCATACATGTAAATGAGTGTACATATTTGTCTCAAATTGAAAATCTCACTGCAGCCAACTGACTAAAGTTGGCGACACTGACTCTCACACACTCACCGCAGCGTCTTTGAATTCAGCACAGACCCAGATCGGTTCATGTCCAGACTCCGCCGGCTGAAAAGAGAATCAACGTCAGTGTGTGCGCATGTAAGTATGCGTGAGACTGAATGTGCGTAAAAACGAGAGCGTGTGTGTGTTTCACCTGTTGTACATGTTCCAGAAGAGCTGTAGGTTAGACTTGTTAATCGTACTGTTGATTTGCTGTCTGTAGCTTCGAACCAGCTCTGTATTGCTCATCAGCTCCTCCTGTGGACGGAATTGGAATTGCAGTACAATTTAGCCTAGCATTAGCAGATAACATGATTTTTTTCAAAGAATTCCTGGTTCTAATTCCTGCATGTAGGTGAATGTGGAGCACACCTGGCTGAAGAGATGTGGCAGGATGGTATCTGGCAGAGTGCTGGTTAGTCCTGTGAGCTAAGAGAACAGAGGGCAGAATGTCACCCAAAATTCCCAGTAAACCACAAAGAACGCCAAGAACAAATACTGTGTCTTAATAACTAGACTGAATCTTCTGGTGCCAGGATAATGTGTTTTATATGTGATCATTGATGAGTGTATTTTGTAAAGCACTAACCTTACCAGTAGCCCAGTCAATCCAGCCCTTGCCACTGGGGTCGATGTTTATCAGAACCAGACCCTCCACCAGATCTGGGAAGAGGAGCTGGAGAAAAAGGAAGATGAGGCAAAGAGGGCGTGGAAGTGCAGAGTGAGAGCTGGACACACCGGAACAGCACATTCTGCGCTATGGCATGAGACTCCACATCTCACCGAAAATCTGGCCAAGATGTAGGCTCCGGCTCCAACTCCAATACCCAGAATTCTCTTAATTCTTGCATCATGGGAATGAGGAACAGAACATAACATCAGCACACCAGTATTAGCTGCCTGTCTCTCACCTCAGTCTGTCCCCATTAGCAGACTCCCTTTTGATATTGGCCTTTAATCCCACTGAAACCCCCAGCACCATCCCCTGGACTTACCCAAAGTGCTGGACCACACTGGGCAGCATACCTGCAAGCTGATCCATAGTGGGGTACTGGTGCCTGCAGAAAACAACCAGCAAAGACCCCAGTCATAGCAATGAGTCCCAACATCAAGCAGTCACCTCAATCAATCAGAAAAATGGCAAGACACAAAAACAGGCATTTTAGCAAATCCCAGAACAGAAAGACACACAATAGCAGGCATTTCAAATAACCCCAGAACACAATAATAACCGCAGGCCTTTCAATCTATCATAGAACAAGATACACACCTACAGGCTTTCAATCAATCCCATAGCACAATACATAACAGCAGGGTTTCTATTCAGTAGACTGAATGAGAATATGTGATATCTGAGAACATACCCCTGTGGCATTTGAGAAGCCCCAATCTGCTGTCCGGGGGCATCTACATGGCACACCATAAAGTTCTTTGTGATCTCTTGCATGCCGCTGTAGTTGAACAAGGCATTGAAGCACAGCTTGTCTGTGGAGAAACAGGTGGGCCTGCAGGCTCACAGAGAACTTTCCACGGGCAAATAAAATAGCTAAGAGAAAACATGTCCGATCTGACTCTGTACTTTTTCCTGATCCTCTGCTTCCCCCTACTGACCAATTTCAGTTCTGCTGCCTCTTCTTTTTTGCACACGCTTCAAGGTATGTACTTACGGTTCAGCCCCACGTCATGGTAGGTCAGGATGGCAGGTTTGTTTGCCTTGGGCTCGCCTTGGATCTCCACATGCAGCCGCCCAAACGGAGTCTCTATGCTGTGCTCCTGGAAGATGCAGCCACAGAAAGCATTACTACAGGAACACGCGCACGCATATCATTAAATATCTCCATCGGGACGTCTTCCCATCTTTCTTCAGTACCTTCCAGTCTCCCACAGAGATAATAGGCTCACAGTTCTCCTGTTGAGACAGACACACATATTACAGACTGAACGTGTAAACATGCCGCCAGATACTCACTACCACACATGCACGTTGATACCCTCAAGCTCACCATGTCTGTGTCCTGGCTTCCTCTCTGTTCAGCCAGCAGAGGCTTCTCTTCAGTGAACTGGTGCTGCAGCATCCGAGCCATCGCTGGAGAGTGACCTGAAACCACCACAGCAGTAGATGAGAGTGACCCAGAACCTTTCCAACATCATCACAATGCAAAGCATGTTTGTGAAAGCCTAGGACTGTCATACCAATGAAGAATAAGATGAAGAATCAGAAAAAGCAGACTAGCAGAATCAAAACACAAAACAGGTCACACTGGTGTAGATATATAATGACAGACTAGATTTAAGATTAAGAACAGGACAGTCTCCCCCTGTACTGGACAGTAAACAGAAGGCAAAATGGTGGAAGGACAGGCTGCCAAACGAAGTTCCATTTCCTGAGGGAAATAAACTCTGAGGCACAGCTGAGGTCAGTGAACAGACTGGATTAAGAGGATCAATATCAATTAACATTTCAATCGAAGAGGAAAATGGCACAGGGTGTGACATGGTGTTACCCTGTTATCACAGCCATGTGTTCCAGAGCGAAATGTTCACAGATCAGTAATAATAGGCTGATTTCATTCTATTAAGGTGTTAATTTTTCCCCTGGAAGAGAGATGAGACGGAGCCATAGTTCCGGATATTTGATATACTTCACTTTATCATCCAAACATAGTACATCTCATTAAGACCGGGTCACTCCTGTGCCCAACTCAATTAGTTATAGATGTACTAACTATCCTACCATGCAAGTAACCTACATTATCTCACCTTATTCATGGGTGTGTCCCAATTAGCCTGTATGCAAAGGCCTGCATGCAAGCCTACACCAGTACTGCTAGCCTTTGGAGTGAGGGCTATTTCTTTGCCAGCTGACTTATGGTCCTGGACATGCTCTGAATTCTAGTGAATGTGAGGCTTCACTTCACACAAGGACATAACTGCCAGCTGAAACGGGAGAGAGGAAGTGATTGAAACTGCAGAGGTGAGACTCAGTGGCAGGCACGGACATGGCCTCTAAAGAACACTCAGGGGCTACGTGAGCAGATGAAGTCACGGTCACTGGAAGCTGCGGGGGACACAGGTTTCCGTCAGATCACTGCAGTTGTCACCCTGAGCTGTACGGCCTGCCACTTTCTGATGGGACATGGCAATGATCAGATCAAGAGGTCAGGTTTAGGACAGGGGCAGGACCTTGCATTCTCTGTGCCTAACTATTGATGCTAAAAGAAGGAAGGACATGTTTTTCATTAGCTAAATAAATACCATTGTTATTATTCACCATTACACATATGTGACCAAACTCATAGAAATAAACAGATATGAAGCACTGAGAAAGTCATGGATCCCACAGAAATAAACAGACATGTAGCACAGAGAAAGTCATGGATCCCACGGAAATAAACAGACATGTAGCGCAGAGAAAGTCATGGATCCCACGGAAATAAACAGACATGTAGCACAGAGAAAGTCATGGATCCCACAGAAATAAACAGACATGTGGCACAGAGAAAGTCATGGATCGCACAGAAATAAACAGACATGTAGCACAGAGAAAGTCATGGATCCCACAGAAATAAACAGACATGTAGCGCAGAGCAAGTCATGGATCCCACAGAAATAAACAGCCATGTGGCACAGAGAAAGTCATGGATCCCACAGAAATAAACAGACATGTGGCACAGAGAAAGTCATGGATCCCACAGAAATAAACAGATATGTAGCGCAGAGAAAGACATGGATCCCACAGAAATAAACAGCCATGTAGCGCAGAGAAAGACATGGATCCCACGGAAATAAACAGACATGTGGCACAGAGAAAGTCATGGATCCCACAGAAATAAACAGATGTGTAGCGCAGAGAAAGTCATGGATCCCACAGAAATAAACAGACATGTAGCGCAGAGAAAGTCATAGATCCCACAGACATAAACACTGAAATAAACAGCACTGATATGAGACAGTCTTGCATAAATAAAGGAACATCTGAACCAAAGTATTCTGTGGTCTTTATTGTGTTTTACTGTGGGCTCCTGGTTCAGTGTCCACACATAAATCCAGCTTTTAGGAATCTGCACTGGGCAGGATGCCCACATGCAGCAGGGATAGTGGACCAGAAGCTCCCACCCCCCTGTCATCACCTTAATCTCCACAGCCCTGAGCAGCATCTACAGCCACATGTCTATAGAACGGAAAGAGATGCCATCTATAGTCGTATGTTTATAGAACAAAACGAGCTCTCAGAAACAGCTAGGAAATCTCTTACCTGCTGCAGTACTTTGTGCTCCTGCTTCGACTACGTGTGTGTGAGAGAGCGTGTCACTGCCCCTGTGTTTTTCTGATACTATGTGCGCGTCAGAAAGATGCTGCCCAGCCTATCAGCTCCTGCGTCTGCTCTGCGAGCCAGAGATCCCCAGTAATACACTGACACCACGTACTGGCCCAGATGAGTCAGCATGGCACATTCGGCGGGGGGGGGGGGGGGGGGGGGCAAAACACCCAAACCCCACCGGGGGGGGGGGGGGGGGGGGGAAAGGACGGGGAAAGGGGGGGGGGGGGGGGGGGGGGGGGGAGAAAAGACATCATACACCAGCCTGAGGGAGAGAGAAGAGGAGAAAGACATGGAAAAGGGGTGGGAGTAGAGGAGAGAGGAGGAGAAAAGATGGTGCACAGAGAAAGAAGGTGAATGGAGAGCAGAAAGATATAACACTGCAGCAGGGACTGTGCTGCTACCCGACATCCTCCTGAAATTGCATCACACACACTCAGAGGTCAAACAAGCCAAGTAAAGTTGACAGGCATGCGTTGCTGGTAAGCTGTGGGAGGTGCTGAGGACTCTGAGCACCACCTGAATCTGTCATCTGTAAAGGACAGGCTTAGTGCATGATCGATACCTCAGGACATAGATTACTCTGGTCTGTGTTCAATGACAGCAAGCCCTGTTCGCTCTTTCAAACAAACATCACTCCATGCCCACTCACAGTACTGTCTGCATTTCAAGATAAACAAGATTTAATTGTGTTAATTGTTTTTGCGAAAACAGGGCAATTGTTTGAGAAAAGCAGATACAACATCATGAAATCCTTAACTAATGCTTCAGGCCAGATTTATGGAAGAAAACTATCATTGACAGCCAAAGAAAAGGAAACCTAAAGGTAATTAAAACTCCAGGGGAGGAATAGCATCCCATCCAGGATGATATCCTATTTGTGTCCTGGGCTTCTTGGCATAGTTCATGACCCTGTACTGAATAAGCTTTTATGGATGGATGGATGGATGGATATAATTAAAATTCAGAATAAGGGACAGTGGTGTCCATGTGGGTCTAAGGGAAAGAACATGTGCTCATCAGAGAACAAAACTGGGGAAAGCATGAAGATTTACACTAAACATGCATACTTCCTGTTCCATCTACTGTGTTCCATCACTGTAATGTCAGAAGGAAACTTTCTCTAGGATTCGGAGAACATCACATGGAGGACAGCGAGGACACATTTTCACAGAACACCAGGAAACTGCCATTATAACTGAAACTGCAGCCAAGTAACCCTCCTTGCCAGGCCTGGGTTCGACACACCAGCTGTCATTTTCACATTGTCTAACTGTGTGCTTCAGTGTACATGAGAATTTATGGACTGACATAAATGAGAGGTGCTGATAAGTGACTTAATCTTTGGTTTAAATGATTACTTCAATTATAAGCTTTTGTTTTTTTTTGCGTTTACACTGTAAAGTGCTATGTCTCTATATGCTCAGTTTTGAATTTACATGAAAATTTTGCAACTTTCTTTTGTGAATTACAGCAGAATTGTGGATTATGCATGGAATATTTCTAAAATGCCAAAGAAAAATACTGTAAAATAGAACAGAATAGAATAACTTTATTGTCATTGTACATTGTACAACAATACTCTGTAATAGAAGAGGACGTAACCTTAACCCTGCTGTTGTGATGAATTAATACCCGACACCTCCTTACACCCAGTCTGCCCAGCAACCGATCATACATGGATGGTTCCTTCAGAGGAGGCTCCCCCTGGTGGTAAGCTAAGTGAACTAAGACAATCGACCCCTGTTCATGTAGCGTTCTCCTGAGATTCTTTTAAGATGTCCTCCACAGATCCTCTACACCAGGGCTGTGCAACTCACGGTCCTCGAGGTCTGATCCCTGTTGATTTTCCAACCTTCCTTCACCTGTGAGCCAGATGTGAAACCTCTGGCCAATCAGAATCAGTAATTATTACCCTAACTCCCTGGGAGAACTGAAAACATGGCCTGGATTTGGAATTGAGGTCCGGAGTTGAATACCCCTGCTCTACACTGACCTAATAAACACACCACTGGGAGAGTAGGACCAGGTCACAAGACCTGCAAGTGAATAAAACTTAGTGTCACATGGCGGAAGTGCAGCCCAGAGGATGCTTGGGGTGAGGAAGGCAGTGTGAAATATCACAGTAAGCAGTTGGCCATTCAGCTGCTTGCTTTTCCTTTGTGCACATTCCTTACATTAATTTTGTCTTATTAATTTCCTTTTCATGCTGTCTAGTCAAACCAAACAGGTAACATTTTATAGCTAATGGAATTCTGATTGTTATGATAGCTCTTAGTTACGATGTTTTGGTGGGTAGCCCTGTCACCTCATACCACCAGCGGTGTATAGGTTCGAATCCCATCCCCATTGTGTGTGTGTGTGTGTTGGGTTTGCATGTCCACCCTGTGTCATGCTGGCTGCTCTGGTCTCCCTCTGCATCAAAAAGACATGCAGTTAGACTAATTGGTACCTATCAGTTGCCCATAGAGTATTATTGTATATGTGGGTATATGTGCCCTGTGATGGACTGGCATGCTGCCCAGGGTTGTACCCCAGCTCAGTGCCGTGTGTTGCCTGGGATTGGCTCCTGACCCCCTTCTATGCGACCCTGAAATTTTAGCAAGCTAAATAAGACAAGCAGTTAGAAGATTAATGATGTCAGGGGCGTCGCTAAGGCTGTTTTTGGGGGGCATAAGCCCATCTGTTTTTGGGGCGTGGCATGTGGCTAAGTGGGCTAAGCCTCTGTGCTTGTGATTGGTAGGTCATTGGTTCAAGCCTGACCTCAGCCCATCTGCAGGTCCTTGAGCAAGGCCCTTAACCCCCAGCTCCTTGGGTGCTGCTATGGGTGGCTGCCACAGCCAGCTTGCTCTCACTTACAGAGTGCAAATTAGGGGAGGTGTCAAGAGAATTTCCCAATGGGGATCAATAAAGTATCTATTATTATCTAAAATGTTCTTTAGCCCCCTCCCCCAATAAATGTACACTAATTATTTTAATAGGAATGTCCTTGTTCATTTTCATTAAAATCAGACCCCCCAAGTAAATGCTTACCCCCCCCTTTCATAAATCTATAGTGGTGCTCCAAGATGGCAACAAGTACAGACCATAGGCTGAGGGTTATAGGTGTCTGTCAGCCTTTAGCTTAGATACTTTTGAAGTTTTTGCATCTAAACAGACAATGTTTCCTCATTAGCTGTGTCAGATTTTAGGTATTAAAAATAGAATTTATTATGGAAGCTTTTAATTAGGACACCACGGTGGCTCGGTGGGTAGCACTGTCACCTCACACTTCCAGGCCGGCCAGTTTGAGTCCCACCCCTGTTGTGTTTGTGGAGTTTAATTGGTTTGTATGTTCTCCACCTGTTGTACAGTGTGTGTGTGCATATGGGCTGGCACGCCTCCAAGGTGTCCCCTGCCTTTCTGCCCTGTGCTTTCTGAGGATCCATCTCCTAAACCCTGCACTGGATAAGTGACTGGAAGACGAATCACAACGTCACGGGAATAGTAATTATGATTAAGTGATGGCTCTAACTTGTCCTTTTACAAAACGTGCCGTTTAATACATTTTTTCCCCAAAACTTGCACGACACGTTAGGAGCGTCCTATCATCTCCACGTGGTAGCCAGCCCGCTCCTCCTCCAATTCGTTAACGTCGTTTTTAATGTATGTCACTGTGCGGTGCGGAGGAAGGTACGCCACACGGGAACAGCTGAGGCGTTAGCGGGCGCACGATGCTCCGCTGATGTGCAGCGCTGGACCACATCTGTCCACCTCTGTCCAGATCGCAGCATCTCTCTCCATCTCTGCCTAGATGGGCTGTAGGCGCTTGTCACTGCAGCGCTGAGCTGGCGGGGCGGACCTTCTTTTTTCCTTTTCTCTCCTTTTTTTTATAAGGAAAACGTAGCATTATCCGCAAAGCGCAGCAAGAATCGTTCCGTGCTCCCCATCTGGAAGAGGGGATTCGGCTCTCCCCGGGGTTTTCTTTGCTCATGACTCGCTCGTGGAAATTCGTTCTTACGTCTTTTAGACACAGCTGGTTCGGTCGGACTTGACAGCCCGTTTACAGCCGCTTGTGTCCGGCAGACACGCACCAGGAGCTGAGTCCTCCGCTTTCAGCAGCCCGCACCCCGTCTGCTTTGGATGGGAGGCAAGCAGAGCACGGCAGGGCGACCCCGGGGCGCGTTTCCCGCTGTCTCCACGGACGATAACGTGGTGCCGCCCACGGCCCGCTTCGGGCACCATCGACCGGGCGGCTCCATGGGACAGCGCAGCCGCTCGGCGAGCTCCGTGGCAGGGATCGGTGCTGATCACGGTGGGACCGTACCTTTTGGTGGAGCCGGGGATGTGGATGGGGGACCGGGAGCTCACAGTAACGGATATCGGGGTTCGGGCGGTGGACGTCGCACGGGAAGCATGCTGTGCTTGGGCGCCCGGGGGACGCTGTCCGCCCCCCTGCCTCTGCACCGGGCGCCCCGGTGGCTGAGCGCCCATAACGGTGAGTGGGAGTCAGAGCCGGGATGACGGCGGCTATTCACGGCGTATGGGAGGCTCTTTGTAAACCAGGGGTGTCCCAGTGAAGGTTATCTTCATCTTCATCTTCATCAGTGCCATCATCATCATCATCATCATCTTTATATAAATTATTGCTGTGTAAAGGACGCTTTTTTGCATTATTATTTGTGCGTTACTTATTTCAAGAACGGAACTGTGTGTATATGCATATATGCTGAAAGTAGGTGAGGTTAATTTCTGTTTAACCTTAGAGATACAATACAAGCGTTTGGTTAAAAGTGCAGGTTGGTAACCACCTGCTGGTGAAGATGGAAGGAAGAGGTCTTCGGGGTGGATGGGCGTAAAAACAGTATATGTATATATGCACATATACCATTGTGTGTGAGAAAGTGCTAACGGAGAGCGCAACACAGGTGATGCGGGTCACTGGGCATGCAGGCGTGGTTCCTCTGCTAGGAAGCAGGTTAGTTGATTGCCTAAGGTGACCTACTTTAGTGGTGTAGGGCAGAGCAGGGCAAAAAGTAGAAATGTATGTAGAAATGTATATAACAGAGCAAATGCATTTTACACAGAGACACACATACTCTCTCACACACCCACACGGATAGGCACATTCTTTTGGACAGAGGAACACTCACGAGTACACAACCTCACACTGACTGACCCACACTTTTGCACCGTGACATGCACGCAGCCAAATTACTTAATGCTTAGGTGCTGTGTGTCTGACACGTTTCCACCACACACTAGATGGCGCTAATGTTTATTGTTTACTGTAGGTAGTAGATGAGCTGGTACAGGCTAGCCATTGATTCGGTCCTACTCAACCATGAGTTGGTTAACATGGGCAGGTTTGACATGCCACATTCACCAGTTCAGGAGTGACGATGTGCTCAAGCAGATTGTAGTGTAACTGACAGATTTACAGAGATTTACAAATTTGCATACATGCATTTGTGAGATCTGGGATTTTAATTTTCTGCACAACATATGTTGTCCAGCCACACGCATAAACTAATAAAGAAATTAGCTGCTAAACTTAACTTTATAATTTTGAGTGCCCTAGGGCCATGTAGAAGCAGGGAGCAAGAACTGAGCAGGGGATGTTGGGGCTGTTTAAGGAACAGTATGCACTGCAGATATGAATGGCCATCAGGTCCAGTTGTGAATCTTCACAGTGATGAGATGATCCTCCACTCCTTGCCTCTCCCTCCTTTATTCTGCATACCTCTCCTCTCTTTCTTGCTCTGTCTGTCTCTCCCTGTGGGAGCAACTGAAAACAGAGCAGGGGAAACTGGGTCACTCTCCAGTGGTGGGACGCAGCCTCTGAGTTGCTCGGTACCTGTGCCTTCCCCTGCCTGTCCTCCTCTCTCCCACACTCACTTTGTGATGCAGATTGAGGCCTCTGTATATGTTCATGTTCTTCTGCTCAAATGCTGTGTATCCTCACCTATGTGAGTTACTCTGTTACCGTCTTTTTTATTATATTATCGGTGTTATTTTTCATTTAATCCTGTTGTACATTCTTGTGCTGAATCCTCCACTGCTGAGTCACATCACACATGCTCAGGGATGTGTGATGCACCCTGGAATCGAATCCATGTTCATGTTTGTGGGAGTTCACAGACCACCCGCACCAGATTTGGAAGGACAGCTGTTCCACTACCACCCCCCCCCCCCCCCCCGCCCGCCAGCCCCTCCCGGAGGAACAGGAGAAGCCCACAAACGCAAAACCCA
>JAAGVU020000008.1:3718044-3734142 GCA_011763525.2 Mormyrus iriodes | reverse complement strand
AAGATTTAAGGAGAATGTATAAATCATTCTTAAAAGCCACAAATTTGTGACAACTTTGAAAAACCGACATTAAAAGTAAAAAATATTATTACACAAAATTTAAATATTTTTGTCTTGCATAAAGACACCAAATATAATAATAAGATAGTCAAGAACAAGCATTACATCTTTTATAACTAACCACTCATACTTTCTGTCCCAAAAGATCTTAACAATATTACAGGTGCAGAAAAATGCTCCTGAGTTTCAATCATGCCTCTTCATTCTGTCATTCTGTCTTCATGACAAAACGAACATACATCACAGTCCAAATTAAATGTTACTCTTAAGAATTCCTTGCATGGGTAAATATCATTAATTGTTTTGAAATGAGCTTCTTTAATTTTCGGTAACAAGGGACATGATAAAAATCTAGTTCTAACTTTGATAGTGTCCACTTTTGAAAACCTTTAAAATGAAGTATTTTTTTTTATTTTAATCGCTCGCTGTAACTGTTTGGGGGTGGGGCCAGGGCCAGTTCTAGGCAGGGGCACAGGGGGGCAATGCAGTCTAGATACAGTCTAGAAACGGGCCTGGGTGGGGCCATGATCCCGGCTGATTGTGGAACCGAAATGGATTTCGCCCCCCGATCGTCAAATTTTACCGCCAGCAACACCCGACCACGGTCTGGGCTGTGACATTCCCCGCTGAAACTCCTCAAGCTCACCGTCTCATTTCTGTTTTGTTCAAATCTGTCTGTTTAAACTGCGTTTGAATCCTACCTTCCTGGTCCCTACTTCGCGCCATATATTTGCTGATGAAAAACGTCCGGCAATTTCATCATCTCTTCGCCCTGAGGTTGTGTGGCGCTGCCAGCTTCCTCTACACCGCCACGGCTGTTTGCTCACTGTCCTAAGGCTGTTTCATGTATCCAGGTTTAATTTGTATAATGTGACTCACGCCGATCTTGAGAAAATTAAAAAAACGCGGTTACACTTTACTTGACGGGGCACAAATACTTAGTAATAACTTAGTTACTACTGAAGTACAAATCATGAACAAATACAGTCGCTACTTGAGAAAAAAATTATTTCACTTGTGTTATGTATTATTTGTTCCTTCAGTAGCTCACAAAGCTACTTATTATTTGTAAGTTATTTGTAACTTATTAATTATTCGTGCCCGTCAAGTAAGGTGTTACCAAAAATGCTAAAGAAAAGCGTAACTTCACTACAGGTTAAGCTGTGCGGTAGCCTAGTTTGTAACAGAATGAAAAGTGTGTAAAACAGTGTGATTGTAAGGCAGGTGTTATATGACGTGTAGCCCTGACAAAACTGAAGCACAGTTTTCTCGCATCACTCCATCCATCACCGTACTCATCTCACGCACCAAATTGCGTACATTTATATCTCAGCTGTACCATTTGCTATGGAGTCATAGGAGTTCGTAAAATTGAATATACCTTAAAATTAAGTAAGAAAGGTAAATGAATACAAATAAAAATAAATGAATAAGAAAATAATTACTTTTTTACTTAACATTTATTTCCTTATTCTTTTACAGATTAATTCTTTTTATGGCACTTCGATAACTCCATCCGTGCACTTGTGCTGGAAGTTATTTTCAATCAATGCTAGCAACCTTGCGCTAGATGGCGCTAAAGATGCGCCGTCTGCACTTGGGTGACGCCTGTATTCCACCGCGGACTCGGAGCAGCGCTTCATTCAAGCAGACGTCAAACAATCGGCAGTGTGGGAGTGTTGTGCACCCTGTAAGAAAACCACAGCGGCAGTTCCTCAGACCACATGTGAAGATTTAACATCGACTGAAAGATCCCTTTGATGCCCTTAGCAGGACGATTTATCCACGGACTACACACAGAACCTCAATGAAGTTGGATGAAATTATGCCGAAGTTAAAAAAACGGAGTAATCACTTGCCGGCAGACCGCGAAGAGGAGGAGAGAGGAGCCTTGGAGAAGATGTTGCCTCCTAAGAGGCATGAAAACGGGAACGCAAAACAACAGAGTGACACGGAGCGGGGACAGCCGTCCAGTGAGTCCGGCAGTTCTGCGGAGGACACGGTGGTCCTGAAGAGGAGCATCACCCTGGTGAACGGCGTGGCCATTATCGTGGGCACCATCATCGGCTCGGGCATATTCTTGACCCCGACCGAGGTGGTGAAAGAGGTCGGTTCGGCCGGAATGTCACTGATCATATGGACCGTGTGCGGCTTGTTCTCCATGGCGGGCGCTCTCTGCTATGCGGAGCTCGGCACCACCATCTCCAAGTCGGGCGGGGATTACGCCTACATCCTGGAGGTGTACGGTCCCATGCTGGCTTTCCTAAAATTGTGGATCGAGCTGCTGATCATCCGGCCGTGCTCGCAGTACATCGTCGCCTACGTCTTTGCCACCTACCTCCTCAAGCCCCTGTTCCCCGGCTTCCCGGTCCCCGAACGAGCGGCCAAGCTGATCGCTTGCATGTGCGTCTGTAAGTTTCTGAGAGGGCAAACTCACTCATTAACTACGTAGACAGTTGGTTTTGCGACGGTTGTCATTATTTCTAAGTGTGTTTCATTTATTTTTGGCTGTTCAAAATTCGTTAGAATCATATCTGCCTCTTTCCTCCTTTGCACGTGTTTGTGAGGCTGGTGTAACGCTTCCTGCTATTTCATCATCTTGTAGTAGTGTAAGTTGTGCGGCGCACATAGGCTTATTAACACCCCCACGGCTATTTGAATACTGTGATGGGGTGGTTTTAGTTCACTAATATAGATTAATTCTGACTTTGGGCATGCAATGCATTTGCAAGGATGAGCAGGTTAATAGATTTAGCTGTGCTATGTCAGGTGAGGTTCTGTGGCAGTGTATGTTTGAATAGTATGGTACTCAGCTGTAACGTGTCTCTCCCTCAGTGTTGCTGACTGCGGTTAACTGCTACAGCGTAAAAGCAGCAACGAGGGTCCAGAATATCTTCACGGCGTCCAAGCTGCTGGCCCTGAGCCTCATAATCGTCGTCGGCTTCATTCAGATCGCCAAAGGTGGGGCACTAATATACCAATCAGAGAGAGGCTCTCTACAGTCAGGCATCCTGCCAGTATCTGTCAGTACCAGTACCCTGCACACTGGGGGAAAAAAAGCCAGATATGTTGAATCAATGTAAAACGTTTGAAGTAATCGATCACACGACATATTTGTTATATAAGTTGCCTCAATGTAAATAAGTTATTCAGTTTAACCTGTAAAAAATAGGTTCTACCAGAAACATAAGACAGTTACATTAAAATGTTCAAACTAATCATTTTAATTTACTGGAATGAGAAAAAAAACTCATTGAATGAAGAACAGCTCCGTTTTATTTTTTCAGTGGAATTGGGTGGAGTTGAAGCCTTATACTGCTCTGTAGGTTGCAGGTTCATGGATCTTCTTAGGTCAAAACCATGTTTTCTTACTCTCTCAGGTGAAACTGAACTCCTCACCTTACAGAAGTCATTCGAAGGGACCAACTACGACTTTGGGAATATTGGCTTGGCTTTGTACAGCGGCCTTTTTGCATATGGTGGCTGGTAGGTACCGTAGAGTAGGGACATGGATTCCTGCAGTTACAGCAGTGTGGTGTTAAGGATACTTATAGGTACATTACTCGTATGGTTAGAGGCACAGGTCTTGATCAGGTTCAGTATGCTTTTCGGTCCTTATAGAGCAGGAATTCTGAACCTTGCCTGGCTTTTAGCTGCGCATGGGGGGGTGAGGTCTTCCCCATGGTCATTCTTGTGGACTGGGGGTTATTTTTTAAGTCTGTTAATCGGACCAAACCGTACTTACCGCTGTTTGAGAAACCCTGTTATAGAGGATCTGTCTATAACTGTTAGTGTAACTGACTGCATTAATATTGCCTCATTAAAATGTAGATCACTGCATCCTAACCAAATTCTTTACCAGCTCACACATCTATTTATTAATTTTTTGTTCCCCTGCAGGAATTATTTGAATTTTGTCACAGAAGAAATGATTGAGCCTTACAAGTGAGTGTCGTGTTCCAAATGATGGCGTGGTGCACACGAGTGAACCATCTCTTAACTGCAGCCTCCCCTGGCTTTGTCTTTCACCTTTACTTGTACACTTTTCACATGATGTGTATTACTGTAGTGACAGGTGTCGCGAGTGAGCCGGTGCCTTCTCCTCTGTCCAGGAACCTCCCCCGGGCGATAATCATCTCTCTGCCTCTTGTGACCATTGTCTACGTGTTCACCAACCTGGCTTATTTCACCACGCTCACCCCGGAAGACATGCTGCAATCTGAAGCGGTTGCTGTGGTGAGTCACAGGTCTTGTGCACACTGACATGGAGGACCGGTCGATGACTGGCCGATGCCCTGAGACCTCTCCTTATCCTCCAGGATTTTGGGAATCGGCACCTGGGTCCCATGGCCTGGCTGATCCCCGTGTTTGTGGGTCTGTCATGCTTTGGCTCTGTTAATGGATCTCTCTTCACCTCCTCCAGGTACGTTTAGACTGACACATGGGGTCACTGACTTTAATTTGATTCCTATGTCCATACAAACAAAATTTAAATATATACTGGCACATTAATATTATTTTATATAGCTATTTAACCTATTTTTTACCTATTCTTCCCCAAAAAAGCCACTTGATTGTTAAAAAACACACGTGTGGCACGGCTAACTTACTGGCTTTAGTGATAGACTGTGCCTGCTCCCTTGAACGCATCATTGCTCATTGTGTCTTCTGCATGAATCTATCCCTCAGTCATTGTTGGTTGGGACATTTGACTAGCAGGAAAGCTGGATGATCTTTAACTGGCCCTGTGGTTTCTCTGCAGGCTTTTTTTTGTAGGTGCGCGGGAAGGTCATCTGCCCAGTTTGCTGTCCATGATCCATCCCTCTCTGCTGACCCCTGTGCCATCGTTGATCTTCACTGTATGTATCTGATATTCTGATATTCTGATATAAGCTTCTTTGGATGTGTGAAGTAGGTGTGTCTGAGGGTGTGTGCATCACCACTTACAAAAGGTGTTTTTTTCCCCATGCAGTGTGTTATGACTCTGCTCTACGCCTTCTCCAACGACATCTCCTCCATCATCAACTTCTTCAGCTTCTTTAATTGGGTCTGCATTGCCATGGCAATCATTGGCATGATGTGGCTGCGTTACAAAAAGCCTGAATTGGATCGGCCAATCAAGGTGAATGCGATTCCAATACCCATCATGCACTGGGAGTGACTGTTCTCTGCTTGGTCTGGGGGGGGGGGGGGTTAGACACCTCATTGTTGTGATCAGTAACCCATCAAAGCACACTAGTCCAGAGAAATTGTGCCTGTTTTATACTGAGTTCTGGTGCAAAACAGACCAGTTCTGTGTTGAATAGCCAATGAACAACTACCCTACAGAGCTCTTTAGAGGAAAAGAATATCCATTAAATGTCTAGTCGGATTTTTCTTTGATCAGGAAGTCTTGCCAAACAAAATCAAAGTGATTACAAACTTTGCCATGTGACACAAATCCTTCTCATTGTAACTACTACACTGTGGTCTTCAGCACCCTCCTACCACAATAACCCCAGTATCTGTGCTCAGGTGAACCTTGTGCTACCGGTGAGCTTTGTGCTGGCCTGCTTCTTCCTCATTGTGGTATCCATCTGGATGACACCTGTAGAATGTGCCGTTGGATTCGTTGTCATTGGCACAGGGATCCCTGTGTACTTCCTTGGTGTCGTCTGGCACAGCAAACCCAATTGGCTCCTTCAGGCCATCTGTGAGTGTCCCCGTAGCCATTGGTGTGTGTGTGTGAGTGTGTGTGAGTGTGAGTGTGAGTGTGTGTGTGTGTGTGTGTGTGTAACATCCTATTTCTACTTGTTTTTCTATAGATTCCTCCACGCTGTTTGGTCAGAAGCTCTTGAATGTCGTTCCCCAGGACCTCTGAGAGGGTACCCACTCTTCTAATGCATGGTGGATTAGCAGCTGTCCTACCACCTCTCTGGGGAACGGAGGTTCAGTCCGGGTCTGAGCCCTTTCACATTCTTTTTAATATCTCACATTCCCACTCAGCTTCTGCTGCCTATTTCTGCTCACATTCCCACTCACATTCCAGCTCTGCCCCACTGATGTTCCTATTCTCCTGCCATTCCTGGATGGATATCTATTGAAAAATGTGCCAAATCAATGTCATGAAATATGTTGATCTTCCTTATCTATTATTTATCTTTGATGTACTTTTAAAATGTACCTGTACTGTATAAGTACTGTATAGTGTCTAAGGCACGAACGAAAAATCCTGTAACTGGATGGAGTTTACATTAAGTTTATTTTAGCTGTACTTTTCATTACAGCTATGCTTTCCAAAATGCACGTTAAATGAGTTATATGGTGTCATACAGAATATTAATGGTTCCACTTAAAAAAGGTCAAAAAACACGGGTAGAGCTCTGATAGTGCAATTGTCTTTATCAAAGATGGTTGTACTGTGACTTTACAATATAAACTACCTCTCAGGATAGTCTAGTGGGAGCATCAAATACGAAACATGGTGATAATCCGGTTTTCGTCTTGACACTAAATACACGATGTTTCAGTGCTGCCACCTTGTGTTGTAAAACATTACAGCAGCATAATTGATCGTGGAATGGGAGGTGTCTTCCTGGCAGGGCTGAGGAATGTGTCAGCGAGCCGATAACAGGAGAATAACCAAATCCAGATTAACTGGAAACATTAACGAAAATTTGGCAACCTTAGAAAAGTGAGATTGCGAAAATCTGAAATACATACACTACCGTTCAACAGTTTGGGGTTGCTTAGAAATTTTCTTGTTTTCAAAAGAAAAGCAATTTTTTGTCCATTAAAATAACATCAGGTTAATCAGAAATACAGTCCTTTACAACATTAACAATATCTACACTATCGTCACTGGAAACGGTTGGTTTTTAATGTAAAATCTGCAATGGCGTACAGAGGCCCATTATCACCAACCGTCAATCCTGTGTTCCAAAGACACGTTGTGTTTGCTAATTCAAGTTTCTCATTTTATAAGGCAAATCTGATCATTAGAAATCCCTTTTGAAATGATGTTAGCACAGCTGAAAACTGGTGTGCTGATTTAAAGAAGCAATAAAATTGCCCTTTGTTAGATTAGCTGAGTGTCTGGAGCATCAGCAATCGCAGGTTTGATTGAAGACTCAAAATGAGCAGAAACAACTTTCTTCTGATACTCATCAGTCTGTTCTTGTTCTGAAAATATAGGCTATTTCATGGGAAATTTCTAAGTGATGCCAAACTTTTGAACGGTAGTGTATGTATATACACCTTTATAGAAATAAATATCTTTTATAATTTTGAACAGTAAAAAAAAGCATTAAGGTGATGTTTACATATGTAAAGTCATTACGATTACCCTTTTTTACCGTACAGCTGGAATGTTTCAAATGTGGATTAAAGCAGTCCACAACTGCATGAAGTCGACTTCAAAACCATCACGTTAATAAAACAATGACAACCAATGCAGTGCCCTGGGCTTAATTCTAATATACTTTACATCTTAGTGGGTTGAACTGTACACCCAAAGGCATAAGCTAACCGCCTGTGTATAGGGTCCAGCCTCCCCCCTCTGATCAGCCTGTCACAATGGAAAGGAAGATAAGAGAAGCAGGTTAATTCTGTTTTGCTTTGGGCATTGAAAGAGTTGGGATGGCCCTGCTGACACCTCCTGTGCTAAACAGTTTGATTCCCAGCTCAGTGGGTGTGGAATTTGTGTGAGTATTCATGGTCTGAGTACTCTGGTTTTTCCCCACCAAAAACATGCAGTGAGAAACTGGTGTCTCTTAAATGCCCACAGTATGCAAGTATGTACCCTGTCTTCTGGGGCTCCCCTGCATGGAATAAGTGATTACAGATGGATACTTATTGTCACATCTGCTAGCAAGGAACACTGCATTGGAGACAAGTCCCCTGTATGGGAATTTATTGCACTGACTAGGACGAACGCAGAGACATTGACAGGATTACAGTGACCGAACAAGGAGCACAGGACTGGGAGACACCATTAGACCTGGCTAACAGGCACAAACAAGGCAGCTGTGACTAGTTAACAGGAGGGCAGGAACAAGAGGTAAGACTAACAAGACTCAGGTGTGGCTGGTTTGGAGCCATACCAAAGGGAAACACAGGGATCAGCCACACAGGGTGGGGCTGGACATGACAAGTATAGTACTTAAACTAATACTGTGCATTAATGATGAGGGGCGCCATAAGGGGGGGGGAGTTAATGAACATTAGGGCCTTAAATTTGGAACATTCACTGTTAGAAAAGAGGAGAAAAAAAAAAAAAAAAAGTGTACCAATTTGTGTTATGTTCAGAGCACAGCATGGCACCAACAGGAACAAAGGGGGACAATCCACTCACAACTAGGGGGCAACAGGTTTATTGGGACTCGGAGCACATCAGGAAAACAAAAAAGGATCACAGGGGGATCCAAACCTGAACTGAAAAACTACACAGCCTAGGAAACACAGTAGAAGCACTAGGAAATAAAACTTAACTAAACACAAGGAACTACCACAACTCACTAGACCTACACTTCAGACTATCACAATCAACTACCTTTACACAATGACGCACCAGGGAACTGAACCAGGGCAAACACTTAAATACACAATGAAGAACCAGGAGCAGGTGTGAGACAAGACAATAACCAATGAACACAAAACAGGAAATAAGCAACAAGTGAAAACAACCAACTCACAGCACAAGGGAACAATGACCAGGTGAAATCAATTAACTAAACAATGAACAAAAACCAACAGTAGAAACTAGGAATGTGACAGGAGTTAAACGTTGGGAACACAGGTATATGGAAAAAGGCACGGGAAACACATCATACAAACCGAATTTAACCGAAGACACATAGGAAATAAACACACTCAGATACAATAAACAAAACAGACTGGACTGGACTCAAACCCATGACTTGGAGCTACAGCCTCTGTGCCAGCAGCTCAGCCCACTGAGCTACACAGTGCCCAGGTCCACAAGTGAAACACAAAGGGTACTCAGGACACCGGGAACTAGGGAAAAAGACACAAAAGGCGGGGTCGGCAGATGCCGACCATGACAGATTTGTACCTTTGAAGGTACAATTACTTGTCAATGGGGCTATACCCTCATGGGTCTGCCAATTGTATCCTAGCTGTAGGTCAATGTACTTTAGTGAATGTACCTTAGTCTAATTTAAGGTACAGAAATGGACTCTGAGGAACATCCCCAAGGCACAAACAACATTAATGTACCCCCAATGGTACAAAAATGTTCCTCATTGTTCATTTCTGTATCTTAAAAGGTACAAGTACCTACACCTAAGGGCAGAACTGGCAGACCCTTGAGGGTACAGCCCCAGTGACAAGCAGAGGTACAAATTGGTACACTTTTTTTCGGTCAGTGTACCTGCAGCTGCTTCAGTATGACTGCCTTACTGTTCATGTCAAGAACACCAAGTACTCAAACCACAAAGAAAATTCTCTAACCAATGTGAAGTGAAATTTAAATCATGATGTAAAAGAATGTAAATTCTGACAAAGTGCCCTGGATGGCTGGGAAACTGGGAATTGAGTTAAACGTGGCCCTGAGGTACATTAATGTCGTTTGCACCTTAGGGAACACAACTGTAGCAGGGCTGTACCTCTGACAGTGTAATTTGACTGGTCTAGGTTGGGGGTCCAGAATGATACACTTTCATGGGGTTCAAAATCTCTAGCGGCACCCCAGCCAATGGTAACACTAATAAAGTGCGTGGCAGTTAATGCATCGGTCTTTGACGGCATAATATTGAATGAGAATTATAAACGCACAGATTAAAATAACGATTTAACAAATTCAGATTAATCACAATTTCAAAACGAAACAAATCAAACTGGTTATATCGAATTAATGTAGGTTAAAGTAAAGCTCAAGAGATAGTGGAAACTAGTGGAGAAGGGTAGGGGGTGGCGCTCTTAAATAAATACGTTCTTTTATCATTAAATATTCCCTTCTAAAATATTTAAACCTGGATTGACGAGTCCTTTAACTGGGCTGTTGTTACGGCTCCGAGTACGTGGATGCCAGCAGGATAAATTACACAGGAGGGAGATTATTAGCAGCGCCTGCGCCTGGTCTTCAGCTTTGCGGAAGCCCGCTATCAACGCACGAAGGCTGTATTTCCAATGTGCGCCGATGGATGGCAGACAAGCCCAGTAAAACCTCAAGCTAGACAAGGGGCGTCTTTAAAAAATCGGAGTTTTACGCCCTGGGCTGCCGCTAGGGGGTGCCCTGACTCAGAAAGATGTGCAGTGCCCAGGAGCCGCCGGTACGAGCGGACCTTTTTCTCACTTTGCTCAGGGAGAAGGCGGCAGTGTTGCCTATTTTGCGCTTGGGAGCACATCTAACTTCGCCCAGCTCGCTCTGACCCGTCCGGATCCAGGACTCCACTTACACCCCGAATTTTTACAGATTTCTGCCTTTCCACCTCATTTAGAAAACATGGCAACGCGAATTGACAAAGAAGCTTGCAGGGAAGCTTACAATTTGGTCAGAGACGATAACAGTGGCATTTGCTGGTGAGTTTTATTTTCATGGTCATTTAACCCTACCTGTTGTGGGTGTGAATTTGTAAGTCCAGCAGCAATTTGACTAGTCTCTTACAACTTTCATTCATAATTCAAAACCTGTCACTTGTATTTATGCTGAAAACGTGTAGCCCTTGCGCTCAGTCTTCTGTAAAAGTCTTTACCGCAGGCTGCCTGATCCTGGGGGTTATCTAACACCCCGGCTTTGGTTTTGACTGCTTAATTGCTTGGTTGTCTTTTATTTCTGTGCCTTTCATTACGATTTCTCCTGTCATTTAAGGGCTTCCTTTAAGTACGACGGTTCCTTGATTGTGCCTGCGGGTCACGGGTCCGATTACAACGAGTTTAAGCAGCAGTGCACAGGTAAGTCCGCCGGTCCGCCGAAAAATCCTGCATGGTGTCGTGCGCCCGCTGGAGCGAAACCTGCGCCCGTCTGTCTTGCGCTTTGTGCAACCGGATGCTGAATGAATTTGTTTTGAAATGGAGTTAAGTGTTAAGGTGATGATATGCAGGGCAACTTTTTGAGCAACGTTGCCGGACAGCTGCCAACCAGGTGAGAAGGGCAACTCATCTGGATCTAGATGATCGCGAAAAGTTGCCCGCTGCAGAGCGGAGTTTTTCCAAAGAGAAATGTATTGCCCAGTATCAGCTGGAAAGTGCCCGAGCAACACTGGTCAGCACCACTGACCCACTGTAACCCCACTGCGAAATGCGGTGCTGGGTGGTTATAACGTTGAACCATGCATAATGCATGCGGGCTCCCCTAAACTCGGAAGTGTCTGTCAATTTAAGGTGCATTGGCGCATCCACTAGTTTCCTGGTGCTGTGTGTGTATGTGTGTGTGTGTGTACATATTTCATATGAATAAATATATATTTATATATAAACAGCATTTAAAAATGTTATTTCTGAAGGATGCACATTTAAACTCATTCATACCATTCATACCCTGAGGCAGTAGCAAGGATTTGGATGTTTTTGAATACCTGCTAGGCTTCTCCAGAAGAGGGTGTAGCCTCACCCAGCCAACAGTACTAACCAGGCCTTTGTCTGAGCACTCAGACACAACTAAGTACCAGACGTCAACTGAATTCCCAGGAGGGTAGACACGCAGAGGGGTATTTTGACAGGGTCCCAGGGGCATTGTGGCTGGTACTGAAGTCTCTTAAGTTGTCTTAAGCTCCGATATCAGAGCTGTGTCTGATGCAGTTTATGTATGAGACGCACCATGAGAAAGAGCTCTGCAGATAACATTGTTGGAGTCAGAATCTCGCCCAAGTGGCCCCTGGAACTACACTGTTTGCCGAACAGAAACACTGTAATGTTGCACTCTGCACCACAACTTCTGCTATTAGCCTTAAGTCAAGAGTGGTTGGTCTGTTAACTGGTGAATGAGCTGGATTTCTGGCCCCTGTGTGTCCGGCCAAAATGCGGCAGGAAGCGAGATCGGGAAGTGTTTTGCTGTGTCACCAGGGGAGCTGGGCTTTATTTCCTGGTTCAGTCAGGCGACACGGTGCTGCCCTTGAAGGTGCCGCCTTTCCTTTCCCTACAGTTCAAAGTTCTGTTTTATGGTTGGCTGAGCTGAAGCAGCTCACAGCTCTCGGAGGTCACGTGTGAGTGGCGACTGCGTTTATGGGTTAGCGAGCAGCCGAGGCCAGGTCAGTGTCTCAGGGTGGGGTCGTGCAGAGAAACTCAATACGACAGCCTTGGAAGCCTCAGGTAGGGTAGGCTTTTACTTTGTGATTCGGTTTACACTGGTTAGTGCTCGCTCGCAGATGTGTAGGAGAAAATGCAGATCTGTATGCATTAATAATCATGACTTTTTAAAATTGGCTGACATAGCAGTAACTATGCACATAGCCCGGCATCATCCTGGTCATCCAGAGCCCTCCTGGATGAACAGTGGTGAACTTCAGACTACAGCTCCCCAGCTGCCTACATGCATGTCTCAGTGTAACTAACAGGACCCAAAACTGAACTGGACAGAATCACATTGGAGGCCTGGACGTGCAGTGCTATTGGCTGTACTCTCACCCCATTTTCCTGATTGGTTCTTCCAGTCAGGGCTTTGCATGTATCAGAAATCACATGTTCATGTTCATGTGTTGCCATGGCAGCTGGATGGCTGACTTTTCATTTGCCGGCACTTTGACACACATACGCACACGTCCTGCTGCCCCCCCTCCCCCACAACATGATTGACAGCTGTCTCGGGCCACCTCTGTAGATGATGGCCGCCTGTTTGGCTTTGTGCGGATCACGACGGGTGATGCCATGAGCAAGAGGGCCAAATTCACGCTGATCACCTGGATCGGGGAGAACGTGAGCGGCTTGCAGCGGGCCAAGATCAGCACTGACAAGACGCTAGTCAAAGATGTCATACAGGTGCGTGTCTCGTACACATGCATGCACAGACACCTAGCTTTTTTCTGATGGCTCTCTTCTCATCCCCCCCCCCAACTCCAGTACAGAACTCCTACTTACCTCCCATTTACTATAACCAGTGATGATAATATCACTAAAAGTACAAACCAAAGTGTGTTTAGTTTGTGCCTCGTGGGGAAATTCCCAACGTGTTTGCCTTTTCTTTCTGCCCACACAAACATAAGTTCTCTTATTTCCTCTATGCTGTTCCTCAGAACTTTGCCAAAGAATTCATGGTCAGCGATCCACGTGAGCTGGAGGAGGACTACCTCCGAGAAGAACTGAAGAAGGCTGGCGGGGCCAATTATGATGCCCAGGCACAGTAGACTGGTGGGCGTGGCCTTACTGCCTGTGGGGCGGAGTATCCAACCACAGCCAAGAAGGGAGTGGGGGTGACACATGCCCAGCCAACACATACATCCGCAAAGATATCTTCTCTAATGTGGTCCTGGGTAACACCTGCTTTTAATCTCCTCACACTCATATACTAAGTGTACCCTTCCGTTCCTTATCAAGGTTCCTTCCCCTTCTGATGGGTGGGCCTTGTGCAGGTGCTGTACTGTGATTGGTCACCGTCCACACGTGGGCAGGATTTGATCCTTGTTTGCACTCATGTAGGGCAAGACTGCAGTGCTGTCACCCATCCCCATGGGAGGCCATGGCACTGCAGAATTTTAACTGGTACAGAAGCCTTATCTTCATGTTTTTAACTGGAAACTATTATAATGAAAGATGTATCAGATCACAAGTCTGTAATTTCAAAATAAAGTTTTTTTCCCCCTGAAATCTTTGTTCTTGAGTATATGGGACAGTAAATCGGGCATTTCTGGGTTGATTAGGAGTCTAAGTACCGTAGCTCATCAATGGCACAGCACAGCCCCCGAAAGTTCTTATGTCTTCTGTGGTAGGGGGGTGCCAGGTTACCATACGGTTTCAGGTTAGAGCAGTAGGGCACAAAGTAAATTAAAAGGCTTCGCGTCAGCAAAAGAAAAATTTGGAAATGAATGAGGGGAAAAAATACTACATGCTGTTTCGCACATGCCCGCTGGACGTTGATGTATTACGACACTGCTTGTTGTGGACCGTATCTCAGTGTGTGACTATTTACCAGTGTGAGTGTTGGAGCAGACAGATGACTCTGCATGTCCTGACCTGTCCTGCATTCCAGACAACATGGCCTAGCTGTGATTCTACATGGAAGAAGGCAGGCCAGGCAGAATCTATGCATGCACACACATCCAGTGAAATAACTCGTAAAAGCTGGGGGCACTGCACAGTTACAGTGTACACCCAGTCTGTGGACAGTGCCGTGAGATGGACTGCAGCCTTCCACAATTCAGGTCCGGTTTTCTAACCTTTTCCCTTCCCAGAACACACTTAGAGCTGAACACGGTGGAAGCCCAGCCCAACCGCTTCCTGTTCCACGCTCACTGCTCGTGCTGCAGCTGGCCCTGGAAGGAGGAAGCCATCTCAGATTGAGGGGTGTAGCACAGCTCAAGGAAGTGGGCACCGTAAAGGCAGCGGGGAGTGCAGACTGCAGCCAGTCTCCCTGTGGCGGTCGCCAACACTCCTGTCTGCATTTATTTTAAAGGAGTCTCTTCCAAAGGCCCCCGATTCGCATCAGTGACCATGACCCCATATACCGGGCCATGGCTTCATAGACGAAGTCAAGGAAAAGGTTAGAAGCCAGTGGAGCTTTGATAAATGTGATGCCGTGTGACAATACAGGCGAGATGTAATGCCATGCTAAAGGTTAAGTAAGATCATTCAAATGAATAATGTTTTCAACAGCGACGTTGTTTTAATATAAGCCCTTACAAACTACTTGGCTTGCTATACACTTCCATGAACCATCACGTTTCCTGTAAATCAGTATTGTTAGTACCGGACATGGGGACCTTGGCTGGGCCCACAAGATAAAGCCCTGTGGAGTTCACAGGGTGATGCAGGTCTCCGAGAAGGGGGTCAGAGGGAGGTGACGTCTATGACGGACCAGACGAGGCAGCCCGATGCACACAAACACTCTTATTGCAACAGAGCCCTATGATTAATGTTGGCAGCAAAGCCACAACGTCAGCTTGCATCATCTGAAACCAAAAATGAAGACTAGAAGAGCATGGGGATGGTACTTCCTGCACTGCCAGTCATCTGAGAGGTTTTTACCATAAAAGGCTGCAAGGGGATGGGGAGTCAGGGCAATGTTCGAACAGAGAAATAGATCAGCTCAAGCCTCAGCCTGCAGTGGGGTAGCTGAGGCTCACCTTGACTAGAGGCACCACTGCTTTGCCTAAAGCAAATACAATACTGCTATGGTTATGTAAAGCCTTTACCTGTGGCTGAAGGCTGGACCTGTACAGAGCTCAGAGGGATCAGCCCAACGTGGACAGGACCCAGATCCACGAACCGAAACCAGGCACAGGAGCAGTGTTGACTTGCCCTGTGGTACCACAGGACTTATCTCTGTGGTAAAGGCACAAAATCCAAAAACTACCCCTTCATATCTCACCCAGAAATAAGTATCTCCTTTACGAACGTTATGTAATAAAGTAATTGTTTTTCTGTTGCAGAAATATTTCTGTTTATTTTTGTGATTCTGATCGTTAAGAATTAGCAGCACAGAAGCTGCAGAGATCATACTTAACCCACGTGCTAAAAACTGTCAGACAGCGGAAGAACAGGAGGTGACACACCCGGCTCCCTCACCAATCATGCCCTTAAAAGGCGCTTTTCAGCGCTTCGTCTTTCGCGGGAAAGCCGGAAAACCACTTTTCCGCACATAATCGCTGTCACCGTGCGCCCTCTTCTGCCAAACAAAAGAATCGCAGCAGCAGAAGCAGCGACTCGTATTCCGGGTCAGACGGTCGGTGTCGCATCTTGAGCTACGAAAGGGTCGCTGTCAACAGAGCCGGCGCCAGCGGAAAATGAAGGGGAGGGAGGGGCAATTGAAATGCAGAATTTAACCCAAAAACATTACAGACGCGCAGTGCTATGATTGTTATCATCATCATGTGATTACACTATGTAACACAAATTTTGTTCCTGGACAATACATGTTATTTCTTAATTGCTTATGTTGTAAAAGTA
>JAAGVU020000008.1:3671169-3684964 GCA_011763525.2 Mormyrus iriodes | reverse complement strand
GACATCTCTATGCACGCACTGTTCCTGCAGGGTGCATGCGAGGCACCTCTAAAACACCTGAATTCTTGTAAATTCTCCCCAAGTCTGCTATTCTTCATGAAGAGAAAAAATTGATTTCCAACAAACATTGTGCATCACAACAATATATTTTTTCGTTCCTGTTCTTTCTGGAAACCCAAAGTGAAACTATAATAATTTTGGTCAGGTTTATTTTTAAAGTTTTAAGCTAATCTGGATTGCTGTCTGATGGAATTGTAGAGAATTACATAGATATTGGATATGGTGCATATATACATGTTTTCCACTCCCTGTTTTTTTGCTGAAATTAACAGCTAAAGTGTTTGTGCAACCATGCAGCTGTCAGTCAAATACACACCGAAAGATGAGTGAGCTACACCCAACTGGAGGGGGAAACTTTCTCCCCACCCCAACATCACTGTCTCTCCCTGTTTCCCTTATTTTGTCCCTCACCCCCATTTATATGTCTTAGTCCAGCTGTGCCCCCCACCCCACGCGTCTATCCCTCCCCCCTGCAGAGTTGAGGTAAAGCTGATTTGTTTCGGAATTGAAGAGAGAGTCAGTTCTGCTCGACATTAGACTCTTTGTATCTTGGAAGAGGTGAATTTGGCTCTCCTCCTGGTGGTGGTGAGGGGCTTTAAGCTATCCTGCTTAATGATGTACTACAAACAAAAGCATTACAGCAACATTTGCTGATCTTGGTGCAGCTTCATCTCATGTAAAGCGAAGGCCTGTATTGTGATTTTCTGTTTGATGCAAATTCAGGAGTTCAGATGCCAAATGATCTATTTCTGCGCACTGTCCAGGGAAGATAAAACACCAGATCCTGACCTGGTACCAAAATAACATTAAAGATCCCTGGGATTTAACAGTTTCCACCCACCCTTTATTTCATAGGATTATCCTGGATTTTATGAGATCGTCCCATATTGTAAAATAAAATGCTGTGTCCGGTTTTGAATAAATACTGGACACAATATGTACTTTCAATTTCCCCCCCCATCAGGCAAATTCTAACATGGGGCAATGATGAGGTACAAATACTGCACTGCTAATCACATAGAAACAGAGGAGCTCCTAGAGTAACTCCTGGAGGTGATTCTGGAGTGATAGAATTAATCCTGGGGTGACAGAACTAGTCCTGGATTATCTGACGTGATGTTGGGGTAACAGAATTAATTTAGGGGTGGTAGAGCCTGTTCTGGAGTAACACAGGTGATTTTAGTGTCATGGAATTAACCTGGTTTTAGCAAAGCTGGTCTTGGAGTGTCAGAGGTGATGTTGGGGTAACAGAATTAGTCCTGGGGTAACAGCACGAGGGCAGAACAACCAATTAGATATCATTAGATTCAAAACTTCTAATCCCCTCCCCCCTTGAGGTAAATCTTGGGGTAAAATATGTGAACACAGACTTAGGTGAAGCACATGATCTGTGGTTTTTCACTATTTTTAATGTTCTCGTTGTTGTACCCAATGACTTCACGAACTCCTAACCTGTTTCGTATATATTTTAGGACCAACCTGGCTGTGCCAAGGGAATGACATGGTCTGCAGTCTGCAGATATTTTAGGACTGCAGTGTGAAAGTTGAGCTGAGCATAGCAGGGAGTAGACAGAGAGGAGGCAATGCAATGGAGTTGGGAACACAGTCTGCAGTAGGACATAGCGACATTGGATGCTACCTGCTGATAACTACAGTGTGGGAAAAGACAAAAGAAGGGCTGAGTCCCTGGGAGAGCTGGAATGGAGATTATTAAAGAAGTTCTAATGCAACTTGTATCGACAATTAGCACTGTACGTCTAGTGGATCCACAAGGTATCTGAGCAGTGGCACAAACAGTGATGGGAGAGTAACTATTGCTTTTACCTTATTTTCCAGAGGTGCAAATAATTAGCCACTAGCAGAACAATAATTGCCATGTCCATTTGGCATTAAGATACATCCATTTTGTTGTCATTAAAAACATCATTTCACATAAGGGTGGAGCGAGGCATGTGAGCAGTGTGACTGAGGCTGGGTGTGGTCTCTGTCATGAGGTCAGCTCAACTTGCAGCGGGATCGCCACGCACCCAGAACTAGGCTGGATGCACAGCATCCCTGCTACAAATTCCCAATTCTGTACAACATGGAAGATTCAATGAGTGTCTAACTTGGAAATGTAACATTAGATGTGTTAAATTATACAACGATCAAGGGGAGGAACCAAAAACTCCTGAGTAAGGAGGAACCCCCCCCCCCAACATTATAGACTACATGGAAATGTAGATCGGCAAGTTGTGAACTATGAGACTAGCACAGAGTACAAGGCTGGAATACACCCTGGATGGAATGGTAGTCCTGGCATGGCACACACATGCTGACACTCACAATCATATTATTTAGAGATACATTAATGAAAAGGGGTATTTTATCTCGGTATTTCGTTCGTGCACTTAAACGGGCACGCGCACAAAAAAAAGAGCAAGCGTATCTTAAAACTACAAAATCACACATCGAAGAACTACAAGTTCCATATTCTCTTGAGGCGGCTCTAGTTCCGGCGTTCTAGCGACCTAGTGGACTTCTTCTGCGGCTGCGCTTCCTATAACCGAGAGAGAAGTGTGGGGGTTGTTGGATTTGTCTTTGGATATTCATCATTTTGCTGGCGGTGAACAGTGCTGTGAGTCGGTGCGAGAAATGTCTGAAACGGACCCGAAGTCTGTGCAGGACCTGACCGCGGTGGTAAGTGTGTGCTAGTCTGGCTCCATTTGACTGCAAGGGGTCGGTAGGCCTGCCGCTAGTTTCTCCTGTTGTTCACACTGTGAATACGGTGCTAAGACCGTCTTCACATCGATACACTAACGTACAGCGCCTGTCTCATTCATTTCCTTCTGCGCTATTAACTTGCCTTATTTAACCGGCTGAGGAGCTAACCTTTGCTAGTTTTGCGCGTTAGCTTAGCTTACCTGCCTAGGAATTTGGCTTTTTGTTACAGAAGCGAGTATATCTCAGATGACACAAGCAGGAATGTTGAATAAATGTGTTATAGCGATTTCTCTGCTAATAGGATTGATTGGCGTTGATAGTTATTGTGTGGGTGTCAGCTGATTTGGCCGTTTCCATGGTTTCCGCATGGCGAGGCTCTCCCGCCGATGTTCACCCTCCGCCCCCGTACCCGTCACTACTGCACCGCACTGGTATTCTGGCTGGATCTGCATCGCCAGCTTCCATAATGTCTTCTTTTTGTTTCAGGTTCAGACTCTCCTCCAGCAAATGCAAGATAAATTCCAAACTATGTCTGACCAGATCATTGGCAGGAATATCCTTCCATTTCATACAAAGAAGAGTTTCAGAGACACTTGTAAATTGGGTGCTGTGGGTCGTGGTCTGGAAATATTTGAAATGTAGGACTGCAGTAAGTGATGTCACTGGAGAAGTAGATACCACATCAGCAGTACACGTTATTAAAGGCAAAAACATATACAGCTTTTCCCCAGGTTACCACAGTTTGGCAAAAAAATTAACACAAAACCTATTTTACAATGAATTGTTGAATATATCTTGTAATTTATTGAATAATGTCCTGAAAGTGAAAAACATTTACATTACATTAATATTTAGTCAAAATATAGTAACCCAGGGAGCCCCTGTGTTTATTATTACAGTGACATGAAATGCAGTTCAATTTGCATCGTGGGTACTAGTGCTACCACAGCAGGGGTTGGCTGTCTTCCACAAAAGGCCGGTGTGTGTGCAGGTTTTTGGGATAACCTTTAGGTTGGCTGTTCAAACCCAGGTGTGAGAACTCTTCAGCCAATCAGTTGTCTCATTAGGGAAACCCGCCGGCCCTTTGCAGATAAGATTGCCCACTCCAGTACTACAGCATTGTGGGTATGTCCAATAATTTCCTTAATGCAGCTCTTACTTGATGAAATGAGCACCCGCATTGATGATCTGGAGAAGAACATCGCAGACCTCATGACTCAGGCTGGAGTAGAGGAGGTCGAGGGGGAGAACAAGGCCAAGGAGGGACAGGATTCTCAGTGAAGGTGATCTTGTTAGGGGAGTAAAGCTGGTCGCCCCCACCAAATTAGCCTTCTCATTGGTTGTGATGGATTAGCCCAGTCTGTCCAGTTTCAATGTGGTGAAGCATAGTGAGGTTTTTTTTAATAACTGTACCAATTCCCTTTTCCTAGACTTCCAAGTCCCACCACAGAGGACCCAAGAAGGCTTTTTCAGTAGTAGTTTATGACCTTCCTTTATTTTATTTTGATTGGATATGTTTGTATTTTCATGGATCGTTGTAATAATGGTTGTAATCCTCACATACAACAAGTATGTTAAGATGTAGTATTCTGAAGCTGATCTTTTAGGGAGCTTTTGAAACCTGAGGGGAGAAACACTGAACTCTGAGAGCCGAAGACCAGTGATGCCAGCTGTTGTCATAATTCCAGCTGCTCCATTCCTCCTGCACCACTGGCTTCTTACACAGTGTTTGGGTCCTGTCGCAAAAACTAACATGGCTGGCAGGCTGGGTGTTCACACCTCGGGACCAATCAAAAGGGATGCCCAGCCTCCTGTGACCCAGGTGTGGCACAAAGGTGAGCTCCTAATAACAGCCACCAAAGGGTACCAGCCACCATGCTCAGGTCATATGGAGAGTAGGAGCTGCAGAAACATGTTCTGCTTGTAGCCACCCAGTCAAAACCAGCAGCATTGTGGCTGGATTCATAGCAGCCTGCCAGTTTAATACCAGAGAGTGGCTCTAACACTAACTCCTTCAAACTGAGCAGTTTATTTTTGTCAATTTCATGGGGCTTTTATTATTATTATTATTATTATTATTATTGTTATTTTTACCAACTATTAGATTATCTTTTAGTGCAGTGTTGTGGAAAAGCATGTTAGTCAGCAGACGCTGGCAGCCACTTGTTAATGCACTGTAGAACAAAACTGGATACTTTTGGAGAATTAAACTTTATACTCCATATTCCTGAATTTGTCTGATGTTCCGTGCATCAAAGTTAAGGAAGTGTTTCTATACCCAATAAATGCAGAGTTGGACTATAATAGGCATTGCAGTGTGTTGGCCTTACTTGTATGCGCTAGTTAAATCAGTTGCTGAGTTACTGTTCAAGAATTCACTGAATCAAAATCAGTATTTTAATGTAGTTTGTTGAGAAGATCGAAAGACAAAGTATCAAATTAAAATGCTGACAGAAGAGAGACAGTCTGATCAGGCTTGGTTGTCCCCCAAACCTCAAAATTCCCCACACCTGTACACTCTCGCTTTGTCATCTCCACTATGTGATATTATGCTTTATAACCAATTACATTAACACATGGTGCTGGAACCACTCAGAAAAGAGAAAGGTTACATGATCAAATGTCCACTACATTCATGAGATGTTTTCAGATGCAAGTGACCTTTGTAGTATAAACTGGTATGGCACAAAATGGATTTTCAGATCCCTCTCTCAGATTTAGAGACTTTGTTCAGTCCATATCTGCACCAGACTAAAGGCTGAGGATCCGTACACTAGGATTCTTTGTTTATGGAACAGAATCGTGATGTCCACACACATACTTCTGTCACACACCGCAAGTGTACATTGAAATTACACAAGTACAGGGTTGGTCATGTATCTGGAACCCCGGGGGGGGGGGGGTGTTAAGGGCCCAACAGCAGTGAGACTGTTTTGCTGAGCACAGGATTTGGATCAGGGATCTTCTAATCATAGGCACAGAGCCTGACCCACTGGGCCTCACACCACACATCATTAATTATTCTGACTCATCCTATGTTTATGGCTAACACGCCAGCAGTAGTTAACCTCATTGTCTTTAGTTGATATGTGCTTACAGAGAAGTTGGGTTAGAGGTTCCTGCTCTGCTATGACCCATGAAGCAACATTAGCTACCATGTGATTGCAAATGTGTACAGACTTTGAAACTGAGCCTCCTACCCAGCTTCTAAATGGAGAGCTGATGTCTTTTATGTCCTTCAAATGGGATTTTCAGATTAATTAAATAGGTTTAAACACACAATATGCTCATCTGAGATGCTCTCGAATGTGACTGCCCCCTGTGCTCTGCAGTGACATGCTGTTCTCACTCGTGCTGAGCGGAGGGATTGGAGGAATTAATTAGGTCCCTTCCAAATGCCCAAGGTTACCATGGATAAACAGCACTATAGAACACAGTATTGAGTTAGTGTGAGGTTTCAGCCCTCTGTGAAAGTTGATGGAAAACAATGAATAACTGGCACACTTGGATATTATTGCGCTTGTGGCATTATTAGTATCTGAGGGACTTATTGCCGATGCTCTGTTATAAACTCCAGAGCAGAGTAGGTCGCTTACCAACACCAATTCTAAAAAACACATTGAGGACTCACTTGTCCCACTATTTGCTTCACTAATTGCTATTCTGGACATAGTTAAACACAATTAGTCTCACATTATGTCTTCGGACTGCATAAAGAAACCTGGACCACCCGGAGGAAATCTACAGACGGGGATAACATGTAACCTCCACACATAGAGGGCGGACTGAAACCTGCAACACTGCCATCCGCTGTGCAACCTCAGGGAAACATACCGACACAGCAAAAACAAACACATGCAGTACAGAAAAATGACACTAGATGGCAGTGTTGTTTATTAGAAATGTAGCATGCTTCAGTAGATTGTGTGTTGGCATAGCAGGCAGTTAGAAGTTCCAATCACACCCCGTCTGCGTGATTATGGAGTTTGCATGCGCTTCCAGTGTTGTGTGGGTGCCCTCGTTTCCTCCTGCAGTCCAAAGATTCTAATTAGGTGAATTGATGATTCTAACTTGCTTCTTATATCTTTCTTTGTGCAATGGACCCGCATCTCATACTGGATGTCCCCTGCCTCGTGTCCTGTGTTTTCTGGTATAGGGTACTGGCTCACTGTGACACTGTAGACGGTAAATAAATATGGAAGATGGATGAATACAGCATACATTTTGTATGTATGTTGTTTACCAGGATAATATATCACAATTCACCATACAGAACACACTTTAATATAGGACACATTCCATGCATTCTTATAACCAAGTCTACATAATAATACATATCAAAGCCAAGCCATGATGTGCTTGATTCTTTGGGGAGATTTCTTGGGAATAAATAAATACATTTTGTGAGCAGTGCATTAATATTCTGGTAACATTGTCACCCAGACCTTATCTGTAGTACCCTGTTGCCCTCTACCAGCACACAGAACAACCTGGCATTTGCTGTGGACACCCTATGCTGCCCATTCCTCTCTAGGTGATGTGTTTTCAGTGTGTGATAAGTGCTGTGGTTCTTAAAGCTGAGCTCCTGACATATGAATGCCCTGCAGTACTGCTCCACATGGACACATTTTCCCTCCCTACTAGCAGATGGTACAGGACCTTAAGACCACAAGACTCAGGGACAGTTTTTACCCTCAGGCAATTTGGCTCCTCAAAGAAAGCAAAATGCACACCAGCTCCCGCTTACTTTGGTGCTCTAATATATTATTCCCCAGTTCTACATCCAATGCAGCACTCAGGCATGTAGGACCTATTTCATTGTACTATGTTCACTTGACAGTAACAGATAATAAGGCCTGATATGACTGAGCGCCACCCGCAGTCCATCCCTAACAGCCAGGTGCAGGGCATGCATTGGCTCAAGTGCAGCGATGAGAATTCACTGCTCGCAGTGCAGTTGTTAGTCTTGGACCACACATGCGCTAAGCATGGCTTTCATTTGGCCAATTGCTCTGAAGTTCTAGGACTCTTATATTGCATCCTTCCCAATATATTTGACTAAAACATTTAATAATATGTGTTACTAACAACAGTGTTGTGCAGGGTTAAAGTATTTGAAAACCCGAATGTCACGCACCAGTGGTGAATTGTTGCGGGTTATCAGGCTACAACAATGAGACAGATGTCTTATTCCAGCTATTTTTCATTCTGCACAAAGCAGGCACTCTTCAGCTCCTGTAGATTATAAATGTGTCAACGCAATAATGTATTTACAAATATAACATAAGTAACAATGGACTAACAAGAATATCCCTTGCATTACTATCATTGGCCTCAAGGGGGCAGAATCTACAAAGGAGTCCATGTTATAATCTATGGACAGAAAAGGCATCTGAATTGGGGGGGCATATAGTCATGTTCACTTGTCAATTTGCTTTTGAATAACTCAGATATAATCGTTTGTTTTTAAAAAAACTGATATGATTCAGGGTTTAATTCATAAATTTTTCGCGGTCCATAAAAAAATCGATACATCGTCTTCCCGCATCTGAGAATATAAATACAGCTCACCTTCTGTTCATAACCATCATGGACACACCAGCTCCTCTAACTTTTGGAGGTCATTTCAAATTTGTACACAACTTTTCATGCTAATTGCAAGGCAGGCACCAGCAGGAAATTATCATATCAACTTTCTTCAAAATTTACATATTTGATTCTGTTCCTGTTGAAAATTGCATGCATAAATGGCCCTGTAGCAACTATTGAAACAGAGTTATTTCCCTGAATTTGGGAGTATGCACTACCTTGAGAAAGTAAAGTTCCCGCCGTTTTCCTACTCCTCCACAAGTTCGCTGATGAACAAAGACAATTCATTCAGTCACCAGGGTGTTTCTGGTCCTCAAATCTATATTCATCAGCAGATCAATCTGAGCAAAAGAGAAACTCCAGCCTGCGAAATAAAGTGCCGCATTTTAAACATTTTCTGGCCTCTTCGTTCTGTGAATCCACAGAACCAAGAAACGGCAGCCCCACAAACACTAAGCACAGGGTATTGCTTAGTGACCATAGAACACAATATTCTAATTTTTTACATTATTGATGAACGATAATTATACAGACTTTGGCGTCTCGGGAATATTGCAACATTTTGGTCATTTAAATTTCATTCTCGTTAACCCCTTTTTTACTTTGGGAATCGTAGGCCTATTTTAAAAATCTTCTGTGAAGGAGGTCTTCTCAAACATCTGTGATCCAAAGGGAATTATTTGTTGAACTTCAGGAGATATTCCAAACTGATCCAGAATGATCAATTTCGCAAAAAAAAACAAAAAAAAAAACATATATATATATATATATCTTTGCATTTATATCAAACTTCAACGACCAAGGAAATCGAGACGCATCCCAGCCGCCTACACCTACATTCGGTGTTTCTCTCGCCTATGTCAGATGAATTGGCCGAAGTGCTGCGATGCCCCCATAATAAAGCGGCGATTGAAAAGGGCGGATCGCCCACCGCTGATTCGCAGCTCGTCCCCGGGGGAGTGTCCGTTCAGCTTAGGGGTGAGGAAGCGGAGAAGTGTCTCCCGTCATCTTTCACTTATCAGTGTTTCGGAGCGGAGTACCCAGACCCTGAACCATGCATTCAGCTGCTCTTCGGCTTCTCAGGGGACTCGTTCCGCTCCCAGCGGGACAGTCCTTGAGAGGGTAAGGGAGAAACGGGGGGGGGGGGCTGCCTTCACCAGGCTGAACTGGAGGGTAGGTAAGACGTGGGCTGATCATCCGTCAAAGACACAGAAAGATCAGGCATGACAGCCGTGCTTCTGGGTGCGCTGTGGCTCGCGGCACTGGCGCGCGCTCAGAATGACACCGAGCCGCTCGTGCTGGAGGGGAAATGCCTGGTAGTGTGCGACTCTAACCCGACGTCGGATGCCACCGGGGCGGCCCTGGGAATATCGGTCCGCTCTGGAGGAGCAAAAGTGGCGTTCTCTGTCGTGAGGAACACCAACCACGAACCGTCGGAGATGAGTAACCGGACCATGGTCATCTACTTCGACCAGGTACCTGTCCCGGACCGGGACACGTTGTTGGTGTTCTGGCTAATGGAAGAAGGAGCGAGGTGACGCGCTTTTAAGTGAAAGAGGGGTTTACGCGCTGGCTATTGATTACTTGTGGAAACCCATTAAAGTTTGCATATTGGCCCTATTATAAAATATAATAACACATGTCAACTTTGTAAAAAGGGAAATTAATTTCAATGATGAAGCTTACAATGGGAATGAAACTTGCAATAATCATCTTACTTGTTAAAATCATGAAAATGTGTCAATGTTAAATAGTTCCATAAGTCTAACTAATGCTGTAATTTATATGGTGATGTTAAATAGTAACATGTGGAAAATAGTTCATAAAAACGTTTGTATGAAGAGCTCAGAATTAATTCGGTTTAAATTCATTTAAAATAAATTAATAAAAATCATTAATTTTCCTTCCGTTTCATTGCAGGTTCTGGTGAATGTGGGCAAAAATTTCGACGAAGAAAAGAGCAAGTTCATCGCTCCACGCAAGGGGATTTACAGCTTTAATTTCCACGTAGTGAAAGTGTACAACCGACAAACCATACAGGTTAGCGCCACGGAAACGGTTAAACTGAACGCATCACTATCGTCGCTTATTATTTTCTTATACTAAGGCGCGTTAACAGGTTAATTAAGTCAATATGAAGAAAACACATAAACTCGTGTTTTGTTCATGAAGCAGAACAGAGCTGTCACGTTATACAATTATACCGTATAATGCAATTACATATATGTGTGAGGATCTTAACTTGTTAGTTGTTTAATGCTCACAAGCAGAAGTGTATTCTAAAATAATTAAACCATGAAATAATTATAGTGTATTTTGCATCAGAAAATGAAAAATCCACTACCAGTCTGCTGCTGGTGAAAATATTATTTAGAAAGACTAAACAAAAGCAAGGCCAGAGAAATGTGACCAGGAATATCACACACACATGTAGCAGCATTCCAAAGCAGGACTATGAATGCACAGGCATAAAGGCTCACAACCGCATACATCTATGAAGTCAGCACATGTGCCTGTGCTCATCTGTATCTTTGTGCCTGGGCCTCAGTAGAGGGCCATAGGGAGCTTGGAATCCACCCAGGAGGTAAAGATGAACCTTGGATCCGATGCAAAGCTGTTTCAGGCCATGCACAAACACACGGGCATCTTACAGGGGCATATATAGCAGGTATATACACACAAGCATCTTACAGGGGCATAAACAACAGGTATAAACACACAGGCTTCTTACGGGATATACAACTGGTATACACACACAATCACGCATTGACGTAGACAGCAGGTATCCTGCAGTATCTGACTGTCCTTCCCTGGCTGTTTGTGCTATAGGTGAGTCTGATGCACAATGGCTGGCCAGTTATCTCTGCCTTTGCGGGTGATCAGGATGTGACCCGTGAAGCTGCCAGCAATGGCGTGTTGATCGCCATGGAGAAGGGAGACAGCGCGTACCTCAAGCTGGAGCGGGGAAACCTGATGGGCGGATGGAAGTATTCCACCTTCTCTGGGTTTCTGGTCTTTCCCATGTAGGCCAAGCCTGTGTAGAGGAAGAACAGAGCTATTTGTTTCTTTAATGTGTGTAATCGTGGACTGGTGAAACTGGTCTCTGGTCACTGCCTCCTAACACTGGAGACATACTAGCGTGTCTCTGCCCTAGAGACTGTTCCTCTGGTCCTTCACACAGCACCAGACCAGCGGGGCACATTCTCAGCAGTTCTTAGATATCCTATGCCTCCTGACATTTCAGGGAGCAGCCATGAAACTTTTGTGAGGAATTAAACATTTTTTTGTTGTGTTTCTTGCTTGCTGACATGACGCTGAATTGGTGTATTTATAGATTGGTGACCTTTTGCTAAGAGGTCTGTGATTAAACCCAACTGGTTAAACCTGTGTGCCCCAGTGTCTGTTTATGTACCACTTATTCACTAAGTTGAAAGGTCCAGAAATGATGCAGTGGCATATTATTTCCTGTAAAATATTAAGAATATTTAACAGGTAAATTAGATTTCTTTAATTTTATTTGTCCTAATCCAATGAAATTGAAAAGAGATCTTTTTTTTCGTGAAACACCTTATGAACGACTTGTCTGTACCTGTATAGATCGCTATGCGTGTGGTAGCATCCTGTGCATGAGTGTATCCCTGTCACTGAACGCGCTTTGTGGCGGCACCCTGTGTGGGCATCAGACTCCATGTTTTCAGCAAAGTAATACATCAGTGGCCTGCATTAGAGTGTGTTCATGTTATATCCCTGCAGGGGGTATATGGTGGGCATGAGCACCCTGGCAGATACAGGGGGACAGCACTTGATAGGAGCCCTTGAGTAGGTAAAATGATTTGATAATTATATATGAGAGATCACACCCTCCTGAAGTTCTTGGCCTCTGATCTTTGGAGCAAACACTTGACACTTTGTAGGAGTTCTGTCCAGGACTCATTTTCAGAAACTCTGTAAGGGAGATTCTCCAGAGACTCTCCAGAGCCATGATTTTTGTATGGGTATGACCATTTAGCTTTTCTCTGGTAATATCAAAGTAAAATCTGACCTTGGTACCTCAAGGAGGAGAACAGCTGAAAGCCTACCTCCACTCCTCAGGGCAGTAATCAGCCCAGGTTGAAGGACTGGACAGATGGCAGCTCAAGGTGGACTGTGGAGAAGGATTTTCCAAAGGTGTTAAGCACTCATCCTCTCTGCTGGAGGAGTGGCTGGGAGATTTGTAGCTGCTTATTGTTAATCAGAAATGCTCCAGTGAATTTTCTGCCATAATTCTGTTAATGTACCTCCAGGTCATATTGGTCAAAAAAGCTGCCCATTCTATTTGACTTTTCCTAGCCTTCTATTTCGGACATCTTAATATTTTAGTCCAGTGCTCACCAACTGCTCAACAGGTCGATCACCAAGACATTTCTTCCAACCCCCCCTCAAATAAAAAAAGCAAACTGGGCCTTCTCCCCATATCAGCAAAATATACAATCTCAATTTGGAGGCTTGCCAAACTATAGCAATCTTTATCCAGGGGTGGAAAGTTCAGGTCCAGAATGTACAATTCCAGACCAAGATTTTGTTTCAACCAACCAGTTGAGCACTCTGAGAATGTGACTCTTTGTACTCAACTGGTTGGTTGAAACAAAATCTTGGTCTGGATTTGTACTTTATAGACTGGAACTTTCCACCTCTATATTTATATTTGTAAAAAGTAGCTCTTTCTGTTACTTAAAGGTTGGAGACCACTGCTTTAGTCAATAACCTAGTAAGTGTGTTGACCAGACTGGAGCTAGATTTGTTGTTGAACCTACCCTTAGAAGCTATGGTGCAGGGTACAGTTGAAGGGTGGAGTGAGTTTATAACCAGCGAGTTGTGTTAAATCTGAACATTTTTCATGACACCTCATTGAATATATTCACTCAATGTTGTTGAAATTTTCATTTTGTCAGGCCCCCAAATTCATACAAAATTCCTGTGAGCTTGACATCTATAAATAACTGTGGTGATTTGCTGAGATAAGACAGGTGGAGCAGGGATCCTTCCTGAGAACAGGTGCATTTGCTGAACAGGAGCCCGGGCCCTGCAGAGTTTGGACACACACAGGCAGAACCCCTCCACCTGTGGAAAAGAGGACATATGGCGTCCCCACAGGACATGTCCTTCTTCTCTCTACTGATTGATTACCAGCTCAACATACTCCAAAAAACAAACAGCCTCATTTCTCCCCATATTAAAAAAAAACATGGGTCGTATATGGCTGCCAAGCATTTTTCTTATTTCGATTATATATAACAACACCTGATATTTTTTATATGTTCACTACAAATCTGTGTTTTTTCCATGTATGATTATGGCCACATTCATACCAAAACACTCATTTGACATGTAAGGCACTCAAGGTAAAAGCCTATAGGAAAAACATTTTTTGCTTTTCCATGATCTTTACATTTTACCATATGTG
>JAAGVU020000008.1:3639451-3662504 GCA_011763525.2 Mormyrus iriodes | reverse complement strand
CCTGGCCTCAGCACATCTGTAGGTCCTTGAGCAAGATCTTTAACCCCCAGCTTCCTGGGCACTGCTATGGGTGGCTGGCTTGCTCGGACTTACAGAGAGCAAGTTGGGGAGGTGTAAAGAGAATTTCCCCATGGGGATCAATAAAGTGTCAGTTATTATTATATAATATACACACTACACATAGAAATGTAATTTTTTTCTGTAAAAGAGGATGATTATTAAAGTTTAAGTTAAAATGACCTTTTAAAATCATTCCTTATTTCCTTTTGGTGTTTCTCAACTCACAAGAGGCATGGCTGAGTGTATGAACTGAAAGATGTGTCCTTCAGAAGGTGTTTCACTCAAAGAAGCGCACAGATGGACCTCCTCTACAGTATGCCTGATTTGTATAAATCACATGCCTAGCAGATGCACACTAAATGTGCGGCCTGGATTAATATGCATTAATAAAATGTTTGTGTGGGGGACTCCATCTTCAATTTAAGTGGTGCAATAGTAAAACTGGTCCCACGACACATTTTGCAGGTCCATAAACCCAGTGCCAGGTGCCCTGTCCAAGACTGTTTAAGAGCCATATTTGGGTAACAGATTAGTACCTGGAATTAAAGATGGGAAATTGTAGGTTAATTTTAAAGTCGGTGTATTCACTTTCGTCGTCTTTAATTATCCATGACAAAACATCCCCTGGATTTAATTTTCCAACATAGCTTACATCATCTCTGCTCTGCCCTTACTGCATGCCCCTCTTTAAAGCGTTACCGCGCGGGTCGTTGCTATGGTATCGTCTCCGCGTTCTCGATCTCCGACGGTGCGCGCCCCAGTTGAAGAGAGCTTCAGCTGCGGTCCTCGCGCGAGCCAGAGCGCAACCCCGAGTCCAGTGGCCGCGCGAGCCAGAGCGCGACCCCGAGTCCGGCGGCCGCGCATGCCGTGTTGACATCGTAGGTAAAGAAACGGAGGAAAAAAAGAAAAATCAAATCAAATCAGGAGTAAAACCTTAGATTAATCCCATCATATAAATCGACGGATAAAAGACAAAACCAGGAGTGAATACACTGGAAAATATCCAACAAAGGACACAAAATAAAACCGGCCACTGGAGGTAAGAGGCTGGACCAGGGTTTGCTCCGCGTCGATTTTCGGTCATGGGAAAGGAGCAGCCGTTCGGCTTTGTGTTCGCAGGCTAACATGCTAACACGCTAACAACGGACGCGTGCGTGTAACTAACCGACTAGTTATTGAGTTAGACAGTCAATGCAACAACCTCGGCAGACTCCTTAAGGAGAACAAAACAGCCGGTGGAGGTTTCGTGGTAATCCATGTTCTGGAGAGAGTCCGAGCAGGCGAGATGCGGTGTTATGTACACGGAGACCGTGACGTGTGGGTCCCTCTGCGTCTAGCGAGCCGTTGGTTAGGGATGTCAAACCCCGCTCTATGGCCCGTTTTTGGGATTGGCAGCTTGAAAATGGAGCCCCTGGCGCAGCTGCCGGGCTGCGGCCTAGCTCCGCCTCGTGACTTGCGCAGCCACAGTGTTTTCTTGCCGTATGGGCCGTGTGGTGTTACACCAAGGCGGACGGAGGTAACGACCGGGCTACACGGCTTACGAGCCATCTGCAAATAGCCCCAATGCTGGCACTTATCCACCCAGTTCCGGCGATGCTGCTCAATGAACAAGAATCCTCAGTGGTCTTCAGGGGGAAGGGAAGCCCGTCCGAGTGACGGCTAAGCGGTGGCTGTCAGTGTTTACCTCAGGTCCCTGTTTTTACCCTGCACGCAAAGCAAGCGGGAGCTGATTCACTGTTTCATGTTTATATACTCGTTGCCAGCGTAGCGGATGAGGTCTCACGCACTTCGCTTTTTTTCCATTAAATAAAACGCACTAACTGCACCCCGCAGTCCCATACACTGCACCCACTTAGGTCCCATAGACACGCAGTTCTATTGCTTCTGTGTATGAACCTTTAAGTGAACGTAGTCTATCACTTAATAATTGGCCACTGAATTAACAAGAAATCTTTTTTGCGGTATCATTTTAATTAAACCATGAAAGCAATCGAATATCAAAATTACTCCCGATTAATGCAGTTTTAGTTAATTGTGGGCCTCAATTAAGGAGAGACGATGTTCTGTGGTCAGGAAGTCGATCTCAGTACCATGGACAGTGCTATAAAACGCTATATGAAATCAGATGTAGAAATCAATATATAGTTTCTGCAGAAAATAAAATGATGCTTTTAGGTTGTCTGCCCTCTACAGTATGGAAAAATGCAGGCAAACTTCTAAAACAATTTTCGCTATATACACTGCCAGATTAGCAATGACATAAAAGCATTTTCCGGTATATTTTTATAGTTTCTGTATGCATATTCTCCGAAAAAAAACTTGATTGAATTTGACGTTGAGATGATGTTCAATTATAATACTGTTAATAATGGCACGATCACTGAGGATAATCTTTTGAGGAAAACGTTGCTGGTTTTCCTGTGAGGCCTGCAAATGTATGGAATAAATATAACTTATTAACCTCATTTAAAAATATTAATTTAAACCATTTCATAAAGTGAGTCTGGCAGTGCCATTTACATCGGGTTTGCCTGGCTTTTCAGGCATTTGTTTTCTTACATTATTTTTTATAGTTTTCATATATATCTTGTGTTTTTAGTGTCACTAGTTGTAACTCTTTGTGGGAAGTTGCTGAGATTTTGACGTTCCTCTATAGTGTGGTTTAGTAACACTGAGCAACAGAGAGAAGGAAAACAACTCCAGAGATAGAGGAACAACTGATTTAGAATGGCACCGTGGGCAGATCTGTACACACCTTTTGCTGGTTTAAAAGTGCTGTTAACACGTAATTATTTTACTGCTTAGAAAATCTATCTGTATATACTTTAGATGAAGCTCTCATCAGTACAACCTTAACGTTCATTGTAACAATAATTTGCTGACTCAGTTGTGAATAAAAGCTGAATATAACTGCCCTGGCTAGGTAAATGTGTTTAAACTGCTTGCCTAGTTCAACATTATTAAAAATAGCATATTTATTCCAGTGCAATGCACACATTTGTCTGGGTTAGGGTTAAGGGTAAGTAATTGTGTCTTGATGACCAACAAATATAGGGATAATACAGTGCCTACTGGACTTGACTGTCTCTGTTAGAGTCTATATTATAGTTGAGTAGAGTTTCTCATTTTATGTCATAACAGTATCTTGATGCATTCCAGGGATGTGGATAAAGTGTATGATGCTTCTATTAAAAACAGTTTTCAGCATTGATAAGTACAAGCTGTAACATCACAACCACATTTTCCATACACTCCAAACCACAAGATATCTGACTTTTATTGATGTATGGTAAGTCGGTTTTAGTGACTCATATCAGTGGTATTGCTTTACCTAGTTACACGAAGGTTGTTTTACTACAGTTAAGAGCTAGTTGGTATCGTTACAAGACTGATATGAGTAAGTGCAAAATTATCAAAATTTCTTTCACAATAAACATATATTAATGTTTTTACATGATGAATTAATGCAAATGATAAGCAGTTAAATTTAGTTACATTATCTTTTAATATTGGTTTTAAATTTATTTCATATCCCAAAATGGTTTTCAGTACATGAAAGAGAAACTAAATATGAATGACAATAATAAAAAAAAATGCAAGGGTTTGCAAGTAGCTGGAGTTCTAATTTACCCTATAGTAAGGGCTGGGTGTGTATTACTGTTATGTCTAACAATGAGGAACACTCCTGTTGATTTGTTGGTCGATTTTTTGTCATTTCTGTTTTTCATCTAATTATGGTGTGTGTCTGAATTGGTGGTTGTAGTAGTGGATGGGTTTGAGCAAATAAGTGTATGAGAGATTGTTTGTTTTTGTATGGGTGTATGTGGACAAGCTTATCTATACACCGCCCATAACTGTGTTTGCTGTACTGTGCAGCCTCTATCTATGAGCACACTGTCACAGTGGGACACAGGTTCTCTCGCCAGAAAGTAGCAGAACTGAGCATAGAGAGCAGGTACAAATATGGATAGAACCACGGAGAGTTGCATTGGCATGTTAACGTGGATGGCCAGGTTGGCAGAACAGTGAAAGCGTTTTCAGACTCAGAAATGATCTTTCAGAAGTCTCTCTTTGTAATTTACTGTTTTAATTATTCTTCATATTTGTTGCACCTCTTGTCGGAGACATTTTTCCATCTTCCAACCGCTTCTCCTGGTCAGGGTTGCAGGACATAGAGTAACCAGGCTTTCACATAAGTGATGGCCCGGGGTCAGTAAAAAAGTATGTTGACCAAGTTGATTAGCCACCAATCACAGTCACAATGTAGCATGTTGACCGTAAGTTACACTGCTAGCTAATAAGTTATTTCTCGTAAATGACGGTAGGCACAAAACACGACTGTGTCAAACCATGTCAATCAGCCAGTCAGCTAGCAACCACCCCCCCTTATGTAGCCAAGCTATGCTACAATAACCATCTGCCTTAAGTGTAGCTACACTAGCAAGCTAGCTAATTCGCAAGACTTTAAAACTTAGTGTCCGTTTCATTGCATATACAGAAATATGGAAGTATTTACAAGAGCATTCTCCCCATATCCATTAGTGCTTTATGGCGCTTGGCTGCTTTTGTTATTATCCATAATAACATATGTTATCCGATATCCATTCCTCACGTTCAAAGAAGCTGAGAGCTATTCGAGCTGTTGCAGACATGCTTGGTACTCGGAATTACTGCTGGATTGTGAATATATTGCATTGCCCTGGTGATGGTGGCTGTTTATTTCAAATCTCCTTCGACACTTGCAATTGCTGTGTACCCATGGGGTGTGCACATGCACAGACTGAATTTGTTTACATGTTTTTGAATTAATTAATCCCTTCGGTAACCCAAATTTACATGACATGTTTTATAATCAGATTAAGGAAAGCGTTTTAGTGAGGGTCATGTTTCCCTTTTCACAAGCTTGTGACTGGTCTAGGTCCAATCGAAGAAAACATTTCAGTAAAACTTTACTTGAGGAGGCACAAGTACCTTAGTAACTCAGTTAGTACTCAAATACAAATCATGAACAAATATACACTATATGGTCAAAAGTATTTGGACACACCTCTCAATCATTTAATTCAGGTGTTTCATTCAGACCTGTTGCCGCAGGTGTATAAAGTCAAGCACCTAGACGTATAGTCAGGTTTGCAAACGTTTGTGAAAGAATGGGTCATTCTGAAGAGCTCAGTGAATTCAAGCATGGTACTGTCATTGGATGCCACATTTGCAATAAGTCAGTTTGTGAATTTTTTTTCCCTGCTGTGTACTTCACAGTCAATTGTATCATTGCAAAGTGGAAGCATTTAGGAACAAGAGAAACTCAGCCATGAAGTGGCAGACCAGATAAAGTAACAGAGCGGGGTTGCTGAGTGCTGAGGCGCATACTGCATAAAAATCGCCAACGCTCTGTTGACTCAGTAACTGCAGAGTTCCAAACTTCCTCTGGCATTAACCCCAGTACAAAAGCTGTGTGCCAGGAGTTTCATGGAATGGGCTTCCATGGCTGAGCAGCTGTATGCAAACCTCACATCACCAAGTGCCAAGCGTCAGATGGACTGGTGTAAAGCATGTTGCCACTAGACTCTGGAGCAGTGGGAATGTGTTCTGTGGAGTGACGAATCACGCTACTCTGTCTGGCAGTCTGATGGATGAGTCTGGCTTTGACGGAAGCCTGGAGAATGTTGCCTGCCTAACTGCACTGTAAAGTTTGGTGGAGGAGGGATAGTGGTATGGGGTTGTTTTTCAGGGATTGAGCTAGGCCCCTTAGTTCCAGTGAAGGGAACTCTTATTGCTTCAGCAAACCAAGACATTTTGGGCACTTCTATGCTTCCAGCAGTCTGAGGAAGACCCTTTTCTGTTTCAGCCTTACTGTGCTCCAGTACACAAAGCAAGGTCTATGAAGACACGGTTGGATGAGTTTTGTGTGGAAAGACTTGACTGGTCCGCAAAGAGCCCTGACCTCAACACAATCAAACACCTTTGGGATGAACAAGAATTGAGATTGCGAGCAAGGGCTTCACATCCAGCATTGGTGCCTGACCTCACAAATGCTCATCTGGATAATTGGGCAAAAATTCCCACAGACACACTCCAGAATCTTGTAGAAAGCCTTCCCAGAAGACTGGCAACTGTTCTAGCTACAAAGGCGGGACCAACTCCATATTGGTGCCTATGGATTTAGAATGGGATGTCATAAAAGTTCCTGTAAGTGTAATGGCCAGGTGTCCCAAAACTTTTGTCCATATAGTGTAGTACCTGCAAAAAATAAATGAACAAACGTAATCAGCACATAACTAATACTTAGTTTCTGGTTAATTAATAGATTAGTTAAGAGTATACTACAATATTATTTGTGCCTCTTCAATTAGTATTACCAACATTTCTTTATGTTCTGGCTTTGTAACCCACATTTGACCACCATAGTGGACCTATGACATCCTTAAGTCTGTACAAGATAGTCCAGATACAAATCTGCAGTATTCTTTAAACAACAAACTCACCAAAGAGCTGGCTGAAGGAGGCAGACAGAAGAAGCTTGCAGTGAAGTATCCACAGGTCTCATCAGATGTATTCATATGAATAAAACCAAAAATGAATATTCTAAGATAGGAGTAGGCAGGTTTTCTGTTCTACCTGATGACTTACTATCTACCTGAGATCAGATTTTGTCAGGTTTGTCAGAGACCAGGTAGAATGGAAAACCTGCTATATACTAGCTCTCCAGAATCAGGGTTGCCTACCCCTGTTCTAAGAAGAGAATGATCCAGTTCTTTGTTGTTTAGATGAATTTTTATATACGAAATATATACATGATTGATAAATTAATAGCAGTTTTATGGAAATGTGTCTTGTTTTTTTTCTTTTTTTTTTCCAGGTCAGTAAAAATATTCCATGGGCCAGTAAAACTGATCTACTGGCCCAGGGGGCCAGTGGGGGAAAATTGTTCAGTTGGACACCGAGTAGCCTCTTCACATTCCCGAGGGTTATGTTCCAAAGATTCCCACAATTGTGAAAATTGACGAATGATATTTGTGCACCCCTAACCTCAACCCATAATAGTCTGCTAGCCTGAACAAACATAAGAATTCTATTACCGAATTTCTAAACGAACAATACTGCACTATGCCCTTTGCATGTTAAATTGACTTGTCATTTCTTATCTAGACCTTTTTATATAATGTACAAACCATCTAAGTTATGCCCCTGTATGTACAAAGTTACTGTTGTAGACACTGGTCGCACTACGTTTTGTACCCATTATTAAAAAGGCAAGATTACCAGCACAGAAGTTTAAAAGTTATGGTGAGAAACGCGAGATTCCATGGTCACAAAGGCGGCTTACGCGTGAGTGAGGCCGCTTGCTGAGACAAAGATGTGCGGCGTACTCGAGGAAAGACTTTAATATTAAAGACACAGTATGCATTTGCACTAACCAATATTATGTATTAGTAATATTTCTATATTTATATATGATTTTTATATGCCCATTTAATTGGTCTTGGCCAGCTCGCAAATAACCAGAAATGGCAATGTCAAGTCCGCAAAAGTGATGGGGTTACTGTATTATGTTTCTTGATTGCAAATACATTCACTCGACCCTACTTCCACTCTCATACATTGTTCTTTGTACAGCGTTTCATTTTTCGTGACTAAGGGTTCTACTGATCTATACAGCTAAAGCACATCAGCTCTGGCTTGGTGCTGCAGTGGGTGGTGCTACTGTGACTAGGTTTTGTTTCATATATTTTTGGCGTCTATTGTAATGTCCAAAAAGGCAACAGGGATTATTAGAGGGCAGCTGGCTGTATTTCACTTCAATTTGGCTTATAACCTGTATGGAGTCAATGTTTATATTTCTAAACTATTAAACAATATTATGTGTTTATTGTTATAATACGAATCCACGATAGTTGCCAAATCCCAAACTGCCATTTCTGAGTCTTCTGCATGTATAGCATTGTATGTACACACATTTTGTAGGATCTATCTATCAACTTACATGTACCCATATTATACTTCTATAACCCACATTTGACAAGTTTAGAAGGTCAAGGGTCATCTATGTTTTTTTGCATCTGTCTATATGTGTGTGTATCTACACCTGTCTGTGTGTTTGTCTCCACCTGTCTGTGTCTACCTACATGCCTCGAGCAGCATGTCAACTATGTCTGTTCTGCTTTGCATTTCAGAAACACCTCCCCAAATTTTCCAAAGGAGATCAACACAGCCATAACTGGAAATCATATGGACGAAGGCAAGCGACTTGTCTTTTTACCATTGTTTCAATTATCGTTTTGTTTAAGATGGAGGTGTGTACATGCAGGTACAGACAAAGTTAGTAACACGGAGGCTGCGTTAAATGATTCAGGGTGCCACGTTCAGGAGAAGCCGATTTTAGCCTTGAAGGGTGTGGGAGAGGGATGTGACTTTGCTGCAGCCTCTGTTTTCAGTGTGCCAGCCCTTGGGAGGGGCTTTGTCAGGGAACCCTGCTGATTTTTGTACGGAGGCTGATGTTTGCTAAACCATGGAACTGCATTGGTGTACAGAATGGTGTAAAGGTCTTAAGCAATCCAAAGAAATGTTTAAAGCTATTTATACGTGTAGTAAGTGCACTTTTGCTTAGAACAAAAAACACAGTTTAGCATTGGAACATATGCAAATAACACAACAAAAACTAGAATAATAATAAAAACTAGTAAGAATTTCTTTTGTTCTCCAAAAAGTTGGATGGCTAGATGAGCAGTTTCAACTCCTAAACCTCTCTTCAGGGCCATTCCATGTATTTGTTAAATTTCACCACCAGCTCAATTAATTAATTAAATTAGTTGAAAAAAGTCAGTGAGATATTCGTTAGTTGTACAAGGGGTGCTAGTCAAAAAAATACATGGGTGTATTGGATGGTTATTGCAAATACTCCGGTGATCTTAGCAGAAGTTTTGAAATGGCTACACTGACAGACTTCGACAGGCATAGTTTTACCCCAACAGGAAGATCATTAAACATCATTTTCTTTGGCTGCCGAAGACTTTTGCATAGTACTCAACATCTGTCTCTGGCCTTTATGGTCTCCATTTTTCTTGTCCTAAATGTGTAGGGCTTGTAATGTACACGTTCCTATCATTGAAGTGCTTTTGAATATTTGAACATTTCTTCTTGTCTCGAGTCCGTCATGCCCCTACCTCCCTCTGATCACTTGCTCCTCCCGTGATGCAGAAATGAGTCGCCAGACCGCCACAGCGCTGCCCGCCGGAACATCGAAGTGCACTCCCTCCCAGCGAGTGCCAGCACTGCCGGGCACTACAGCCTCCAACAGTGACCTGGCCAGCCTGTTCGAGTGCCCTGTCTGCTTCGACTACGTGCTGCCGCCCATCCTGCAGTGCCAGAGCGGCCACCTGGTCTGCAGCAACTGCCGGCCGAAGCTCACCTGCTGTCCTACCTGCCGTGGGCCTCTGGGGTCCATCCGCAACTTGGCCATGGAGAAGGTGGCCAACTCTGTGCTGTTCCCATGCAAGTACGCCTCTTCAGGTTGTGAGGTCACGCTGCCCCACACGGAGAAGCCTGAGCATGAGGAGCTGTGTGAGTTCCGGCCCTATTCCTGCCCCTGTCCTGGGGCATCCTGCAAGTGGCAGGGCTCGCTGGATGCGGTCATGCCCCACCTGATGCACCAGCACAAGTCCATCACCACGCTGCAGGGCGAGGACATCGTCTTCCTGGCCACGGACATCAACCTGCCTGGAGCCGTGGACTGGGTCATGATGCAGTCCTGCTTCGGCTTCCACTTCATGCTGGTATTGGAGAAGCAGGAGAAGTATGACGGCCACCAGCAGTTCTTTGCTATCGTGCAGCTCATTGGAACACGCAAACAGGCCGAGAACTTTGCTTATCGCCTGGAGCTCAATGGACACCGCCGCCGGCTCACCTGGGAGGCCACACCCCGCTCAATCCATGAGGGCATCGCCACAGCTATCATGAACAGTGACTGCCTGGTGTTTGACACGTCTATTGCTCAGCTGTTTGCCGAGAATGGTAACCTGGGCATCAATGTGACCATCTCCATGTGCTGAGAGGCATACACACAGAGCACTTCTTCAAGGACACCTGAGAGTTCTGTTTTTAAGGAGAACTTTCCTCTTGAAACCTACCCATGGTAGTGCTTAGTAGCTATGTATTGGGCCCACATGTGAGTTGCATGGGTAGTTATTGCTGACAGGCCCTGCACTGAGACACAGACCTTTGTCACCTTGAAGGGACATTGGTGGGCCCAGGAAATAGGAGACACCCATGTGAAGAGGCTGCAGATCAGCATATCTTCATCACAGAAACTCTGATTCCCTTGAATACGACCCAGATTGTGTGCTCTTTATACAAACTACACATTTGCACCGACTGTAATTCTCAATAATATTTGGACTTTTTTCAAGCTTCAGTTAGTTGTGTGTTAGCTAGCATTGATAAGCTATGACGGAGAGGCTGGGCATTAATTCTTCTGCAAAACAGCCTGAGGTGCTTCTGTGCAAACGCAATGGTGCACTCGCACGTCACTGGTGGATTAGTGGGAAGGAGGGGATGTTTTTAAAGCTGTGGGATATTTGAAACATCTGAGGGCTAGTCTTAGATTTCTAAGTTGGTCTAACTACATGATTTCAGTTCCGTTCAAGGTGAATTAGCAGCTTGTGTTAGTTTTGTTTGATTTTTGTTCACACTGTTTTCTTGATTCCCATCAAGGAAAACAATGGTACAGATTTTGCTCTGTGGACAGAATCGCCGGCTTAGACAAAATGCATCCTGACACTGCAGGTGTGGCTTTCAGCCTTGAAGCGCCCATCTGCCAGTGGGACCGTTAATACCATTCTGTTAATAATATTATTGTAATGATCATTTTTGTAAGGAATTTTAAGAAAAGATGTTGTAAAGCTGTGGATAATTCTGTGTTTGTAGGCTGATCGTTCTTTTAAATATACAGCTTTTTTTAAATTGTCCTGTCCTTGCAGAGCAGAAGGCTGGCAGATTCCTCCTCAACATATAGGTCTGTTCAAGCTATATTCAGTCTCTCTGCATCACTACGATTTACTTTCTTTGTGTCATGAAATAAATCTATCTTTTTCATACCCCTGTGATACTCATATTTCATAAAGGTTGCCTTTGTTGGCAGGGGCACTCAAAAAGTCGCTTTAGCACCCCTGCACCCCAGTGTAGTGACTATTTGTGGCCAACAGGGGGCCACATGCAAATGCATGGTTTAAGTGGTGGTAAACTGCTGCTGTTCGGTGGAAACACAATGCTTTTACAGTTTGAAGCTGTGACAAAAACTGTTCACCACTCCATGTCAGTCATGCCCTTGTTCAGGTTAATCAGGTTAATGCAGTAATGTAAGAATTTTCATTCCTAGTCGTTACAGTGTATACAGTGTTTCTTATATTTAGCCAATATGTGTTCACATAATACTGCATGCGTTGTCTGAGGGGGATCCATCTGATCTCAAAGTGAAATGGACACTCACACACTATGGGCAATTAATAGACACCTATGTAATCAAATGTTTCTGAGCTGTGGGAACAGACCATTGCAAAAGTAAACAAGGGCACTGCAAAGAGCAAAGCCTAGGGTAGGAGTACCCCCCAATCTGGAGGTATGAGGCTGCCATGGTAATTCATATCTGACCTAGTAAGTTCCAGATTAAAGTAATGAAGTATATGGATTAAAACACCTGAAACCTCAATGATTATTCACCCCTTAAATCTTTAAGAATAGTCTAGGTATCAGGCCCAGTTCAATAGGGACAGTCTGAAAGAGCCTGTCCCATTCCAGTAAGACTTGTTTCATCCCATGACTGTTCAGATGCCAACGTTTTTATGTGATAAATATAAAAAGGAAGGAAACAAGCCAGTTATTAAGACAGATTTTAACCCTACGTCATAAAGCTGGAGCTGGGCATATTGCATTCTCTCAGGGATCCATCTGTTTGCAACTACATGAGTGGAGAACAAAATATATGGCCTTTTTAAACAACTGAAACAGGAGATCTAACCTATCATGAAGGCAAAGGAACCGCTTGTGGAACTTGCTTGTGCTTGTGGAAATGGCAAAAAGAATGTCCAACATTAAAATCACGTATAAAGCTTGTCAACAGGCAAGGAGACCTTCTGGAACATTATTTCATAAGGTAAAGAAATTAACGGTGAGCTTTTCTGGCCTGACACCAAAGCTCTATATAAACCTAAAGCGTTCCATTACCCAAGCTGAACTATTGCTACCATTAAACTTTCAGGTGTAGCATCATAATATGCGGGTAGGAATCAGAAGATGTTTATCAAGGACAAGAAGAATGGAGAATATTTAACGAAAGGCTAGCATTTCACAGAAATTACTTAAAAACAAAACCTGGAATGGTTTGGCATAGCCTGGACATAAATTCCATTGAGAATCAGAAAATTGCTGACCACTGGAGCAAATACGGGCAAAGGAATGAGTAATGATTCCTAAATCTATTGGGTATGTATTTTTCCATTGTGAATGTGAATTTACTGAACAAAATGCCAGGAGTGAATCATTTCCAAAGATAGTGACGCTCCTTAATCTCTTATGGATAAAAATATTTAATTAAACTAATATTTTGGCTAAAGAGTTTTCCTGCTCGCCACTCTACCATAAAAAATAACAATGTCATCATTTTTACATCCTTTTTAGAAGGTCATTTGACGTACATAGCCTTATGGGTAGGTATTCCAGCCTTGGCACGGAGAGAGAAAGGCTACATTCATGCTACTGTGGTGAGGAACAGGTGTTGAGATGCTTACACACTGAAAGTAGACCAGAGCTTGATTCCACCGCACAATATGAGGATGAGTTCACAAGCAGCAAGACAAAGCAAGAGAAGTATCATGGCGTAGGTTTTTCAGTCCATCATCATAACAAACATTAATAAATATGGAGTACATATATGGTTAACTCTTTGCAACAAATGTTATACCAAAACCACATCCAAAAATATATGCATCTGTTAACTACATTATTTTGCCTCTTTATAAATTGTTTCAAACCATACCAGCAGAATTTAGTTCTGTAGGTTAGAACATAGCCCTGAAGACCCACGCTGAAGAAAGTATCCAGCCAAACCAGCAGCTGGCTAAAGTCCTGTATGCAAGTGTGCACAGACAATATTACCGTGAAAGAATACAGGTGTTACTGTAATACGTATAGCAGTTTTTTGGCATGTCTGCAGTAGCTGAGGTGTGACTGTACATCACTGTGCTCCAGACACACTCAAAAATGTCTTTAGTTGCAGCCAGTTTAGGTGCAGCTGTTCTGACAGAGAAGTAGTCTAAACCAAAAATCTCCTTCATCCAGAGAGCAGGCTGGTGGACATGGCAAACAGACATGGACACAAATTCTGTCAATGGATTTTCACTGTCATTTCAAAGGCAGCACTGCCGGTGGGGGACAGGGATATTTCTGGAAATTGTACATGAAGTCGCACAGTCTCCTTGAAAGAATCAGCGCTTCCTTCAGGCTTGCGAGGTTGGCTGTCTTCCTTTCCTCCAACTCAAGAAGCTGCAATCTGACAGAAAGAAACCGGCTTTCAGTGAATTAAGTTACATTGTGATACAAACAAATAGGTATCGAAGTGAAGTGAAGGAGGATGCAAAGTGATGGATAAACAATCCCAGAATTTTTTTAATATCTCTTGGCTCAGAAAGCTTTCTGCTGGTGGTACCAAGAGCATCAGCTTTTCTGAAATCCTCACAGCTTACTAATCGTCAACAGCATAGATTCACAGGAGACCTTTGCTAAAAAATATACAAAGTAAATAAATAAGAAAAATATATCATAACTTTGTTAGGAGACATATGGTTGTGAATAGAAGTGGAAAGATGAAAATTAAATGAAAATGAAAGCAGCGAGTAACTTTTGTGTTGTTATTGCATGAATGTACAGCAGGTGGAGCCAGAGGGCAGCTTGTTTCTGGTCTCACTATATTCATTAGTCACACAGTGTGTTTACCCTCCAGTGGTGGGTTGTTTAGATTTAGACTCAAATAACTTTAATATATTTGAATCATTCCATTTTGGCTGATAAATTTTCAAAATAAGTCAAAACAATTTTGTTGTTATTTTATATTGTTTTAGTCATGCTGTACCCAACTTGCATTAAAAATAACTGTAACTGTAAAATGGAATTCAACAAATGCTTTTGCGTCACTGTATTTTTAAGTTCAGAGCCTCACAACGCCCACATCCCTTTGAATAACGACACATTTTTCTTTGGGTGCTTTCTTCCCAATTAAGTGAAAAAATGTACCCCTCCCCCACATGCCTATTTTGAGACTCAAAAACCTTTTTGAGGGGTTTTCTCATGAAGGAGACCAAGTAACAGATCGATGGTTCATGTACAAGTAGCACACATACATATTCATTTCATTATAAAAAAACAGATGTTACTCAAAGCCCTGTTTTTTTATAACCAAATGTAGTAAAAAATGCAGTTCGCGAGATGAATTTTGACCTTGAAAAAATAAACTTGCACAAAAGTTAAATTTGCTATACCATAAAAAGCACTCTTTCTGAGCTTTCCAACAAGCTCTAGCTGAGGCATGTAGCTCAGAAAACTCTAAATGATCTTTATCTTTTTTGCCACCTGGGGTGTAGAAAAGGCACTATATCTCCAAGGGAAAATAATATTTCTGAGCTCTGGGAGGTATGTGTAATTTACATGCCAAATTTGATCATAATCATAAATGGTGATGCAAAGGCTATTTGTTGAATTAAAATGGAATGATTCAAATATATTAAAGTTATATGAGTCTAAATCTAAAGAACCCACCGCTGGAGAGTAAACACACTGTATCCTGAGGACAGACCGCCTACAAAAGGTGTTGAAGGTGTTCTGCAGAAAGGGAGCTCACTCACAGTCCTGCTCCCCGTTGCTGTTGAGGAAGCAGTCGTCAAACAGGCAGTGCATGGTACGGAAACAGTTGTCCATCAAGGTTTTGGGAGTCACCCACTTCCAGGTCTTGACATCAGAATCCCTCAGCTTGGCCCAGATCTCCTGTATTTTCTCTGGGGGCTCCTTTAAGTACAAACACACACAAGATCAGGCTTGGAAAGAGGGTCTACGGCTACAAGTGTACAAACATACAAAGACCGGAATGACAGAGTTGTGCAAGGGTTGGCATGGCAATGGAGTATATAGTATATCAACAGTGCTATGTGCAGAGGTGTGCCACCTTCTCATGATCCTGACCTCATCCTCTACCTCTTTGTCTACCACGTGCTGGACTTGCTGCACCATTCGCAGGAGCTGCTCAAGGTCTGAGGTGTAGCGGCGGGATGGGTGTTTCTCGGGGAGTATCTGAAGGATCTTCTTTAACACCTCCTGGTTCACCAGCACCCAAAGATCCTGCAAGTGTCTAAGCTTCAAGTCCGGTACCTTGTCCTTCTGTATGAGGAAGAAGGGACTAGTGTTCTTATGAGTTATGCATGCTCTCTGTTGATGTGAGTCGGTATCTGTATGAGTCATGAGTCAGTTCCTGTATGAGTCACAAGTCAGGTACATAATTGCTCAAATTAGCTTACCAGCTTACTGATGTTATGCAGCCTGAAAACCTCCTGGGTGCGTACTCTGATGGTGTAATTCAAGGGGAAATTGTGCTTCTGTAAAATTACAACAGGTTAGAGTGCCAGTCTTAGCTAGATTCTTACAATTTGCACATACTGACATTGCCACCTACCAAGAATTTCCTCCGGTCGGTGGATTGGAGGCTGGACTTCAGAGTGGTCAGGGATTTGCAGAGATCCGGAGGGGTGGATGTCATCAGAGGAGGCAACACCCAAAGCAGGACTGAAACGAGTTAACATATGTCCCACTATTGGTCACCTGCCCCCAAAAATGGCTCTTGCTCTCTGACTTCTGATTCTCTTAACCTTGATCAGGATACATCTCTCGTCCCATCAGGACTTTTACTGGTTTACTCTTTCTGCCCTGGTGGTCATGCTTCATGTTGTCAAAGTCACCCAAACTTCCATATTTTGCAATAGACAACGCATTACAAGCAGTTTGGCCCCTAAAGCCTCCAAATACAAAAAATTCAGGAGAAAAACCAAAGCTAAGCCTGAAACGCAGCCCACAGGCTGTCTTCAGTAGACCTCTAAGGATCAGTATAACTTGTATAATTTCCAAAGGTGTTTATGACTAAATTTCCCTTTCGGTTTGAGAAGGCATCACACCACAATAACTTTGACAGACTAGGTTTCAAGGCCAGGTCTCAATATTATAAGGAATAAAGTAATACTAGAGATGGAAGCAATAAACGGTTTCATACCTTCATTACAATAAGCTTGAGAACAACTTCATCTGCTTTCCATTCACCATAAAAACCAGTTAACTAAAAATAGACTCCAAGCCAGAACTAGAATAAAGCCCAAAGATTAGAGAGATGATATATTTATGCTACCATGACCTTTAACCTGGAGTTCTGAAGCTTCTTCACTCAGAACTTATAACAACTCGGGCCCTGTCTCTCAGAGTCAGTACTCCCCAGTACGATGCTCATCCACCCCACAGCTCAGCATTAAAGAATGTGTGGAGGTGGAATTACAATGGCACGGAAGCCTGTCTTTCTGAGCCATCATTCACACACACAACAGCTGGATTCTCTTTTGATTAAAAACAAACTATTCAACATATCCGGGGGTCACATCTAAGTGTTTCCGTCCTCAAGGACTGGGAGCACCATGATTCCCAATCAGGATTTGTAGGCTTAGCCATCTGTTAAGCACAAACTTTCATCATGACGGAAACTCTCAAATGCAGAAAAACACTCATTCACAGAAAGGCACAGATATACATAAATGACAATAACCGCCAGGTGCCATACAAGTTCAAACACAAACACTCCTGAGTGACTCTTACCTAATAGCGTTCCCAGGCGTGCAGCAAATGACCGCAGCATTCTGAGAAATGATGACACCTCGGAATGTTCCTGGAGACAGCAGATACTCTGGGCACAAATTCCTCGGTTGTCCACTCAGTCTTCTCAGCCCCTCGCACCACTACCCTGCAACAGGCTAAACACACACGACGTGATCTAGAAGAGCAGCCAGCAGATCATCACAGATCCAACCACACTTTCGGTTTCATTGGTATTTATACTGCGTTGTGTCTAACACAGCTGCCCCAGAGTGTTAATGTACAATTCCCCCCACCCACCCTGTAGCTGTTGATTGAGCATGACACCTTACAGTATTAAACCCAGCCAGAATGTGGTCCAGATTTGGCACAAATGGCTGAAGCAGTGTGCCCCCTCCTAGACTATGTACAGCATGACACCTTACTTTGTATAGTCTAATACTGCCTTTTGCCTTCAGCCTTTTGTGCCAAATCTGCATTGCATTCTGGTTGCATTTAATACTGACTGGGTCATTGCAATTGCAGACCATATTTCTGGCTAAAACACAAGCTGGGTATTTGTCAACCTCCACATCTCCTATGACACGAATGATGATTAGTCTTTGTGGGAATGAATTGAGCCTGGTGATGTCATCGTCAGCAGACCTATGTGTTCACAATGACTCACTACTGGTTGAGTGGTCGTTGTCCAGTATGGGACCTCTGCTGGAGGTTACAGGTTTCTGAGCAGGATCTTCCTGCTTGACCTCTTCAGCACACTTAGATTAGACTGTTTGAAGGTGGTGGTCAGAATCCTACCAGGAGAAACACAAATGAATGAGTTTGGTGATACCACCAGACCAACCATAAAATGTTAAACAGTGCCAAGATACATAGTTAAGGGCTGGCCCACCCTATTGAGGATGCCAAGGAGCAAATGAAAAAAATCTGAATACCTCTAGTGGCATTCTGTGACATTAGATATTTACACTAGAATTAATATTTCACTCCCTGTCTTGTGAAACAGACAAAAACCAGCTGGTTGGCAGCCAGGATATTTTATTTTTTTAAATATAAATTAATAGAAAAAAATGTTTTCTACTTCTGTGGGGACAGAATCTTACCTAGGGCGCCAGAACACCCAGTGTTGGCTTTTATTTTACAAGTATTTGCGCATTTACGATTATAGTCGAAAATAACATACACCAGTGCTCTCCAAATATTAATCCCCGAGGACCAAATTCCATCGGCAACACAAAGCCATGGTTCACAGCGTCCGAAAAATAATGCCAAATGGGGAGGGGGGTTCCCGGAAGACGTGATTCACTGACCGGGTGGGGGGGTTGCCCGAAGATAAAATTCGCCGACCGGATTGTGAAGGGGGTGGAAGGGGGGGGGACTGGTGGTTCATGATAAACTACGCAGAAAGAATTACAGAGTCCAGACAAAATTCAGCTGCTGACAACTGACATGCACTGTAGACTGCTCCTGTAAAACGTTGTGTAACCTCTTCATTTGTTACATAACTAAAGTATAGGCGAACCGTAGGTTTATTTTAGTCTGCAAAGTGGAAAGCGCTATCAGTGTTTACAGACCAGAATTGTATTTTACTGTTCGTCTCTACTTTCCAGTAACACTTTAGGCAGTCTATGTTTATGACTCTCCTAAACCAAGAATATTTCATCCGACAAAGCAAATTATCATTATTTTAACTAGTCCCACCTATAACATTGTACAGCTGTTGCCCGAACAACTGCAAAAATTTGTATCCGCCTTTTACCAACCAAATTTTGCTGCGAACTGGAATCCTATGCACCATTTAAAACGAACTGCTAAGTTACCAAACTGAAATTCTAGGTTAAGTCATATTTAGAAAGTGAAACACGCCGAACCCCGTTAATGTAACCCATGCCGTATACGGGTCGCTTTTCTGCGGCACCTTCCCGCTGTGAGACCCCTCCAATAGGAAACTATTAAAATACTGCTACGCACCTTTTAAATCCAGCAGCCATCCTCGGACATAAGATTTTTAGACAAAAAGCGTGTAAACAGCATACTTATAAATTACAGCCCCGAGCAAAACCGCGACATGGTGATCCCCGAAGCACCGTGCGCAGCTGAGACGCTGTGCACCGCTTTATAAGAAACCGAATCTGGAAATTCCCAAGGCTAGAACTCCTCCTTCAAAGGCCCCTCGCCCCTAATCCAAAAGCACTCAGGCCCACTAGGTTACTTTCACTTTCTGGTATGACGATAGTTATTGGCTCCAATTCTGACCATTCCCATATTGAGGATGAGCAATGACTCGGGAAAATTGGTCATGTGAGACCAAATGAGTCCTGCCATCAGGTTCTTGGGAATTTTGCTACAATTTTACCTGTTTTCTGAGGTTTGCATTTGTTTTTTGACACATTTAATAATGGACTCTACCCCCTTTACTATATGCATGAGACACCTAGTGCTGTATTCAGCTCTCTGGCATTCTGTGGTTCTGGTGTCTCATAGCCACATAATAAATGCATCGAAAAAACAGTTTGAATCAAGCGGGGGTAACTGCTGGTGGATTTATCCATTCCTCAAACTCTGGTATACTAGAAGGCTTTGGAATTCTGTTACACTGTCAATTCAGGTCACGGTGATCTATCACAATTTACAAGTTATAGGACAGTCCCAAAAGCCCTATGATGCAACCCCCCCCCAACTCCCTGGGTCAAGCTGTTTGCGCTCTTGCATTCTCACGCTGCATGGTTCCACCCGTCAAGCCGCAGACAGCCCTCGTCCAGCACACCAGCCCACTCCTCAGTTTGCCTCCCTGCTGATCATCGGGATTTTTTTTTTTGTGGTGGGGATGGCTGTGGACAGGGGGGGTTTGCTGAATATATCAGATGTCTATGTTTTTGGGAGCAAATTGCTGCAGCATAACTGAAGCTGAAAACATGTGGTTAAAACTAAGCGCACCCTGACGCACGAGTACCTTTCATGCAACATCCTCTTTTTGGCACAACTGTGAGATGACTGCAACTTTTATCTTCCTGCAGAGTGTTTATTCCTTCTTACACCTAGCTCTCTGTGAACTTTAAAATGTCTATTATTTGTTAGTCTGTTTTTAACATTCAGGTATATGTACTTCTCAAGGAGTTAAACAGACAAACTATAGAGTCTCGAACTTCCTACAATTGGAGGTTACAGTGACTCCCCCCATTTACAGTGACTTTTCTCTTCTTTAATCCCACAATGATGCATGGAGTCAGACATTGCCTCCAGATTACTTCAGACTGACAGATCCTTGCCACTGAAAACAGCGGAAAATTATTTTGTCATTCATCATTAACCTGTAAGACCCACACAAATAATTACACATCTGAAAGTTATTATGATGTCCAAAGAAGGAGGCATTCTGGTCTGGAAATTCTTGAAAGGGGGTTTCCTTCCATTGCCAAAAAAAAAAAAAAATCAGTGGTCAAAACAACATCTGCCACCAGCCCAAAGAGGGCGACATCACTGTGGAAATCCCATGGTGGGCAGGGGAGGGGTGCGGATAAGGGGATGATGGAGAAATTCTTTCCTCTGTCTGGACATTGTGTCCGTGTTTAGGGTCACTGGTTATCTGATTTTGCTTCCTACTTCCCATTCTTTTCATTGCTCTCTATGAAATCATAGGGTCCCCAATTCCTGTTGCTCTGAAAATTAACTAGCAGCCCACAGTATAACCTTCACTCTATGTTATTCTGTCCTGTGTTTTATTGTCCTGCTATCATTGACATCATTTTAAAATCTTTCCCCATCCTACTCATCACCCCAGAAAATGTTTTCTTCATCAGAACATAGTCGAGCATCAAAGTCAAAGTCAATGTAAACTTTACTGTTGTCTCTGCTGTATACAGAACAGTATAGAGAGAGACGAGACGCAGAACATATCACTGTTCATATCATTTTCCCTTGGGATCAATAAAGATGATCAAATTGAAACTAATAAGGCACTCAAACAGGACAGCTACCTCTGAATGGGGGAGCAGGCTGTCAGCAACAACTTGCAGGTGTTTGACAAGCATGTTCATTTTTTGCACCTCCTGGCAAGAAATTTGACTGCGTCCAGTTTTATACACACTCAGGCCATTAGAATGCTTCAGTCATCTGCTAAACTCCCACCTGTAACTCTGTCAGCTACCTCATCTCCCAAATATCTAACCACTACTATCCGTTGTCTACGCAGACTAGACTGTGTTCTACCGCACACACAGGATGTCATGTACCACAACCTTTAGTGACCAATATGTGGTTACAGTTCCCAGGAAGAGTCCTGCTGTGGGCTGTAGCACCATATTCCTGAAACCAGGTAGCAGGAATTCTGGGAGGAAACACAAACACCAGGAACTGTCAGCAGGCCTGGAGATTCTGAGGCTATGAATAAGTGGAGGTTATTGGAGCTGGATAGTTATGTGTCCTTTGAGGTTTCATGTAAGATAAAGCCTTTGCATGGTCTTGTGGATAGCAGTTCCTTGGATAGGTTTGTTTGACAGCTTTGTGTTATATTGGGTTCTCAGTATGTTTTTGGTTCTGATCTTCCATATTTCAGGGAGTTTCAGGGATATTTCCTGCGTGTGACCTGCTTACCTTTTCCAGAGTTCTTGTTTTACGTAATACCCTGATTTTTGTTCCTGGTCCGAACCTGATCCAACCTTTTATTATATGGCATTGTTCATTGTGCCATTCAGCAGAGGAGTAAACTTGCCACATTCTTTAGTATTTGGTTCTAACTCCAAAGTGCAATGCACACTGGTCAAACATCCACACATTTAAAACTGATGTGGTTTTACTGATTTAGTGGCACACATCTGGACTCTGGGAGAGAGGCAGATGTGGCTCAGAAGACTGGGCACCATAAAGACTTATTTATCCCCTATTACGTCACTAGTGCACCACACAGCAAAGCACCTTATCACCCTGACAACATCTGTTTAAAAACTAAATGAGTCTCTCTTGGGACTCACAGCCACTCATCTGGCTACAGAGAGCACTTAATATTAAATGCCACAGATGTTTAACCTGGTATTTCCTTTGACTTACAAATTATAACAGAGCCAGCTTTCCCCTCTCTCAATTTTTATTGCATAAGTTTAACCGCTCCGTGCCTGGCTGTCAGAGGCATCTGTTCTAGGTTCCAGCCCCAAAACCAGAAGTCAGCAAAAATTCCTAAATGCTTTCCAGATTGTAACCAACACATGCAATTCTTTAAAAAAAAAAAAAAAAAGTAAGTTTTTGTGCCAACCATTTCTTCAGCACTGGTGGTAACATATCCCACATTGTCCTAAAAGATGGGCATAAACAAACTTTGTGTGTTTGACACTCCATGCCTGCAGTGTCTCCCTGGAGGTCCTCTGAAACTGGTATGGGCAGTGTAATACACTTTAATGCTGGGAAAGTTTGCATGTTTCAGCTCCCCTGTTCTCCTTTCAGAGGAATAAAAACCACAGCAGCTGGGTTTGTGTAGTTTGTGAGCGAGGAATGTGTATGCATGTTTATGTGAATAAACAGCCACGAGGTTTGTGTGTGTTTTAATGACCATAGCCTCAAGCCATTCTAATGAAAACAGCCTTGTGTTTATATTAATGCTACTGAAAGTAACTTTGCATGATGACATTCAGGCCTAGGGGTGGTGTATGGTTCAGCATGTTAGGGTACCATGTCTGTAATTGGAAGGTTCTGTTGTGACGTGAGCAGGGCACCAACGAGAAACAAAGGGGGACAATCCACTAACGACTACGGGGTAAGAGGTTTATTAGGACTCAGGACACACCAGGAAAACAGTAACACCCAAAAGGAACATGGGGACCCAAACAGAAACAAGAAGGTATTCGGGCTAGGGGACACAGGGCAGTACTAGGGAATAAACAGAACAACTCAAAGGGATAAACCTGACTAACACATTCAAATGATTAACAACTAATAACACTAAACCAACCACAATCACAAGACTATTCTGACAAAAAGACTCTGTGGCATTTAATATTAAACTGAACAAGGGCAAACACTTAAATACACAGAGAACTAAATCAGGAACAGGAGTGAGGCAAGACAATTAACCAATGAACACAAAACAGGAAATAATCCACAGCTGAAAACA
>JAAGVU020000008.1:3606731-3637948 GCA_011763525.2 Mormyrus iriodes | reverse complement strand
TACTTTTACAACATAAGCAATTAAGAAATAACATGTATTGTCCAGGAACAAAATTTGTGTTACATAGTGTTATGCAATAACTCGACAAAATGTAATGAACCGAATGACGACAACAATAATATCGATGTTATTGATAATAGTAATAACAGGGCAATGTCGCAATATAAAATTATAATGTAACCTAGAAATCTGTTACATTTTGTCGAGTTATTACATAATGTGTTGGTACAAGGCTGTCAGTATAAGTTGGCCAGGCTCAGCTCAAAATGGCGACATGGAGCCAGCTTGTGGGACCGCCAGCCCCAGTATTTGTGAATGTGGAGCAGTTTCTGTCTGTTGGGAAAGGAGCCTGTGTGGTGTGGGAGGTCCTAGATAGATATAATCAGCCATACTTACTAGCATGATGTGGGCTCTGGAAACATTCGTTAAATTTCTTATGATTGGAAGCATGTTATCCATTGCCCCCATCGCAAGTCAGTAACTATAAGCCCACACAGCCAAGATATACCCAAGTCTGTCACCTATTTTACAGTCCTTTCACAACAAGTCAATGAATTCAATAAGTTATTTATGTCACAAACGGGCATGAATTGCTAAGACATACAGGCATGAATTCCTAATTACTTGAATGTTATTTGACCAATGTTAACGTTCTTATTTGTCTGTTTTTTATTTTGTGCTTTGCGCTGAAGTATTTCCTGCCACGCTGTGGTTTTTCAAACCTTATTTCCTATGACGATCGTGCAGTTCAGAATAATCAGTCACTTTTCCTGGAGCTGGGGAAGTGACAGATTTAGGTGGCGTTTGAGGGATATGTGATTAAAAACATAGATTAGAGGCATATGAAAAATAGTTAAACATTTATTTTGCACTAGTACATTGGAATGCTTCTTTTTACATATCCCATCTTGCTCTCCTTTGAGACATACACACATAAACAGTTGAGAGCAAAGCTTAGGGTCTGAGCGCAGAGTCAGGTCATTTACTGGGCACCCCCGGAGCGTTTTGAGCCTTACTCAAGGGTGCAGTGGAGATTTGCTTATTCTGCCAAGGCCAGGACTCAAACCAACAACTTCTCAGGCCTAACCTGTTGAATAACATACAGCCAGCTCCACAGTGGGGGGTGGAAGTGAAGATTAACTCCACCCAGTTGATAGTAATAATTCTCTGCAATGTGCGTCAGTTGCTTCACTTGTAGCCATCTTAAAGTTATGACACAGATATTCATTCTGTTCAGTTCTGTAATAACTTGTACAGAACATGTACTGACTCTATACATTCTTATGTGTAGCACCATTCCAGTTGCAATTAGCATGAAGGAACTGGTTCCTGCCTGTTATGTCAAACGATTTATTTATTTATTTTTTCTCCTCCTGCCATTTCTTCTCTATCTTTGGTTGGCATCTTGACGGACAGGCTGGCTTCGACACATGCGCATTTTAAAATCTCATGGGATGATGGCTTCACAGGGAAACACACCTGATCGCTATTGCTGTCTAAAACTTTGATGCAGCTGTGCTTGTTGTGTAATTTGTATGTATTGCTTGATGTGATATTGTCACGCGTATATATCCGCTCACACTTTATCTCCGCCAAGGCACCCATACTCAGGAAACACAGGGGTGAGTACAATATATTTTCCTCATTTTCGCTTACTTCTGTGTTTGGTTTATATAGGGACACAGTTTAGGTAGTGTGTTTTTGTTTTGTTATGATTTTCTTTTTATTTAGTTGGTATATTTCCTGCTAGGTAGTTGTGCAGTGTTAGACGTTTCACTAACCATATTTGAGGCCTGTGCACAACTTCAAGCCAGTAATACCGTTTGCCCAGCGATACATTTTGGCGACTGGGGAGGGAGTTCCCCAGTTTTTTATCAGCACACATACCTATCTGCCCACCAGGAAAATTCCCCAGTATGCTAGATGGTTAGTCCAGTCCTGGGGTCGTATGTTACACATGTAATATTCAACTTAAAAATTAAACAAACAGCTTTGGCCAAGGAACTGAGAAATACCTACAGCACATGATGGTTCAAATCAACGAAAATCCTGCCACATTCTACGCAAGGTCCCCCAATAGGAGTAAAAAACTTGGCCCCCACAAAACATATGATGTGCATCAGTGCATTTTAGCCGAAGTAACATAACCATCAGGCATAATTTGAGAAAAAGCAATTGTCCCCCCCCCCCCCCACAAAGGACTCATTTTTATTTTCTTATTCCTTTAGTTGCATATCTGTATTTTTCCACAAAGAGTGAAGCTACTCATAGTTTCCTTGAAGTTCATTGAAGTAAATGTAACTGCAGTATATAAGACAGAGGAGTAATACTACTATTAATGAAACATTTAATTAATGCATGCTGTTTTTTTAAAAGTGAACATTAAATGCAGGAAGCATGTATTAAATGTACTTAAGTGCTCATATCTGCATGCAAACATGACAAATATAGAAATAATGACTATGCATGCATAGCTTTATATGAAAGACATGTGGGGTTTGAAAGCAGCAACAAAGATATCTTTGAGAAATGCTCAAGACCAATAAGGAATATCAGCAGACGGCAGGGGTGCATAAAAGGTAAGATGGGGATGCCCAGAACCAGGGGGATGTCATACACACAAGGTCCAACAAATTGGGCAAAAGTACAAAAATTTGTCAATGGTAGGCACGGTTCACAAACGCAAAGAGCAGATCAGGCAATAAAAGGCTACAGTATCCTAAACACTAAGCACAAAATCGATCACAAAACAGGCAGAGGTCATACACAGGACAAGGAAATGGAGCAAGAGAGGGGGACAAAAACACACAAAATACAATCTGGTAAAATCTCATATCAAATACACAGAAGCATGACAAGCAAACAGGAGGTAGGTGAGTACAATGAACTAATCAAGAAATCTGAAAGATGAATGTAGTCAGGTGATCTCCAAGAGCAGGAAGGTCAGGTGACTGGAGGAGACACACCCACAGAGCTCTATACTGTAAAAAAAAACAACAAAAAAACTAAAGGGACTCTTGAGAAATCTTTCAAATAAATATTTGTATATTAGGCAATTTTCCCAAAATAAAGTATAACATTAGTTGTTTTTGTACGCTTCAAGGCAACATGCACAATAGGCTGGTGTTGACTCCTCTTGGTCATTGTTCTCCTGACCATCTGACAACACTTACGGCATGCTGGCACACCGGTCCAGCTGCTTTGGGAGATACAGTGTGTCACTTCTCAGATCATTTGCTTAATTATGCATGTAATGTACATGACAAAAATAAATGTGGTAGCTGTAGGCACCTGACTCAAGGAAATGTATGCACAGGATCAAATGGAGCAGGAACTTCACATCCTGTGGTCTTTGCCTCCAGGTGAAGTTTACACTTGTAAAAAAAAAAACAAGCTGAGGTTCCTTAGAACATAAAGTCTTTTATGTTTGCACTCTATGTATTCTCTATATATTTTTACTATGTGTAATTTAAGTTGCTAAATTAAAATGCCAGCAGTGAGGCAGGCCCTCCGACCAGGCTAATAAGGTAACTTTAGTTAATTATCTCAGAAACTCCACCTGATTGTGTTGAGATAATATATGCTATCATGTGTTTCAGCTAACAGCTACAATTATATCTTTGATATATATTAATATAGAAAAAGCCCGATTTATTTAATTAAATGTGATTTTGAGAATGTGCAGAAAAGCAGATATGAGCAATGTACACAATATGGACAAAAGTATTGGGACATACCTCTGAATCATTGAATTCAGGTGTTTCATTCAGACCCTTTGCCACAGGTGTGTAAAGTCAAGCACCAAGCCATATAGTCAGGTTTGCAAATGTTGGTGAAAGAATGGGTCGTTCTCAGTGAATGCTGAGGCACATAGTGTGTAAAAGTCACCAATGCTCTGTTGACTCAATAACTGCAGAGTTCCAAACTTCCTCTGGCATTAACCCCAGCACAAAAACTGTGTGCCAGGAGCTTCAAGGAATGGGCTTCCATGGCTTAGCAGCTGTATGCAAACCTCACATATTACGCTACCCTTTCTGGCAGTCTGATAGATGAGTCTGGGTTTGACAGATGCCAGGAGAATGTTACCTGCCTGACTGCATTGTGCCAGTTGTAAAGATTGGTTGAGTTTGGTGTGGAAGAACTTGACTAGCCCACACAGAATCCTGACCTCCACCCCATCAAACACCTTTGGGATGAACTAGCATGGAGATTGTGAGCCAGGCCTTCATATCCAACATCAGTGCTTGCCCTCACAAATGCTCTTCTGGATGAATGGTCAAAGATTCCCACAGACACACTCCAAAATCTTGCAGAATGTCTTCCCAGAAGAGTGGCAGCTGTTCTAGCTGCAAAGGGGTGACCAACTCCATATTGATGCCTATGGATTAAAATGGAACATTATAAAATTTCCTATAGGTCTAATGGTCAGGTGTCCCAATAGGTTTGTCCATATACTGTATTTCAGTTGCATCTGGTAAATTGTAGTGTTGGGCCATGTGACAAACATTCAGCCCTTTAATGTACACATTGAGACATTCTTGGCCCAGGCAAAACAAAACGAAATTCTGACCCGTTCCAGTTAGGACCACGTGTGGGATATAGAGGCTGTACTAGTAAGATTCAGTGTCATACATGCAGCATGTGTTTAGACCTCATGAAAGAGACATAGTTTATATGTTTATGCAGCCTAGAGTGCAGACACCAAGCAAATTAATATATTTACGAAGAATAAAATTCTAATGCAATTTAGTTGGTATCATATGCGTATCATGGGGTTGCACTGTTTAGGATTATGTCAAATATATTACTGGGATGCAAATCAGCAGAGACTCAGTTATTTATATAAATATATGTAAATTTATTGGTCCAAAAATACAGTGGAAATAAAGCGCATTGGTGACGTACCAGAGCCAGCCGGAGTACTGCATTAGCTGCATGCAAGTTCCTTCTAGCTGGCTTCTTTTATTGAAACACGGGTAGTGAGACTTTCACCCAACTAAGATTACAATTTCAGCAGAACATTCTGAACTCCGAAAATATTTTAATCCTATATAAATAGATTGATGTTTGAGATAAACAAGAAGAGATATTTAAATGCAAGACTAAGGTGCAGAATGTTAATGCTATTATTGATGGTCATAGGAAACTTGGTGGCCTCAGTAGAAAACACAGGGTAACTGCAAAGTTGCAGTTCATGAGGCAGGGGAGAGCACATGCTTCTTGCATTTCAGCTTGCATTAGGATAGGTGAACACAAATTTCTTCTTCAAATCTACAAGTCTTCTACTGTCAAAGTATTTCACATGGTGATACAAAATATAGGAAATGAAAAATTGTGTTGCTATTACGAACGCATCACTTCCCAAGGCAGTAGTAATAATGAAATGCATGAATATAGACACGGAAAACCCCTCATGAAACTCTTCTCTACCTGAAAACTGTTGTAAAATTTCAGAATAACCTTTTTTTAAAACTGACAAAATTCTTACCTGTTGACTTTAAACATAAGGTGATGGTTTGTGGAAAGTCCCCAGATCAGTTCCTTAGGGGCTGAAAACAGCAGACTCTGATTGGGGAGAGAGGAGGACAACCTCAAACTGCCAGCTTTGCACAAAAATGGGAAAGCTAAAGTGGGAAGGGAAATTCTCCTTCAACCACACTTCCAGTGCCGTACCACTGCAAGGTCAGAGCTTGATGTAGAAGAGGGGCCCAGCTGGAGGAGTGATGCATGGAGCACAGGCTGAAATGCAGCTGCATGACTGCAATAATGAGAGACAATAAAAATGATGGTCGGGAACACAATGTATATTGGATGGACACAATGATATACACTGGGTGGACACAATGAAGTAGACTGGATCTCTTGGACTAGTCTAGACAAAGTGCAGACCTGGACACCATTCAGTTGTTGCAAAATCTGAAATAACTAAACCCACAAATGTTCACCACAGCCCTTGAGGACTAAAACATTGCTAGAAGACATGTTTTGTCCCAGTATTGCATTTACTGGTTTAGAAAGGGCAACTGGGTGTTTGCTTAACTGTCTTTGCTAATCAAAGGATGAAGATATCAAAAAAATGTCAAATCACGCTCCGTTTTTCAGTTTCTCTGTATTTGTACGAAGACTTTTTCATTGCATTGAAACAGTCACTACTAATACCTGGCTCACCACTCCAGACACACACAGATAAAGTACAACTGACAAAAGACTGACCATTCCAGACTTGTGGTCTAAATAATGCCACCATCCCAACATTTTGGCACAACCCTTCCCACGCTAAGAGGACAGACGAGAGTGTGGTGGTTAAGGACACATGTAATCTGAAAAAGCCAGTTTTATCAAACAAAAAAGGGTTTCTCAGTTGACTCTTGACTATTTATTCCACCCACTTTTTTACATTGATAAACAGGATAACCATACAATGAATCAAGTACAAAAATGTAGATTAACAATTGGGTGGCTTGAGTGTAGGTGGTCCCAAAGCAGAAAAAGAATGTAAGTAAATAATTATATGCATTTGTAATGTGCATGTAACATGGTAACTGTGCAAACAAGTCAGAGACAGTGAAAGACAGTGGCGCAAGTTGCAACAACACAATTTTGATACAAGCATGATGGTGAATCTGGTGCAGTAATGTGTGAATGGTCAGTCCTTGTCTGTGTACCATCTCACAGCCTGAGGGAAGAAATTATTCCCGAGTCTGGTGGTGTTAGCCTGCAAGCCCCACAGTTTTTCCCAGATGGTAGGGGAGAGGACAGACAGTGGGAGGGGTGAGAGGGGCCCTGGAGGATGCACCCGCTGTTGTCAATATCCTGGCTTTATTTATAGACTGCTTTCCATACATTTCACTCACAGTGCTTTCCACAAATGGGAAAAATCAACAAAAATCTGTGGGACAGTCAGCTCAGGACTCAAGTAGCCTGGGAAACTAGACCTGGGATTTTATTTTTGGGCAATTCCCCTTTTCAGGGAGAAGGGAGATGCGAACCACACAACCAAAACAGGAATACAAAGAAACCCTCTAAGATAAACAAAAAAGTTGCCATTTCAACAAGGGACTGAAAGACCCACAAAAAAGGCTAGACTGGAGAAAAACACCCATATCAGAGCGGGGAAAACACAGATCAGGTTGGAGAAAATTAATATAAACCTGTGCAATCACCTGGCTCAACCTCCCTGTACAGCCTGAAGGACTGAATACCATCACCACATAGGTGCAATTAGGCAGCGTTAACATCCAGAATCTCCAGTAGAGGGCATCTGTCACTCTAAGGAGAAGACTTGTTATACAATCCTGCCTGTTCAGCTTCAGGTTATTTGCATTTGTAAATGTAGCATCTTTCTGTATTCTACCACTTCAGACAAAACAGCAGCTTCAAAACAGGCCAGTCATTATTTTAAATTGTGGGATCTAACTGGCACCCTGCAGTGCACCCTTGCCCTGTGCCTTGCTGCTAGGACCCCCTGAGACCCTGCCCAGGGTAAGTGTATCCCAGACAGCATAGGGCACAAGGCTGGGGAACACCCTAGACGGGGTGCCAGTCCATTACAAGGCACAGACACGCGCACCCGTATGATCATGAGCACGCACTTGATCTCTATGGACAAATAAGGACACCGGTTAGCCTAAATGCAGGAGGACCCCAATGCAACACAGGGGGAACATGCATACAAAACTCTATTTTGATTATATACTCAATACATCAATAGATCCATTGTTTCATCATGGTCGCTGTGGGATGACGCTTCAAAAATAAATAAATAAATAATTTATAAATGACCTACATCCAAGATAAATTTAGAATATTAGGTCATTGGGGAGACTGGGGACACACCGAGTTCCGTCACCACACTTGCCGTTGTAATGTAATTATCCTCTCAGTCCATACTTATGTAGATACATATTTACGTCAAACGTCGTTTAGTTTTTATTAATTACGTATAGTGCGTACGCAGTCTATATTTTCTTCAGAATAAAACTGCCTCCCGCTACAGTTCTTAGGTTTAGTAAATGTGTCATTTTCCTACCTGCTGTATTTTACTGGAGAAACTACAATTCCCTAAAAGCTCGTATATCAGCGGGATGGCCGGTACTTTTGTCTGCTGCGGCTGCAGTGACCCCGGGAGGGGGGATGTGTGAAATGAAGGGTCTTTTAACCGGGGGCATCCAGGACAGCAGATGCTCTGCCAGAGATGAGGAAATAGCATGGGATAAATTAATATGCAAAACGGGAAAGGATAAAGGGAATGCTGAAGAGCACAGCCCGGGTCTCCCGCATCTCAATGCATGATCGCCAGCCGCCGGATTTAGTAGGAATAGAACATCTACTTAAACATGATCACCCCCCTGGAGTAGCCCCCTCGGAAGAGACCTGGGCCGAAGAGGCGAGAGAAAGCTGCAAGCGTGGAGCGCGGTCTATCCGGTTTACAGCAGGTACGGCTTCCATGCGCGCAGTAAGGCGGCGGTCCTGCAGGATGGGCTGGCTGTGTGGGCTATGCGGGGAATCCCGGGCTCCCTGTGTGTGTGTTTGCTAGGCTTGGCTCCTGTTAGGTGTCCAGGAGCCCGAGGCCGGGTAACGAGACCGTCCCGTAACTGCATCGATGCTCCGGCGAGCATCCTCCGTCATCTGGGTTTAAGAGCTAGGAACCGAAGCCGGCATTAGCGATTAATCAGTATTTCATATCGTCCGACGTAATGTGATCCAACAGGAGAATAAACCATGCATTTTGTAGATTGGATATAATTTAATCAGTGCCGGATGACGATACATGGTACACCGATGATGGTGAAACGGGGAGACTGAGACGCGAGCAAAGCGGCTTTTGCATGGCGAAGGCTCTACGTGCTTTTCAATTGTGCACAGCGTTATAATCTGCAAAGAAATTATTAGAGTGCGGTAAGGCCAAAATGGAAGAATTGAACAAACAAATTGTGCATGATTAGAGAGGCAGCTAGTGTACATTGATGGGTTCCTATTACTTACCAGCATGGATGGAGGTTTCAAAACGTCCTTTTGGCAATTATGATCTTAAGCGGATAGGGAAGCGGTTACTCATACTGAAAAATAGGTGTGTATACAGACATAGCTGATATAGCAAACAGAAGCTCTAATACATCAGTCTTAGCAGTTCCACACTTATATCAATTATCAAGCTTAGTCGTACTAAGAATTATGGGTGTCCAGTGGCAGCCTCCCAGCAGGTAATTAAACAGGTGATGTGCAATGGACAGACCAGACAGAAAATGTGTAACGTGCACACACATCATGACTTATTTTTTACATGCAGAGATCACCAAAGTGGGGGTCACGAGGTGATTGCCAGAAGAAGTTTCTAACATTTTTAAAACATGAAAAAATATTCAATTTTAATCGTTATCCGAACCTGTCGATCGCAATGAATCTACCAAGGGGGACCACCCTAATCGGCGAACACCACCTTCCACCGGTTAGACAAGGTGGAGGTTGTCAAAAATTGGCTAATATTTTGGGGGAAGTGGGCTGAAAAGTTTGGGAACTTATGTTTACATGCACTCCCTTGAACACCCAGGTCTGCAGGTGTTTCACATACTCCTAGCATCGTGCAGTTCTGGTGAATAGAGGTCATCAAATACATGCGCTTAGGCCACTTTGTACCTCTAAATTGCCCATGGAGAGTATGAATGTGTGCATGTATGTGTTATGTGACTGGCAGACATCCCATACAGGGTGTATCCCAGCTGTATGTCCTATGCTACCTGGGAAAGGCTCCAGGCCTCCTCACAACTCCCTGACCAGGATTAGAAAATGGATGGACATGATAACAGAGGGAAAGAAATAAAATCAACAGGGTTTCACAACCTTAACACCTTAAACCATCAATGGACCGGTCTGTGAATGCTGTGTGACCAACATGGAGCGTTGGGAAGGGTTTTGAATTGTAATAGGTTGCAGATTACTAGTTACCCTAATAATAATGTAATAAGCAATCTAACTATTTCGATTACTTCATTAAAGTAATGTAACTTATTACGTTTGATTACTTTTCTAACAAATGTTTTAAACTGGGCAATAAAGCTGAAAAGTCCCAATGGTTTTGCTGGCCCACTTTGTCTGGAAATATGCCAAGAGAAGGCATTTCTGCATGCAAAAAGATACAGAGCAACAAAGTGAATGTTACATTCTACATATAAGCATTTTAGCCAAAAGAATATATTCAGATGTAACCTCTTTATAATCACCAACAACTTGATTAGTAACTGTACTTTAATTATATATTTCTTCTCAGTAACTGTAACAAATTACAGTTACATTTATGTTGCAATTTAATTACAAAATGCCGTTACATGTAACTAGTTACTCCCCAATGCTGCTGGCATGAAGAGCTTTGAGGCATGAGGGCAGAGGCGCCCCCACCTGGCTGACTGTGGGATAGGGCGAGGAGGTCATTCCATTGTACTGCTTGCTTCTTGACATTTTGGTAATTTTTTGTTTCCTGTTTTCACATCAGTGGGAAATGCTCCCAGGCTTACATGGATAGAGGCTGCTGACCCCTACGGCTGAAGTCCCAGCACGGAGGGCGGGGGATGGGGCGAATGGGGACAGCTTGACGTCGCCTCTTCCTGGTAACAGCACTTCTGGGAGAGAAGTAATCTAGAAGGAGTCGAAAAGAATTCCACAAGTCAAGAGGTAGATCTGTCAACTTAGTTCAGGAGGAACTGCAGATATTTAGACGGACAGACCAGTAGACGGATAGACGGCACTTCATCCTGGACTGGACTTGTCTTGACTAGGGATACTGGGACAGATGAGTGTCCCCAGAGACTGAGTTTGTCTTAGAGGTAGAGCAAGACCACATCTGCTATCAGTCTCAAAGGATCTGGAGGGGGCGGTATGGAGCAGGGGGCTCGGGCCAGGGCCGCCACAGGAACTGTACGCCATAGCTCTCGCTTCTGGGTTCTGGTGGGATCGCTGGTTCTCATCTTCCTCACCTCACTGCTATTCTCCCTGCGCGGGGGGGGCAGGCTGTACGTGGACCCCGCCAGCTGGGAGGACTTACACCGAGTCAAACTAGTGCCGAGCTATTCTAGAGGTATGCAGCCTCAGCTCCTAGAGAGTGTCCCTAAGAAGACCTGTGCCTGCCTCCACTGCGTGGGAGATCAGGGGGTGTCACCCTGGTTCGATGAGAATTTTGATCCTGACATCTTGCCTGTCTGGACCGAGGAGAACATTGAATTGCCAGCTGATGTTTACTATTGGTGGGCGGTAAGTGAACTGGATTGATCCATAGTCAGACAGACAGACAGACAGACACACACACACGCACAGTAATTTGTATTAATAAAAAAAAAAGACCTGAGCAAGTGTGTGTATGTGTGTGTATATATAGATATATATAGTTTTCCCCTTTTTCCAACATAAAATGTAGTGTTTATGAAGAGCTCTCTTCTGCACCCTATAGATGCTCCAGCCACAGTTCAAGCCTCACGGCCTTCGTCGTGTGTTGTCGCGGCTCTTCAGGGTGATTCCAGGTCATTCGCCCTTTGGCTCGCGGAGGCCTTCCCGCTGCCTGCGTTGTGCTGTTGTGGGAAACTCAGGCAACCTACAGGGGGCAGGCTACGGCCACACGATTGATGGGCACGACTTCATCATGAGGTGAGCACATTCGGAGGGCTCTGGGGGCGGGGTGAAGTTAGCATGTATGCAGGTGTCCACAGCGCCATGCCCAGAACGCTACCCTTTCCGGCAGGATGAATTTGGCTCCCACTACGGGCTACGAAAATGAGGCAGGCAGTCGCACCACCCACCACTTCATGTATCCAGAGAGTGCCCGGAACCTGGACCCCAACGTCAGCTTTGTACTGGTGCCCTTCAAAACCCTGGACCTCCTGTGGATCACCAGCGCCCTGTCTACTGGCCACATCAGCTTGTGTGTACTGGACACCCTGGGATTAATGGGAGGACATGTACACTCGAAGACACACACATACTCACCTGTACACTTCTGATTTTCTTTGTTTTTCTTTTATGTCTCACGCAGCACTTATGCTCCAGTGAAGCAGTTCCTGCAAGTGGATAAGAAAAAGGTACTGATCCAATAAAACAGATGCTTTCTGACTAGAAACAGGCTGGGATTCATAACCTTTCTCTTCTTCCGTGTTTGATACATTTTTTGACTGCCTGTAGGCTTTTTCCCCTCTTGTGTAGTAAAGCTCTTAGTGTTAAACTCTCTTCCTCCCCCTGAACCTTTGCCTGGTTTGTGTCACATCCCCCATCCCGCTGCCTGTTCTGCCAGGTCCAGATCTACAACCCAGCATTCTTTAAGTACATCCACGACCGCTGGACCCGACACCATGGGCGCTACCCCTCCACAGGCATGCTGGTTCTTTTCTATGCTCTACACGTGTGCGATGAGGTGAGAAGCCAGACTTTAGCATGCTGCCTGAGTAGGTGAATGTTGGTCTGTTAGTCACAGAAGGTACTCATATCCATCTGTACAGGTGAATGTGTTTGGCTTTGGGGCTGATCAAAGAGGGAACTGGCACCACTACTGGGAGGAGAACCGCTATTCCGGAGAGTTCCGCAGAACGGGAGTCCACGATGCTGATTATGAGGCCCAAATCATCCAGTTACTGGCCAAGGCTGGAAAGATCACTGTGTTCCCTGGCAACAGAAAGCCCTAAATGATGGTGATTCTCCTTATTTATCCACAGATGATCTTATTCCAGAGTCTGTTTAGATGCCAGGTTAATAATAGGCGGACAAACAGAGGAGAATTGCTGATCGTCTCAAAAACACATCCGGCCATTGTTGCACATGGGCTGGATTTCACCACTGTCTAACTGCAGCCCTCTGCTGGTTCATCACACACATCTACACCATTAGAAGGGTGAAACGATGTGGACATCAAGGGGCAGTACAGCCTTACTGATAGCTGTACAAACACAGGAGGACACTATCCTTTTATGCAACTGATTAACCTTCCCTTCTCGGCTAGTTTGGTCACCAGCCATCAGCAGTGACTGTATATCCGAGCCTCATTACAGCTTAGCAGTGTGAAGATCACCTAGCAGAACCTAACAGTAACAATAATCATGTTGAATTTTACATCCTAACATACGTAACATGTATCATATTCTCCATTTAAAAGATTTTTTTAGGCAGTTACATGTGATTTGTTCCTCAGCTGTCTGTAGTTTAGAAGAGTCTTTTCTTTGTTTACATGAAAATATTCTTGTTGGATACTGCTCTGGTCATCTATTTGTAGCAGCGAGCACTCAGACCTGTCTGGATTTACACAAAAGTTTTACGCTGGTTATACCAGGTGAACCACAACAATTACCTAGCTTACCTTTGATATCAAATCATGGTTAAACAACTTGGGTTGTGTAAACAACTAGGTGTGTGTCTGTCAGTTTAATGACATGTCAAGAAATGATTTTGCCACTAATACTGAAGTCAAGTGTACCAACTGCAGGATGTCCATCACTATTGGGTGTATCACAACGTGCTTCCACCAGGCCCAGAAGTACAAAGACAAAACTACAGGAGTATCATCTCCTCTGTGAGAACCACTACTGTTCTGGAGCCTAAAGTCGCGTGCATGCTGTGATACTCTCATGAGCTCCATGAAGCTCCAAGAAACACATTTTAATTGCTGCTTTCTCATGGGTACTGACACTTTGACAGGGGCCTAATCTGATGAGTATTATTGGTTTGCTGTCTCTATGCTGTGTGAGAGTGTGATCAACCATCTCTGAGAGATCGCCCTCATCATAGTACCTCTTGGCAGCACTGAATTCCTCTGGGGGGTAAATAAGCAAAAAAAAAAAATGTCTTATTTAGGGTCGTAAATACACTTGGGAAATTTGGTGTTGGTGCTTGTGCTTACTTTTACAGGGTGTCATAAAATTTAGATGAAGCCACTAAAGTGAATGACCAGCTGTGTCTGCACGTTAACACACATGCTAGTGCCTTTATCTAGTTGGTATCATCTAATCCTACCCTGGGGCTCAACCCTGGAAACATACTGGCTTTGCTTTGTGCATCAAGGGACCCCCAATGTGGCAGCTGTCATTTTACAGCTGCAGCTGGTCAGATACTTATTACCACAGTGACCAGTGACTGTGACTCAAAAATTCCTTTCTGGTTTATGCGGAGGGCGTTTCTACACAATCTGAATCACCCATGAATCATCCACCATTAAAAAAATATATCCTTCCTTTCCTCACTAATATAGTCCTTACCAAAGAGTATGAATCTCACTGATGAACATTTTTGCTGCATCATTACATTGTGATTGACGTACCCAACCTGTTGACTGATCAAAAACTGATTCCTGCAGTAATGATGCCCTTCCCAACTGCTGAAAGGAGCAGAGTCACCATCAAAATCTCCATGGATATATATTATGTTGTATTTTATATACATGGTTTCTCAGTGTGACTCCTGTTGCAAATAAAAAAAAAAAAAATTACCAGAAAAAAAATACAGCTATAAGGATTTTACTTGTAAATCATTGCTTCAAGCAGGGGTGGCCAACCTTATCTAGAAAGGGCCGTTGTGTATGCAGGTTTTCGTTGCAACTCTCTAATTAGAGGACTGATTGGCTGAAGAGTTCTTGCACGTAGGTTTGAACAGCTAACCTGAAGGTTATCCTAATAACTTGCATACACACTGGCACTTTGTGGATAATATTGGCCACTGCTGGCTTAAAGGATATCTACATACACTTGGAGAGTGAGGACACCAGTCACCAAACGACAGTTAAATTTCATATTACTCCTTTCTACTTGGAATGAGTCATTCCAGATTGCCGGACGTTGATGCACTGCCACCTACAGGCAGTATGTGTTCTCACCTGTTTGGACTCGTATGTCCTTACTGACCAACTGTTGGTTCCTTATACTCACTGTCCTTCAGACACGTATTTGCCAGTTTCTTGTACGACAGAGCAGAGAGAGAGAGAGAGAATGAAGAAAATAGAGTGGGTTTATGCATTGATACATTATTACAGGTCTCATATCCTGGAGTCAGCAAAATTTATATTGTGTTTTCAGTGAGGTGTCATTCTCTGTTAACTAGCATCCTATCCACAAAGTTCCCTGTATTGGATATGTGGCTACAGATGGATAATTCTCAATTGTAACGCAGCCTATGATCTTACTTTTTAAGAGACGCTTATTGTGCATGCAGATTCATTGTTGCGGCAGCAGGGGGCGACATGCCTGCACAGAGCCGATACTACAGGATCGATACAATTACTAAACACGTCCGGTTTAAAGAGCAGCTTCCCGTTTCACCTCCTTTTCCTCATCATGCCGGTAGACACGAAGCGAGTGCGCGGCCCGGAGGAGTCGCAGTCGCCGCTTCTCTTCCTACCTAGTAGCGCTAAGAAAAGCGTAGCTGCGGAACGCGGCCGACAGGATGGGCGGCGGCGGGGCCAGGCAGACGTGCGGCCGGTGTTTGCGCGCTGCGGCTTGGTTAGCCAGGCGAAAGGCTCGGCCTACATCGAGGCGGGAAACACCAAGCTGATCTGCTCCGTATTCGGGCCACGTGAGGCCGAGCGCAAGGACGAGGCTGCCGCCACCTCCGGCCGACTGCTCTGCGACCTCCGCTTCGCCCCGTTTTCCTGTCCGAAGAGAGGCGCCTGGATCCAGGGCAGTGAAGATAAGGATACGGCGCAGGGCCTGCTGGAGGCACTGCGGCCGGGCGTGTGCCTGCACCGCTACCCTCGGGCGCAGATCGAAGTCAGCGTCCTGGTTCTGGAGAATGACGGCTCGGCCCTGGCCCACGCCGTCACATGCGCGTCCATGGCGCTGGCTGACGCCGGCATCGAGATGTACGACGTGGTGCTGGGCTGCTCGCTGCGGCGGGACGGGAACTCCTTCCTGCTGGATCCCACGCTGCAGGAGGAAACTGCGGGAGAGCGCGGCGCCCAGGGCGGCGTGACGGTTGCGCTGCTGCCCAGCCTGAACCAGGTGTCTGGTTTGCACGCTGACGGGGACATGCGGGAGGACACGCTGGCGGAGGCGGTGCGGGCGTGCATGGAGGGCTGCCACAAACTCTACCCAGTGATCCACCAAGCCCTGCTGCGGGCGGTGCGCAAGTGAGCGCCGCCGCCGGAGGGCTGAGCCGGCTGCAGAGCGCCCCGCCTCTGGACGCGCTCTTTTAAAGACTGAAATGGGGCGAGACATTTTGAATATGCTGATATTTTGAAGAAAATAGAAAAGCGTCTTGGAATATGAAAATAAAAGTGCCGAAAGGGAATGAAGTGCGTGAAGTTGTTTCTCTTGTAAGTCTGTGACAGGCATTATGGAAAGAGTCAGAGGGCGGTAGTTAGACGGTGAAATGGAAGCGCAAACATTTTGTTTCGCTAAATCAATATTGCGGACCTAAGTACACTGTGCCTTCTGATGTAACAAAGTCAATAATGTTACGCTGGAACAGACAGGTGCAGATGGCCGGGCTTTTTGACCTGCATGCTCCAACTGTTCCCTTAAACTCCCTTTTCAATTTCTGGTAACGTTGGTGGGAATATTTAAAAGCTTTAATAGTCTGTTTTACAAATTCTGTATTTACAGAGAGCTTGTAAGAGGAGGACCCGATTCCTAAAACCAGAGCATCACTTGGGCTGTTTTCTCTTGAGCTGTACTCTCCTGACTAACATGAGCCTCATCATGGTTTTCGCCTGTAGCCGAAGCTGAGCAAATGTCTGTAAAGTGTGGGTTTCCCTGTGAATGCTGAAATTGCTTGGTGTGTCTCAGATGGCCTGTAAGCTGTTGTTGAAGAAAGTCAAATGCATGAATGTGAATCTCACACTACCATACTAGCTATGCTGCCTGTCTGCTGACAATCTAGACCTAGAGGGACGTCCCTGCATTGTGCACATGCCCAGGATAACCATTCAAAACACTGCAACATCTAACATACTGGACTGATAAGAGTTTTGCCTCTAATGGAGTATTTGGTGATCCTGGGTCTCTCCTTTGCTGGTATATTAACAGTTAGCATGGCTACCAGAGAGACACATTTTCCTCTGACATCCGACGTGATCCAGGGAAGCAAATCACTTGAACTGCATTCTGTGTGATCCGGTGCACAAACCTTTGTATATCTGGCATTTTTAGAAGTGAGTGTGTATAAATTCCTGACCAGCATAAGTGCTCAGAAGATGGATCAGTTGAGGGATTATTGTGTGACCATATGCATAAATATAAGAAGACAAAATGATCGTATATGGTAAATACAATGAATATTTTATATATATAAAATGTTTTGTTTTAATTTGGAAAAACTTACCTGGCCACTGCATACTCTATGTCCACAATGCATAATCCTGTAAGTAGCTACTGCTGAGAAACAAGAGGTAATCATTATTTAATTTAAGCACAGGATAGCAGGGTGAACTGCTGGCCAGTTTTATTTTAATTGATCCGGAGGGGGGTTGGTGTGAATTTTTCTCTTCTGGTAGTAGTACACTGTAATAAAGTTTCTTTTAGAGTGTTTTTAGCAGTCCTTTGTTGTTGTTATTATTATTATTATTATTATTATTATTATTATTTGTTATAAACCTTGAACCTGGTTATGGAAGACGGGTGAATGATATTTTGTTTTTAAAAATTTTCATTCATAATACTTAAGAGACAGTAATGACTCGTCCTTGAACTTGAATCGGCACAGACTTGGCAGGTTTTTCTGCAGCAACCTTTTGCCCCATCTCTCTCTCCATTTAAATTAATATTGGATAATGAGCTACCAATATATTGCTTCCCTTTAAATGCACCACTGCTCGGCCTGAGGCTATAGCAGGTCATTCGTAAGGGGTAGCTTAGGAAATAGGCATTTCCTCCTTTTCAAGCTACCTGTTTATTCAACGTTTCTGTTGTATGTGTCATTTTACTTCCTTCTGCTATAGTCCAGAAGCAAGCTCATTTTATATTCCCAGCTGTAATTGTCCTAAACCTGACTAATTCCAGACCTGATTTGAATATTTCTTACTTGGAGATGAGTACAATAATGACCATATGGGAATCGTTTTCGCTAACATAGAATCTGTGTTGAATTTCTTTGAATTATACACTTTACAGTTGTGCTATTTTATGACTTTAGTTCTTTATTGCCTTCCTGTTGAGGTACTTTGGACAGCTCGTAAGGACACCACTTAGTTGACTCCCAAGTGATCTGATCTGGGCACATCTCACTGGGTGGAGGCCCCAGGGGAAAAAGCACATTGGACTAATGATGCCTAGGGATCGCCCAGGACAAGTCAGAACCTGCAGGTCTGACCTCCTCAGCATGCTGTCACCACTATTCTCACCAGCAGATGTGATATGAAGATGACAATATTATTCATTGTTATTCATTGTCAGCTGTGCTTATTGTCTTATATTTCCTTGTCACAAAGAACTTATTAGTACTATGCACGCATATTGCTGAAAAAACCATGAGACTTTTAAATTCACCAGCCAATTTCAGATGCGCCAGTGACAGGTTTTTTAAAAGGTGTACATTCATTTATATTGTGGCATTATAACTTCCAGCAGTGGCCTTTTTGGAATATATTAATATATAAACTGAATTTTATCCCACATGAAAAATCTTCTAAAATTGTTCTAAAGCATGCCCTTTGCCGTGAAGTCCTGAATGTTTCACTTGGGCTGTGTTTTTGCGTAAGTTTTCATGTGCAACAGTGTTTTACAGGATTTAATCAATCATCAAAATTGACATTTTTGCTTCCTCTTTTTGCCTAGAGAGCGAGCCTGTCTGACAAGACTGGATTATTTGCCATATCCGTTCGGCTGTTTTACTGGGGTTTTGTTCTTTGATCCACATGGTAGTGGGCACTTTGTCCGGATACTGCCCTGGCTTCTGATCCCTCTCCCCGAATGTGAACCCAGACTGTGTGCTATGGCTAGAGTCTGTCACTGCCTCTCCCTGGAGGACTCTACGCTCCAGTAATAATTCACTCAGGTGAGCAACTGGTCCCGCCCACCCTTCAGTAGGACCTGTGGGGTGAGCGAGAGAGTAAAAGAGGCTGGCAGAACGACAGTGAGAGCGAGAAAAGAAGGAAAAAGAGAACCAGAGAAATACCTGTCACCTGGAATAAGACTGGGCTCACTCCTGACCGTTGTGGTGGAGTCTGCGTACTCCTCCACGTGAGCAGATTTAATCAGGAGGAGAGGTGTTTTTTGGTCTGTTTGCGTGAAGTAGAACAGGGACTCTTCCAGGTGAGGAGGAAGCCATGGCAGATTTTCCTGGAAAGGTGAACACTGAAACAAGCACCCCCTCATCCCAGGCAGCTGGAGGGGGCAGCTTCCTGGACTTTACTTCTCGCTATGTCTCGATGGATATGCTGTTCATCAGGACGATCCCAGCTGTCTTCATGCTGGTGGAGATTGTGAGTCAGACTGATGCTTTGTGTTTTTCCTGTCTTACCATGGGCAGTAGGTGTGGATATAATCCCAAATTTTAAGGACCCCAGCCTCAGTAAAACAGGGTCGTTTTTCTTTTACTTTCAAAATTGCATCCATTAGAAGATTGTACTTTAACACTTTACTTGATGTGGCACAAAAAATATAGTTTTATACTATTACATATGTATTAACCAAAAACAAAGTCTTAATTACATACGGATCTCATGTTAATAAATTGAGATGCATGTTTTATCTCAAGCAGTTACTGTATTTGTTACTGTATCTGTTAACCTGTAAACCTTTGTGAACTACTGAAGGAATTACTACGGAACTACTGAAGGAACAAGTCATGAATTACACAAGCTAATTACTGGTCTCATGGTTGTTCATCATTAATGAATTATGATGGATCTTTGATCCCAAGCAGCTGCTATACTTGTTACTATACCAGTTAATTCTTTAAACCTTTGTGAACTACTGAAGGAACAAGTAATGAACAAAACAAGTGATCTCATGTTTGTTCAAAATTAATGAATCGTAATCTTTGAATCGTTCATCTTTTATCTCAATAAGCAATATATTTGTTCATGATTTGTACTTCAGTAGTAACTAAATTATTGCTAAGTATTTGTGCCCTGTCAAGTAAAGTGTTACCGATTATACTTATATGTAATGTAGTGGCAGATTTAACTCGCAAATGCCAGGTTTGTGTGACATAAAGTGGTAGGATTGATGTCTGTAGGCTGTAGCGGTTAGTTTAAGAGCTGCAGTGTGTATATTTGAGCTTCTCACACCCACCATGATCTGTTTCTGATGGATCTTTCTGTTATACTTTCAAAACCCTATTTTATCTACTCGACTCAATAATCTCACTGACTGTGGGGCTTTTCTTAATGCTGCCCTGTTTGTCTGAGTATTAGAAGCTACACTTGTCAAGTGTTGGGTTAACACATTCCACGTTTGTCTCGTGGTGTTTAGCAAATGGCAGCTTCCTGAAACACAGACCAGGAGTTTCTGTTTATGGTCATGATTTTTGACAGAAACTATCTGAAAGAACAATGTTGTACTTACAAGTGGCCAAAATTAAATTTATACAAAGAGTTGCTTGCCTTGCCCTACTTAACCCCTGTGTGATTTTTGGGGTCGAAGTGACCCCCGTCCATTTTCAAAATGAGGATAAATTCTATAGAATCTAGAATTTAGAACAGAAGAAGTAAAATACACAAGGGATAACAGGGGTAGGAGTTTGGAGATCCAGTGGGACCTCAGAACAGAGCTATTGCTCCTTAAGATTGAGAGAGGTCAGCTGAAGTGGTTATGGTATCTGATAAAGAAGCCATCTGCTCTGCCTTCCCCATGCCACTGCGGTGAGGCCACAAGGCAGACCCTGCACCCTCCCAGCTGACCTGGGAATGCCTGATATTAAGAATGAGAGTCACATTAGGGTTGGGGTGGAAAAATGAATGGGAAACCATTGAGTTACATGGAGTTCAGCTTTGGGGAAACCACACTGAGAAAGGCGTGATATAAAAACAATATATTGATATTTATGCAGCAACAAGCTGCAGGTGTCATAGTAAGCCTCTTACATAATCCTTTGTGAGCTATTTAGAGCGCTATTTTTGTCAAATAAAGAATCCTTTGAGAATCCTGTTATAGACCTTAACAGACCTAGCCCAGTTTCCCCTGGGGTCAGAGAGGAGCTACAGGGAAAGACAGAACATACCCGCTATGGATGCGGGTCACGCGCAGGGCTCCCACCCACTCCTTTCTGCCACCTGCAAATCGGGATAAAAGGCTGCTGATAGCAATGGTGTTTGGTGTCAATTCTGTGGTCTGTAGGAGTACAGTGCGGAGAAACCTGATCTCCCATTAAAGATTATATGTAGAGCAATGCGCTGGTGTAGCACAGGTGAACTGTGAATGAGACCAGCATCTCCACCCTTAATGAAGACATCTGCTAACAGCCTTGTGGCTCACTGTAAGACCAAAAATGGGAGGACAGAATAATAATGAGCTTAACAAAGCTCATTATATTAAAGATGAACAAAAACAAAACAGTGGATTTGGCTTAAGTGCAAGAAAAACACAGGAAGCCAAAACAGGCATTGGGTTTTGGGAGCGCGCTCTGGAGCAGAGAGCTAGCAGCTGTCTGTGTTGTATTATCAGTACAAAAAAACATTGTCTGACTTTGCCCCACTCAGGAATATCTCTGACCCTTCCACTCATATAACTGCCTTCACTGCTGGGATTTTATGGTCTGTTGAAGGCTTGTCTCTGTTTCTCTCTCCTCAGGTTCTGGGTCTGCTGGTCTGGGCCTTGATCTCTAGCACCCAGTACACAATGGTCCCGGCCTATGGCTGGGTCATGTTCGTCAGTGTGATTCTCTGGATCCTCACAATCGTCCTTTTCTGCATCCTTTTCCTTGGCATCCAGCACAAATTAAGCTTCGTGCCCTGGCAGCTAGTGGTGCGTGTTTCCTATACAGAACCTGCACATGACCTACAGGCGGCTTCTGCATAATCTACATAAACCACAAACACAAATGCTACACAAATGTGCAGAAAATTGGCAAACAGGCATGGAGAACCCTCAGAATTATCTGTATTCCACCTTTATTTAAACCTAAAACATACACAGAACTACACACAGGTACATCTCAATCATCTCTGTAATTAAAGGTCTTAATCCATATTTATGAAAACCATGGATGTGAAACTAATGTTCCTATTGTCTTAATCCAGTGGTCGACTGGTTTTTGTAATGAATGACCTCCTTTGTGCTTGTGAAGGTGCTGGTGTTTAACGGTGTTGCAATGGTGCTGTACCTCACTGCCTTCATAGCCAATGCTGCGTCTGTAACACCCTATTCGGGCACCACGGATTACAACCACCTGGCTGCCGCAGCGGTGAGTGTATGCTTTACTCAACCTGGTCATGTGACTGCCCACCAAATCATGTGACATATTTAGGAATGCCAGGCTGTGTCATCTGTCATCTGACTACACTGTCTTGTTAACTGCTGTAAACAAAAATGCTAATTAGCTATCTTCAAAAGTTAATACTTGTCAAGTCACGCTTTTTAGTGTTCTGTTAATAAACTTTGAAGGAATTTCAATTTTTAGTTGTAAAAGAGTTAGACTTTTTCAAGATGTTACAGAGCGAATCTGCCTTTGAGTTGTAATGAGGCATCCACATCACTGGAAAGACTGGATAATCTGGTACACCGGGTCTTGAAGTAGCCTGTGTGTTTTTTTGCAGGCTCGTAGTCAGAATTATGCCACAAGACACACCTATAGGAGCGTTTTTACCTCGCGGTTCAGTAAATTTAGAATTTCCAGATCCACTACTTCCCAGTGTTTTTCAGACAAAGAAACCCATATCCAGGTGGCGGGAATCAGTTAAAGACTAAGAGCGAAGAGCAAAAGACTAAGAACGAAGGTCTAACCTTCATTTGACTGTAACACTCAGTTTCACAGACCTTCAGCTGCACTCACTTTGGAATGTTTCACATGCAGTGATGAAAAACTAAAGGAAAATGAGCTCACGGTTATCTAAACAAAGGTGTGTAGGTAACGCAAAGCTGGTCGTTCATATAAAAGCAGCTCATTTCTCACGCAGCTTTACTTGGACACGCCTGGAATGCTAACATCCTCCAAGTTATTGCTTTATCTGAGTCGTCCAATAACAAAGAAGTTTTTTGGCTTCAGAGAGACCCACCTCAGGCCTTACCGCAGCCAGTGGAGAGAGGCATGCATTGAGATGAGGCCAGAAATAATCTGGGACTATACATGAAATAACTGGAAGATGATTGTAAGACTGGACATACTTACCATTTCAGTTGACTGTCTGGATTTTAGCAAAGTCCTAAGAGATCCTCACAGGGCAACTGTTAACGGAATTTTTAATTGCTGAAATATACTGGAATGAAGCATGATTTAGGTTATTTTAAAATACTGTTTTTAATGTTTATGTTCATATAGAAAAGGGTCATAGTCCATGCTCAAGACACAAACACACACAATGAGATATTCAGAAATGTAAATTTGCCTAGCCACATGTTTTTGAACTGTGGGTGGCAACACATGCAAACATCAGATTTTCATAAGTTCAAACAATGAGTGAAATGTTAGTGTGAACATCACTTTTCCCCAAACAACAGTGAAGACTAAGGTTCTGTGTCCTGTTTCAATATATTTTATTGTTAAAGCTGAACATTGTTGTGCATTGTGAGGTCAGGGACTTTTTCCTTTTGAGAATTTGAGAGAAAAGTAAAAATAATTCATAATTTAACTCAAAGTGTAATAAAAAGGAGAAGTTGAAGCTCATTATTGCCCAATTCTAGATATTAGTTCCAGTTTTTGTAAGGGTGGATTGTGAAATGACTACATCATCATGACAGGTGCATTGTGTATGTCTCTCCTCTGCCCAGTTCTTTGGCATCTTGGTGACACTAACCTACGCTGCCAGCACATTCTTTGCCTATATGGCCTGGAAAGGAGATGGAGGCAATGCAGCCAACAGCACCATCCCAGCCTAGACCCAACAGCAACATCTCTGGAAAAAAATCGACATCATATCTTAGGGTAGACCCAACAGCACCATTCTCATGCACAACCAAGCACCCCTTCCCAGGGTAAACCCAGTGTTACTATCTCAATGAAGACCCAACAACTCCAGTAGTGGGTAAACCCAACAAAACCATTTCAGATACGTGTGATGATCAAAGACAGAAAATGAAGGTGACTATTGTATTGTAAATATTGTACAGATAACTATGATAATGTCACAAGAAGCTTACCCCATAATTGACTGACACACCCCTGATTGAGAGAGTCACAGTGTGTACAAACCAGCGCTTTAGTTAGAACTTGAAATAGAAAAAATTATAATGCACTTACTTTTCAAAGTAAATATCATTGTGACTGTTCTGTTTTTTACATAAAAACTTCAACACTGTTGAAAAGACTGGGTTTCTTGTGTCCTAAAGCACCTTTATTCGCATAGCATAGTGGAAGCCATGAAAATCTCACGTGCATACGGGCCTGCTTTATTAAACAGACAGACATTTTTAATCAAGTCAGGACTGACAACCAGGTTCTTGGAGTCTGTAAGTATGTGTAAAGGTGTACATTTTTCTGAGTACAGGAGTACAAAATATATAAACTACACACTTTTCACCAATGGTCATAAAGTCCTCTAACTAAGGGGGGCTGTAGTATCCTTGAGCAAGACACAGGCATAATTGGTCCAATAAAATACCAAGCAGTACAAATGAAAATTGGAAATGTGTAGTCCAAAAGCTGTCACAATAGTGAACATGTCTTAGATAAACCAGTTCCAAGGCCACTCGTTCATACTGTCAACCAGATAAATAGGCACCTTCCCCTACTCACATTATAATGATTCTACGTTTGGTGTAAATGAATGTACAAAAATATTGGGACAACGTTTAATCACTGAAGTCGGGTGTTTCATTCAGACCCATTGTCACAGTCATGAAGTCAGGTTTACAAACATTTCTGAAAGAATGGGTCCTTCTGAAGAGCTTAGTAAATTCAAACGTGGTACTGTCATTGGATGCCACCTTTGCAATACGCGTATGTCAGTTCATGACATTTCTTCCCTGATAGACATTGTATGTCAACTGTAAGTAGTTTTATTGCAAAGTGGAAGCATTTAGGAACAACAAAAACTCAGCAATGAAGTTGCAGACCACGTAAAGTAACAGAGCGGGCTCACCGAGTGCTGAGGCACATAGCGTGTAAAAGTTGCCAACGCTCTGTTGACTCAATAACTGCAGAGTTCCAAACTTCCTCTGGCATTAACCCCAGCACAAAAACTGTGTGCCAGGACCTTCATGGAATGGGCTTCCATGGCTGAGCAGCTGCATGCAAGCCTCACATCACCAAGTGCAATGCCAAACATCAGATGGAGTGGTGTAAAGCATTCTGCCACTGGACTCTGGAGCAGTGGAAACGTGTTCTGTGGAGTGATGAATCACACTACTTTGTCTGGCAGTCTGATGGACGAGTCTGGGTTTGGCAGATGCCAGGAGAACATTCCCTGCCTGACTGCATTGTGCCAACTGTAAAGTTTGGTGGAGGAGGATAATGGTATGGGGTTGTTTTCCAGGGGTTTGGCTGGGCCCCTTAGTTCCAGTGAAGGGAACTCTTAATGCTTCAGCATATTGAGACATTTTGCACAATTCTATGCTTCCAAATTTGTGGGAACAGTTTTGGGAAGGCCCTTTTCTGTCCCAGTATGACCGTTTAATTAAGTTAATTAAAATGACTAATAACGAGCAAGGTATTAGTTTCATTGTTTCAATGATTAGAATACTCATCTGTTAGTGTATTAAACCATGGCGCTCACGATTGCAGTTTGCATAAAAGAACAATACTGCGTTGGATAAGTGTTGGAAAACAGACGGACCATATTAAACATGCTAGTAAAGAAGTCTGTGGAACAAACTATGCGGAACCATATTGATTTGGCTCATCGGGTAAAAGGGAGGAGGGGAGGAAAGGCTGTGAGCACCGTAATGTGGGCCGTTTAGGAGAAGGTGAATATCCTTTTAAACGTTTTCTGGTGGCTTCTTTTAATCGCTGTTTTAATGAGGAGTTGTTTGATTAAACCGATTAATTGCTTTGACAACTTAAGTAATAATTTACATGCCGTTCCTGATTTGTGTAACAACCAAAGTACTGTGTAGCTAACGTTAAGCCTAGCCTGCTACTGTTATTCTCCTAGGTAACGTTAGCATGCTAGTGCTATTATGTTAGTTAATGTTAGCATGCTATTGCTATTTTGTTAGGTGACGTTAATGTCCTGTTGTTATTTTATCTTATGTCTAATCAGAGTCAGATTACCGCCGCAGAAACACGTTTTACTCTGAAGGAGTATTCCGTATTGTTAATATTTTATTGGCCCTGTACATTTGGGGCTTCAGACTGTAGTCAATGCGGCCTGGTTCCCTGCTGCCATTTACCTATCACCCGCTGTGTTTTTAAGCACTTTAAAAATACTTCTTTGCTGCCCGCCGTGTTGTATAAGATATGAGAATGCCATGTTTATATGAACACATTTATCTCGATTTGGAGAGAGTCGAGGTACAAATACGTGTGGGTGGTTCTCCATATATATATGGGTTTCCAGTTACTGTCCAGTATCAGGTGGACTGGTAAATGTCTTACTTTCTGATAGCCTGGACACTGAAGTACGGGGCGATTTAGAGACACCTGGAGCTTTTATCACGAAGCTGGGATTCTTGTCTAGCCGGATAACTTGTCGGTTACGGTGCCCCAGTATAAATGGACTTTATCTGTTCACTTACGTTTAGCCCCGATTACCTTAAATCCGTCAAGCTATTCGGCTAAGCAAGGGATCCGGCTTCGTGATATAGGCCCCAGATTATCTGAGCATTTTCGACTACAGGTGACAAACGGAATTCATGGAGAATACCTGAGAGATAATCAGATAACCTGCACACACCACGAAGCCACCCAATGAGCTTCTGTGTCACCTTTTGTATTTAAACAATTCTGTTCCGCATTCATCAGTACTTGCGTTTAATTGCATTTATATAGTCAGTCAGAAGAGGGAGCCACAGGAATATTTGTTCAGCAAGAGGGGACATTTTAGCGCTGATATTGCTGTAACAATTGAACAGTATAGTGTTTGTCGTAACGGACAGCTCAGTGACAAGTTGACCCATCAACCCACTAGGAGGTAAATGCCGAAAGACCAGACATCTGGCAGATTAAAAATTATTTGGCAGTGGTGTGTTGCTGTTAAGTTACCTGCGCTAATTTTCTTCATGGCTGTTTGTGCAATGTGAAACTTAGCTCCTTGTGAAACTGCAGCTTTGTGCATTGAGCTGGTTTCAAACAATTTCTCTGAACTGTGGGACAGCACTGACTGTCCTGCTGCACTGTACTGATACTGCAGGATTGTGGTTATGTTTTGAGGTGCACTAGTTCTTTGGACCTACAGATAGACTGCTCCCATGCAGAGGTGTAACCCTTTCTCTTGCAAATGAAGCATATTTACCAGGAGTTGGATGAAAGGAATGACAGCTGAAATATGGCGTGATAAATGAGAATTGTATGATTTGTGTACTAGGTACTGCCATGGCTGAAGCAGGTGTGGACCTCAGCCGTAAATTTGTATCCGAGTCAGAGATCGAGGATAGGAAGCGGAGGAGACAGGAGGAATGGGAGAAAGTACGAAAACCTGAAGACCCCAAGGGTGAGTTCCCCTTCCTCTTGAGGCATCCACATGGCTCGGCTGAGTGCAGTTTTCAATCAGTTGTTTGAAAGGCTTCCTTGCCTGATCTTCTCCTGTTCAGAGGTACCAGAGGAAGAGTATGACCCTCGTTCTCTCTATGAGCGGCTCCAGGAACAGAAGGAGAAGAAGCAGGAGGAATACGAGGAGCAGTTTAAATTCAGTGAGATGATACTGTTATTAAGTCCTTTATTAGCAAAACGGTATGAAACGCCATCTGAAATGCTCTCTCCAACATAACCAAGGCATCCTCTGAATTTTTCTTCACAGAAAACATGGTTAAAGGTCTGGATGAAGATGAGTCAAACTTCCTGGATGAGGTTTCTAGGCAACAGTCGCTGATAGAGAAACAGCGACGAGATGAAGAACGGCAGGAGCTGCAGGAGTACAGGATATCCTTTTCCTTTCTGTAATTGGCTAATGAATCCACCCCCCATTTACATCGTTATTTGTCTTTGCCACATATTAGTGACTTTGAGTTTTGCCGTTTGAGTCATCAGTGTGCGCCGAATGTGGCTGATTTCTACTTATTTGTCGGTCTGAACTATACAGTAAAGGAATGAATTTTGGCTCTTTGCAAAGTATGGTTAATTTCTGTCATTTTAAAGTTTTTGGTAGCAATTTCCATCCATCCATCTATGCAGACAGAATTTCACACTAAAAAACTGCAAAAATGCTCTATTAGTTTTAAGAACCTCATTGAATTAGTAGTACCTAGACACTCTGGATTGTGGGGCCTAGGCAAGAGAGATCGTGTTACTGTGTTGTCACAGCAACTCACCTCGAGGGAAAGCCAGCTTCTTGCTTTTCTCGCTTCTGGTTTTGTCTCCAGTTTTGGTTGAAGAGGCAGCGGTTATTGAGGCATTCAGGGAATGTCATGCAGTGGGCCCTCCCTCTGTCCTTCTAAGCTGTGTGAGATGGTCAGCATCCTGGTACGTCCTTGACTGGCCTGCACAGTGCTCGCACAAAGCTGACCGCCAGCAGTGAGAGTAGGAAGGACCCTGAGAGAAGGCCTGGGCCCAAGGTAGCAGAGCACCGAAGCATGTTGTCACAGGCACACCTGCTGGCCGGAGCGGTCAAGCGTCGTAGGTGAGACTCATGCCGTCACAGTCCTACTGTCCAGCTACATTTGAATGGATATCAGTGTGAATGGAGTAGTGGGAGGATCTGTGAGTTAGGAGTTATGATGCTGGACCTGTGACTGGAACGTTGCTGATTCAAATCCCTGGGTTGGCAGAGTGATTTCACCCTTCAACCCTTAAGCAAGGCCCTTAACCCCAGTTGCATAATGGACTGGCTTACCCTGCCTTCTCAATTGTACTTTGCTTTGGATAAAAGTGTTTGCTAAGTGTAATTGTAATGCAAAGTATCATGTTGTGCTATGTCCATAATCCAGTCCAGTAACCCAACAGCTTTTATGACCAAAACGCTTTACAAAAAATGAAAATACAAAAAGGCGTACTATTTTTAACGAGTCAATAACCTTTGTCACAACCATGCCTCTGGGACCCTGCTCACATTTTCGCTCTGGCCCTTTCATGCATTCATTTGTGTAGTCATATCTTCGCAGACGTAACCATTTCAGTTTGCATTTGAATAAATTTCTCTAAAAGCACCTGGAGGATGCCCTGGTGCTCCCTGACTTTGTAGTGCATGATGCTGGGTCTGTTGCATCATTACCCACTTTTAGACGTGGGCAGCTTAGTGGCTTGATGGTGAACTGTCTAATTCCCAGTGCTGCTGCCAGATTCTGTCCTATTCCCCATTCATGCTGCTTTTAATGACACTGATGGAGTCTCATTAATTAAGGACAAACAGAGCAACGGAGCCCCATTAATTAACGATGTACACACCAGTGGAGTTCCCTTGATAGATAGTTAGGTAGATAATGTACTTTATTTATCTGTCTTATCTCCCTCTCAGTTCCTCTCAGTCATCAGACAGCAGTAAGAAGCAGAGGTTTGAGAATCCCGAAGTGGATAGTACCCAATCAGGTGAGCAGGGAGTACTTCTGTGGCTGCTATGGAACGTTTTGACAGCGTTGTTGGAACGTAGCAGTGTGTGTGATTTTCCTCAGCCTCCCAAAGCAAAGTGGGTGGCGATTTGGTGTGAACTTCCCTTATGCCGATTCACCCTGTCCGTCCGACAGCAGCTACAGGCACAGGCACCTGCTGAAGCTGAATAAAACACTGGTGCGCCGTGTGACTGACTGTTACACAGCACAGCCCCTCCGACCGCTGGCTAGACCCCCAACAAACATCATGTCTGTTCCCAGAGTCCAAGGCTCATGTGGCGCTGGCAGGAGCAGGCCACTCCACTGTGGTTCACCTGCCATCAGCAGCCGTCTGTGTGGGCATCCTTCCTGGGCTTGGGGCCTACTCCAGCAGCAGTGACTCCGAGTCAAGCAGCGACAGTGAAGGTACAGTTTGAGATTCAAGCACACATCTTTAGACATGAAGCCTAAATGTATGTCATGTATACATCTAGTGCCACGTGGTGGCATGTATGTGTCTGTGAGAACCACAGAAAGCACCTGACCAGCAGTGAGGTTCGCCTACTAAAATCTACTCGCTGTCGCTCAGAATTTTCCCACTGCGGTCGTGGTTCTACCCACCTGAGGCGGCACATAATGGCCCCTTCAGCTCCTCTAATGTTTTTCCTCTGCTACCTAGAACCGAGTCGTACCTGAACCGTACCATGAACTGATGGTTTTCCATTGTAAATTATCTGAGCCGTACCCAAGCCATTCTTGCGTTGACATGGCCCTGCTTACTAGCCAACCAAGCTGGCTGCATCACCACCTTCTGATTGGTTGAAATGTAGGGAAATACTCGTGTTCTGCGTCGATATGCAGGGATTTTCTGAAGGGAAGAAGTGCATATTCTATACATTATTCATTATTACTAGTATCACACATTGCCATGTATCGATGCATTCCCGATAACTCAGAACTTGAAAATTTCCAACCACCTACTTAAAAAAGCTGAACGGAATGGATTCGTAATGTAAATTTACGCAAGTGAATGCTAATTCCGTTAGCGTTTCATTTTGACGTAAGACGGTGGAACTTAGCACATAGTAAATCATGATGTACACCGTGTGAACAGTAAATGAGCGTCTCTTTGGTTTTACGTCACCGTCACTCTCCGAACCCTGCAACGCCTTTACTGAGCCGACCCTTCAACAGCAGAAAACTGAAGTGAGCTGGAACTGTGCTGTAGTTACTCTCTCTTCACGGTACGGCTCGGTTCCTGTATGCCAGTGGAAAAGTGCCATAAGCCTCTGTTTCAGGTCATGTGATCTAACTCTTGCCGTATTTCATTCTGCCCAGTTTAAGCCTTGGTCTACTGGTGTTTGGGTTTGCTGGGGTCCTCGAGAAGGAAAAGGAAAGCTGCGGTCAACTTGACCAGAGAACGGATTGTGTGGCCACACAGAATCAGACCTGTGACAGTCTGTTGGCATGTGAGAAGCTCATCTTCATTTGTGTGTGTGTGTGTGTGTGTGTGTGTGTGTGTGTGTGTGTGTGTGTGTGTGTGTG
>JAAGVU020000008.1:3584481-3606631 GCA_011763525.2 Mormyrus iriodes | reverse complement strand
GTGTGTGTGTGTGTGTGTGTGTGTGTGTGTGTGTGTGTGTGTGTGTGTGTGTGTGTTTTTTTTTTTTTTTTTTTTTTACTTGTTACTGGCTGCAGAGTGAGGGGACAGTTTGTTCTGACTGCCCTGCATCAACCCAAATGCGTGGGCTGTGCGAGGCTTTGACGTCCTCACAGCTTGTGGAAAATAAATCTTCTGCTCACTTTGTCTCTGGGTGATCTGCATATGATCTGGCCTTTAAAAAGTGAGCCACATCTGGAGCAGTGCTCCAGCCCTGGTCCTGGGAACCTGCAGGCTCTCCCACTTTTTGTATTTAGCTCCTATGGACAAAAATACTGATCCAGATGTTAAATTTAGCAAGTTGAAGCTGCTGTGCTTTAAAGATCTGTTACAGCTGCTTGTGCTGGAAATGGGTTGTATGATTGCTGTTTCTCAAACAAATTATTAAAAATGTCAACTGTGCAGAATCTAAAGAGGGTGGGGGGGGATCTCATAAAATCAAGTACCAACATATATAGTGTATTTCCTTTAAGGCACATAACCCTTCTCGATTTTAGAAGTGAGTAAAATTAGCTTCTTTGTGTCCTCTTTTATGAATGAAGTTGAAGCTCCACTTGAGATCAAATGAATAAAACGTATAATTTAAGGTTTGTTATTTTTATTTAAAATGCGCTCAAGATTTATTTTTTATTAGCACAAATGTTAAATCTTACAGTATCATCTAAAGCCCAGTAGAGAGAAGGTGGTAAAGATCTAGTCTATGGGTTGGTGTTGCTTAGAACAGGAGTGTGCGACGCTCTCCATTGTAGGCTCTGCATATACAGGCCTTTGGTCCCAACCATTTTAACCTGATTAGTCTGATTAGTTAAGGATCTGTACTATCTGCATGTCCACTTGTGTGTCTACGCTGGATATACAGCAGTACTGAATGACAAGTGATTAAAATTAAACACTGCATATATGTTGCCTGTCAAGAGCTGAGTCTGTTTGCCCCAATTTAAAGATGGTTTTCAAACACAAAGGTTCTTCTTAAGTGAAACCAGTCTATTCCAAGAGTGATGTGTTTCTGAGTGATAAGGAGGCTCGTTGGAACTATATGCCATTTATGTTTTAAGCAGTTGGTTGAGTGCAATTCAAACAGACAAAAACTCCATCCATCCATTTTCTGAAACCGCTTGTCCTATTCAGGGTCGCGGCTGGTCCAGAGCCTATAGGCGCAGGGTGGGGAGTAACCCAGGATGGGGCACCAACCCATTGCAGGGCACGCTCATGCCCCAGTCACTCATACATGCACACCTTTGGTAACTCCAATTAACCGTGGCATGTTTTTGAACTGTGGGGGGAAACGGGAGTCCCTGAAGGAAACCTCATGACGACAACATGCAAGCTCCACACGCATGGAACCCTAGTGGAGGTGTGAGGCGACAGTGCTACCCACCAAACAAAAACTTGCAGAGAGAATTTCTGAATTGTGCAGAGCAAGTCGACCATGAATGAAAACAAACATACATTTTTCTGTATGGTGGTCCTAGCTGTCTCATACGAGTGGGGCCTTATAGGTACACTTAGGTCCTTCTGCCCTACCGTTTTCACTCATGTTCATATGTGGAACGAAAGTCAGTGGGCATCCTGCGACAACAATGGCAAAGTACAAAAAAAAACCACAATAGCATAGGAGAGATGCCTGGTTTATGTCAAAAAATTACACGGTTCTCCTCCATCAATGGTCATTAGGACAGTTCCATAGGTTTCTCTCCCCAACTTAAATCACTAGTTTCAGATGGTGAACATCCAAGAGGAGCTCTAACCTTTCTCTCCACACTTAATGCTTATATAAAATATGGCATCCAGTTTGTTATTCACCTGAGAGTAAAAAGAAAATCCACACTGTATAAAACAATTAACATAAAACCTTGACAAGGCACACTAATCGATTCCATTACAGTTCACCACGTAAAATACATCGAATAGCAATAAACAGCTTTTATAAACTAAAACAAGCTAAACCATATATAGTTGCAGGAGTGATGATAAAAAAAGATATTACATATTACAAAGTTACATTCAGGACTATTTTGTCATTTCTGTTGTTCAGCCAGTGAAAGCCAAGTAGGGATTGTATCCATGTCTCCTAAAAAGACGGGCTTTTGGAGTGTGATGGCAGATGCTAGAAAAAACATTCATCTTCCATGTGGTTATCTGGTACCTGGAAGAGGGTCTGTAGCCTATCTCAGGAAAAACAGGGTGTGAGCCAGGGGTACACCCTGGGTGCCAGTCCAGGAGGGGAAGAAAAAAATAAGAAAATCAATGTAAATACAAACATGTTTTGTAAAAGTCTATTGCTGCGTTCATTTTGTTTGTAAACAGTGAAGGAATGTTGGCAGCCAGTAGGTGGCTCAATGCTGCCGCTTCACTCAGCAGCCCAGTTGCTAGGCGACAGATTCCTCTGTTTGAAGTACTCTGTGACCTGCTGGGGCAGCTCCGCCAGAACAGATTTGGCTAACGTTTCCTTCGGAGCCTGAAAGGAAAAACAAGGTTTTCTAGCCAGTTTTTCATCTGCAATGCTAAACATCTCTGACATGATAGTGCCACTGATAGCGTTGGACAAATAGTCTTCAGGTATGACGGTCGTATCCGCACCATCAGGTTATAGTGTATAAGTTCTGGAGCGTAACCAACCAAACCAAGTTCTGAAAGGGAAACTGCTGCACATTAATTCTGTGATAGTCCAGGATATAAGATGAGCTGTGTTAGTGAGGAAATCAAAGATAACTTCTAGTTGGTCTGAGGGAGACACTCACGTTACGGAAGTCCCGAAAGGGCACAAACTGCACAATATCCCTGACAGCAGCCTCGCCTGTGTAGGAGCGCAAGATGCTACTGTCTCCATCCAGGAACTCCATGGCAGTGAAGTCGGCATTCCCCACGCCCACAATGATGATGGACATGGGAAGCTTGGCTGCCTGCACTATAGCATGGCGCGTCTCATCCATGTCACTGATCACACCATCTGTGATGATGAGGAGGGTGAAGTACTGCTACAGAGAGGGGACACGCTCTTTAGGCGACACTGTACAACTAACCGTCATTCACACCGTCATTAGAGCAGACAGATAATAGAACATATCACATGGATATTTGTGTTCTATACTAGAAAACTGATCTCACAGCATTTAAACATAAGTAATTAGAATCTCCTGATTGGGATCAAGAAGGTATGTCAATCTATGTATCAAAAGGCTGCCCAATTTTGATCCGTGACTCTTCATATAATGGTGGTGTTCTCAAAACCGTAAAGATGACTTGGCAGCGTGGATATCAGGCTTGCCAACTCACCCAAGCCAGCAGAGAAGAAAAACCTGTTTATTCTGGGTGGGTCTTGACTCACAACACAGAACATGCATTGTGTTTCTGGTTAAATCAGAATTATAATGCTTTCTATAGTATAGCTTGTAATACTCGGAACAGCTACTAACATGCCTTAAAATGGTGACATCCCTGACTACAGCCATAACCTTCACCAAAAACACATTCTACAATCCCAGCTTGCACTGCAATAATATTCTTTATTACTCATATCCATTATAATCATGGAATTCTCGACACCCTCCACACTCACCGCAGCAGTCTCCTGGTGTTGGGCCTGGGCAGCAAATCGGGCCACGTGGTTAATGATGGGAGAAAAGTTGGTGGGCCCATAGAATCGGATGTGGGGCAAGCAGGCAGAGTAGGCTTGTGCAATTCCTTCCACTCCTTATACCACAGGAAACAGGAAAAAGGGCAACTCCTTGTTCAGATATCAGGTGAGCCAAGACTGCTACTCCACGTAACCCATGAATCTTACCTGTGCAGAAAGGGTTGGAGGGGTTGAAGTTGATAGCAAATTCGTGTGACACCTGTAGAGGGAAAATGAAAGCCTATTAACTTCATTAGAAAATTGGTTGCCAGTGTAAGGGCCCAAATCTATTAAAGAGCCAAACATTACATTTTTGCAATGTACAATGCAGGTCACTCTGGTGTTTGCAAATATTGGTGTTATAAAATATAAGTCATGCTTACTTTCTTTTGCTTGCAAACCTTTCTGGCATTCACCTCAGAAATATTAACCTACAGCAGTATCTCTACTGACAGCGTAACAGAGAAACACCCTGGAATTTGACCGACCTTCCAGTCAGGTGGAAGCTGGGCTCCAAATCCCAGTGCAGGGAACATCTTGTCCCTGAGGAGAGGGAGGAACATGGGGCAGGATAAGTGCTCAGGAACTATATCAACTTCATCTAACAATGTTTACATATTCTCCTAATTACGCAGAATATGATTATAACAGAATAACAATGGAATCTAATATGGGTGGAAAAGGAGACGATATATAAATGCTGTGCCTGTAGAGTAGCGTTAGCATAGCTGTGATGTTTGTGTAGATCATCCAGTCTCTGGTGCATGTTTGAGATTTGATGTTGTCTTTTGACTTATTCTGGTGTTTGTAACATGTCCCATGAGTGGTCTGTCTATTTATAGTGTATATTTTAGGCGTTTTTTGGAAAGTCCATGGAGTGTTTAATCAGTACACTCACGAGTCATAGTCCTGTATGATTTGGCCCACAGCCCAGATGGCGTCTAGGTACTCATTGTTACCCAGAGGGTTGATGTAGTGCAGGGAGGAAGGCTCTCTGGGGTTACCATTCGAGGCTGTGAAGTCTATGCCCACCTGAAAGACATGCACAAGTAAGGTGGGCAAATCACAGCTACATGAACACGTGCAAACGCACCATTGAGGTATCCGTGACCCTATATTATAAAGCATAGATATTATAGGGACTTCTCAGCGAATTGTGACCGGTGGTGTGGTTGAAAGGCATGAATATACTTATACGGGAATATCCTAGGCCAAAGGTCAACGACTGACTTACTTGTGTCATCTAAATTAAGACCAAGCATTCTGCACACTCAAGTGAGGAGAGGGTCAGAACCATTAATCAAATCAGCACTTTGTTATATTTTTTAGACTAAGGGAGAAGCCCCACCGATATGAAAAAAACAGCATGGTCCATATAAAGCCATTAAGCATTTTTCTTATTTCAGTTATATATGATGACACGTTTCTTATATGTTCACTACAAGTCAGTGTTTTTTCTTGTATGATTATAGCCACATTGATACCAAGATCCACAGGTGACATAATTCACTCAACGGAAAGCATACAGGAAAACTATAAAACCTAAAGAAAAACTAATGAAAGACATGCATGATCTCTCTGCATTCAATTGGTTTAATTAGATGTGAAATAATTCAGTGAGATTAACTGAACTATGTTCTGTCCTTAGAACACAAAGTGAATCTATCAACTGAAAAAGGATGTTTCATTTTCAAAATACTCATTCTAGTTGTGTGGAACCACTATCATATGAGTAATGACAGATTCATTTAAAATGGATTGTGCATGAATGTAGGACTTAGATGTTTGACAGTTAATTCATTTCATATGCATTTTAAATGAATAAAGGACATATGTGTCTAATGACATATATCTGATGACAAGTTAATATGCATTGAACATTTATTTTGAGTCATATAAAGAGCTTATATGATTTGGATAAAATGCACGAGTTATGCATTATTTTTCAAAAACTTCATATGGTCAGGTCATTCAACTAGACTAGTAACGGTTTACTGGTCAAAATATGTTCCTATCCTTACCTATGCTCATGAGCTGTGGGTGATGACAGAGGACAAGGTTGTGAGTACAAATGACAGAAATGAGGCTGCTTTGCAAGGTTGCCAGACTTGCTTTCTGTGATAGTGCCTTTTAAGAATCCAACTTGATTGGCTCCCAAGGGAGCCCTTCCAGGCATGTTCCTCTTGCTTGATGTGCTACAAACTGTGATCATCGTCAAGAAAAGTGGTCTGGAGATGAACAGATGGATGGATGGATGGATGTGCACGCACCTAAATACTGTTATTCTTTTCCCCTTTCAGATTTATAGACCTTTTCTGAACGCAGATGGTTACTATAGCAACCCCATCTTTCTGACCATCATTTTGGAAGAAACAGGGGCTATATATAGAACTTGCTCAGTGATCTAGGACAATGTCAGAGCTTTATAACCATATATATAAAAACGTAATTATGTGAAGTACGAGTAAACAATGAATTACTGTCATGTGCAAATACAGAAACACAGAAATAGGCGGGCAGATTTTAGGGGCAGCTTTAAGAAGCTGCCCCTTATGGTAAGCTGCTATGTCAGGGTTAGGAGTACTCAAGGAAGCTAAAGATATGTTGTTGCCTGGAGCTTTTAACTCCTATCAGGGTCACTCATGGAAAACAGGTCTTAGCTAAGGTCCCAGACAAGGCCTACCAAGGCCAGCAGTGATACAGGACTGTGTGGTGACAACTGCAAACATTTCAAACTATTACAACAACATTTTCAAAGCTAGTGAAGATGATAGACATTGTAAAATAAGGAAATAAGGGATATCATTTCTGAAGGGGCTGGAAATTTAGCTTGCCCACTCACCTGCGGTGAGCAATTAAGAAGAAAGGCAAGTACAAGAAACTGAACACTAGTCCACTGGCTAGTAAAAAAAAATAAAATAAAATAATCAGACAAGAAGAAAAAACCTTTCTGGCACAGGTGCGTAGACCGCAGCCTGATGAGTGTGGAGTGATCTAGGCCATTCTCAGTTTCAAGCTCGGCCTAGTTAGCCAACCAACTGAAAGGGACTGTTCAATCGGTATTAGCGTTAGATTTTCAACAGGGATCTCAAAGTTAATGCATTAGCGTTAAATAGTAATACGTTATGACTTTAAAATTATTTGATTGCGTTAACGCGTGCGTTAATTTTAATAGCCCAATGGGAGAGTAGTATGAGCAAAGATTTTTAATAGAGACCTATACGCATTCCTTCCTGCTTGTAAACGGAATCAAAACATTCAGTGAGCATCTCACACGGAAGCTGATGGAGGGGAAAGGCGAGGAAACATTATTTGGTTCATTTCATTAAAAAAAAAATGTCAGATAGCTGAGAGGATAAAAATATATTACAATATTTTACTATATTTTGTTGAAGGCTAACAGTTGAAAATAAAAATATTTCCAGTTACTTTCAATGGTTGTCAGGGTTCTGTTTTTCAAGTAATTTGCCAAATAGGTTTTAGATTTAGATATTGGCATTTTTTTTTTTTTTTTCGAGAAAAGTTAAAAAACTAAAGGAGTCTGTTGGTGGACATAATGCCACCAAACCCTATTTAGTCGTAGCTGCTTTATTTGACCCATGCAACACTGGTACAGGCAACATTTATTTTTGTCTTTATTTTGAGACTTCCGTTTGGAATAAATAAAATTCTATACTCTACAATATACAGATTAAAAAATCTTTTTCTGATGTTATTGCAAGATAATTGTATATGTGATTAATCGGTTAAAAATATCATTTGATACCAATTATTCTCCAGTTTCCACAGCGAAGAATTAGTAGAGATACTGGCAAGCTAGGTCAAAAAGAAACTGAAATAACCAACGATGCGAGGTGTTGATCATGAAAAACTATGCAGTTTGCTCATGGAAATGGGCCTATCAGAGCATCTCTTTATTCTTATGTAGACCACCACGCAAACTATCGCTATACCCATTCAACTTGTACACAGATGCTGGGCTGGAAGACGACTGAACTCAAAATCTGAGGAAGAAACATCAATAACCTTTGATATGCTAATTATATTTATAGTGAAAATGAAGGAGATTTGAAATTTGTAGAGCAGCATGAAAAGATGGGAGTACAGCTAGATAAGGGCATAACTTTGTGTTGAGGACTCCACCCATTTAACGGGGTCCAGGGGGTTGTATTGGCTGTTTTTGATTATATAATTTATGCCCATGCAGCTATATATGCAGAAAACAAAGAATTATGGCCAGAGAAGCTAGCATTAGCGTTGATCCTTGTAACATGTACTTACAGTGAACATCAGCTGGCAACCACCAAGAATGTAGTCCAGGAAGGAGTAGTTTCGAGAGATCTGAGGATGGACGCAGAAACAGGGTCAGGAGAGTGCCCAACAGGGAGCACGTTTTAAAGCAACTCCCCCACCCAGCACATTAAAAACAGGGGCTAACACTGCACAGCATCACAAACATGGCTTGCCATCTTTAGATGATGAAGAACTCCAAGACCCATCAATTATTATTGGGGTCTGGAGAGAATAACAATTCAAATCTGACAACCTGAGTCGTTCAGTAAGCAAATTCAGTTAAAACAACAAAGAAGCACGCCTCATGTTACTAAAATCTACGTTTAATTCATATATATTTTACAAGATAACTACAATTTAAAACTGACGGCCAGTAATGAGGTCAGCAATGCCCTTGTGCTGGGCTCCGTATGATTACCTTGCATGACTTCAAAATGATGACACCCGAGTTCTTATAGGTCTTCTTTTTCCTCTGCTTCTTGGGATTGATGCATTCAAACTCAACCTAAAGGTACCCAGCGATGTTCAGAATACAGTTAGCAAGGAGGCTGCTAATTCTGTGTTATTATACCTCTTATAGAAAGACCCTATCTTTTTCAGAGACACTGGCTGCATCAGTTTGGGGAATGTTGTAAAACTAATATAATATGAATAATATGATTCCACAAGACCACTGTGAGACAGGTAACGTTAAAAATCCAATTCAGAGCAATTAACACAATACCTATGTTGTCAATCTAAAATATCGTCAACGGGCATAATAAAAACTAAAATCAAATGAAAATTCGCATTCATGGGAGCGTACACAAGGCTTTGCTGTCAAAAAAAATAATTTGAGAGGAATAATTCCAAAATTGAACTTTTAGTCACAATAAAAGGTCATGTGTTTGGCAAAAATCCAACAGTTCCCACAGCCAAATTAGTCCCAGTTGTCAAGTATGGTGCTGGTGTCATGATCTGGGGCTCGATTTATTTCCCTGGATCTAGATGACTCAGCATCATTAAGGTAGCCATGAATTCCTGAGAGAGAATTGTTGCACAGAATGTGAGTTTATCTGGGACTAAATTGGACTATTTTTCAAAAAACTACAAAAAGAACATCAAGAGAATCGACCAAGTCAAAGATCTGACTGACACCATTTCCAGTCAAGATGCTTGCTCTGTGGCAGGGTGGGATTAAAAGTATTAAGTGCCCCTGAGCAACTAAACATATGACGTCACGTCAAAAACTGAGCTGATTTGTGGCATCCAATAAAAATGCATCTAACACAGAGAAAACTTTACATAGCCTTTTAGTGAGTAAAATATTAAAAGAACAACAGACCACCATATTAAACATATTAGATATTAAATCACATTGATTTAAAACCTTTGTGAAAGGGACCATGGCGTTCAAGCCTGGGGAGTGGGGGTGGTTGGTTGGTCGCTCTGCTTGGTGTCCCCTGAGGACATGGTGCCCCTTGGCACGTGCTCAAATGCCCATATGGTTAATCTGGGCCAGCTCAGGTGGCAGTGTGCGGCTCAGCAGGTAATGATCAGAAGGTGATTTCACCACTGAGATCCTGAACAAGGCCCTTAGCACCCAACTGCTCCAGGGACTGGCTGATCTTGCTCTCTCAATTGCATGTCACTTCAGATAAAAGCATCTGATAAGAAATTGTAATGTGACGATGCTGTGGCTGGACCTGAAGCAGACTGTTCATGCCAGACAGCCCGAAACTTTCAAGTGGGTGGAGCGTCCCTCAAAGAAGATGGCAGAGTGCTAACGGAAGTGCCACATATGCTGGCACAGAAAGACATCATTTTGTGCATTTCCTTCACTTGAGATGTGTAAAAATTAAGGTTTTGAAAAATGTAGGACTACTTTTCCATTATATATGAAAATCATAACCACCTCATAGGGTTTTAAAATGCTGCTCATTACATGGACAGTTTAGCTGCAAAGATCTGTAAAACCTGCAGGATGAACCATTCTCAAGCATTAACTTGTGCCTCACATGATTCTCCTTTTTGACTTGTATTCTGGCCGCAAACAGAGCTCCTGATTCACAATTACTGCTGAAGAAGACAAGGAATGAGAGCGGTGAGCATTCATACAACACCATTTACTGCCATCTAACTGGAGGAGACCAGACTCAATGCTAGTCACAGTCCTGTTCCCAGACTGGTCCCAGAGCATAAACATCTCCTTCAAGCCTTCACCTCGACAGAGTTCTGCGCTTCAGCCATCCTGGTGACAGTGGTGTAGAACTCCCCAATGAAGTCATGGCCACCATCATTGTCAAAGTCATAGCAGATAACCTGCAGTAAAGGAGAGAAGAGTATCAGGAATAAGAATATGGCCCTGCTAAGTTGCCACTCTACACATCACCTCCCTAACAAGTGACATTTCATGCAGCGCCCTCCCAAAATAGTTGACCCAAAGTGCTCAACAATAATAACAGTATTACATTCTAGTGACACCTGTCCTCGCTGAGATGACATGGCACCCTGTCAATCACACCTACTTTGATACTCCTCTCCATGTCACCATTGCAGAGAGAGATGAAGGGTACAGTGAAGGGCTTCCACACAGGATCCAGGGTGTTCTTGATCACCTGCTCGCAAACACAGCATAAAACATAGACCCTATCATGTCTATACAAAGTGTTGGGAAAGTTACTTTTGAATTGTAATAGTTTACAGATTACTAATTACCCTATGAAAAATGTAATAGGTAATGTAACTATTTCGATTACTTCATTAAAGTAATGTAACTTATTACATTTGATTACTTTTCTACCAAATGTTTTAAACTGGGCAATAAAGCTGAAAAGTCCCAATGGTTTTGCTGGCCCACTTTGTCTGGAAATATGCCAAGAGAAGACATTTCTGCATGCAAAAAGATACAGAGCAACAAAATGAATGTTACATTCTACATAAGCTTTTTTTCCTGAAAAGAATATATTTGGATGTAACCCCTTTGTAAATCACCACCAATCTGATTAGCAACTATAATTCAATTACATATTTTACCCTCAGTAACTGTACCGAATTAGTTACATATATTTTGTCATTTCATTACATAACGCTGCTACATGTACCTACTCACTCCCCAACACTGTCTATACTTGCATGTGTGTGCCTGTCGGCCTGTTGCTGCAGTTTATCAATGTCCTGCCTGCATGTGTATGAGTATCTAAGAGTTTGTGCGTACGCCAAAGACAACAACTCGCACCTCTGTCCGGTGAACCAGCATCCACTTCCCATCGTCCCCTTCCTTGTGGAACTCAAGATAAGGGTCCGACTTCCCAAAGAAATCCTGGAGAAACATGTGGATCTAAAGCTAAGTTCACAGAGGCAGCAGAGTCACACAGATACAGTGCTGTCAGTGGTCTCACCTTCTTGTCCAGCTTCCTCCCACACAAGCTGAGTGTGATTACTCTGTTGTCTGACAGTTCCTGTGCTGTTATCTGGAGGTACATTTAAAAATAATGCTTCATATAACTATTCACACTGTGCAAAGATGAAGGCAGGTTAAATAATACTGGATGCTGTTCACCTCGACTAGGTGTGCAAGTGCCAAATGATGTAAATGTAAATGTAAGTGCAAGCTTCCCATCACTTTTGTGAAACATCAAGAATTCCTCTCTCAGGATTATTCCTTGTTTTATGTAATTTGGCACTCACTTCTTCCCAACCACATCTCTCATTTTTGATAGGCCTACACTGGGACGCGTTAAACCACTACCACAGCCTTCACCAATACTTCTGCATGCAATTCCATACTTATCTGCACATCTGAAACTTGTACTCTGTATAGAAATCTTTAGATTCAGAAGCATTTCACATTTGCTGAACCTGGAGGACCACAATGTCACACAATAACTATTCACCAATACCTCCATTAGCACTGACGCCTTACTTTGCCAAATGTCTTCTCTGTTGGTTTGGACATGTAGCCAGAAAGCCAGACCACCACTTACGGCAAAAAGCTCAATCAAGTATTGTAAAGCCATCTGGAGGACATTAAAAATGTTTAAGAAATCACAGCAGGGATTAAATGAAAAAATGTTGAGTCAAGCCCTTGAGCTGAGAGCTAACTGCCCTAAACAGGGAGGTCTTTATCACTCATGCCAGCTGACAGGAAACTATCCTGGAAAAGAGGTTCAGTGACAGTGTGCTACCGAGAGGAAGCCATCCACCACCCCAGTCATCCTTCCAACCTACGGCACCGCAGGTAGCTCCCACAAGAGTATCCACTGTCACACAAAGACGCAGTTGAGTCAATAGCTCTTATCCCCAAACCTAGTTATGAGAGGATGTCATCATCTGCTTCAATGGACAAGAAAATGGTCTGTGTGTGTGTGTATAAACACTTATCTACTGTGGACTTTTATCATCATGTGCAGACAAATGACTCCTGAAATAGCAACATTTTATGTTTAAAAAATCTACTGGAAAAAAACATTTTGTCATCAAATTTATTCTAGTAGGACTAAGGACTATGGTTACATTAGAAATAGCATGATGTTGACGCACATGCATGTGTGTGCGAGAGGGTGTTTGTGCAGATTCTTACAGTAATGGCCCCCTTTCCTGCTGGTTTTCCACTAGCCAAAGTCAGAGGCCGATGCAATTTCTTACTAGAGACAATCTGTAGGTGAGAGAGACCTGATCAGTTGAGAAGAACTCATTAAGAAAAGATCGAGAAAAAGTTAAAGATCAGACAGGAGAATGAGGATAGCTGGGAAAATGGGGTCGCTCACCACCCCAAGTGTGCAGGTGAAGTCTCCCAGGAAGTCATGCTCATACAATTGGTTGCTGCATTTGTCCTCATCAAACATGGCAAACTTAAGCTTCTGGATCTCCTCAAAGTGATAATCCACCTGGAACTTTACCCCAAACACGGGGTTCAGGTTGTTCAAAACTGTTTCTGTCCGCCCAATCTGCAAAACACATTATTTTACACCACTGATTACACAAAGTGCCTTATATTGAGGTGTTCTGTTTTTTGTAACCCTCAGCTTGTCGTTTCCTTTATTGCCCACAAAGCATCAGTCCCAAGTGTGATTTACTTCCATTCCCCCAGACATTTGTATGATGTTGATGCCCAACTCTCATCCATCTAACATTTATAACAATCTCTTTAATACATGCGAAGTCCTTCGTGCTATTTGTTGCCCTCATACACAGATGCATACAAACACACACACAAACACTCGCTTACACACATAGGCAGATGCTCACATTCACATGGCATAAATAAAATGTATATAAACAATTAAGAGCTGAATGAGAACACCATAGTAACCTCCAGGCTGGGTACAAAAGAGATAGCTCCTGAGACATCGCCCCACCCATTTTATACCCATACCCACATTATCAACCTTTGCCATTCTCACCTCCACCCATTTGCCATCCACCTCCAAGAAGAGCACACAGAAAGGGTCTGACTTAGAGGTGACATCTCGATCTAGGAGGTTACTGCCGCAGACGGACAGCTCCACTTTGGTGACACAATACTGGGGGCCCAGTGCAGATCCCAGGTTGGGCCCAGAGGGTGTTACACTGCCAAGTGTGTAGGCCATGTGACACTGAGAAAAAGACAAGGAACCACGAGACTAATGATTACTACCTTTATCACATATCAGTTTATATGCACAATTATAGTTGTTTTTTTGCTTATATTTTAATCATAACAGCTATTATTGTCACCGATTACAGGTGATAAGTCCAGACACAATCTAAAGTAGACAAGAATCCGCAAAGCTGGACAATTCCATTTGAAATTCCGTTTGATACCAGAAGTATCTGACTGTGTCAGTGAATCATGCAAGGTAGGAGCAGATATTGACGATTTCCTGAACCCACTCTCTACAAAGCAAACAAGTTACATAAAAGACACTCATGACTTGAAGATTAAGAATGCTACAGTAGCACAAAGGCTTTAATAGCTTACACAAAAACATAGAAATGACAGTGGAACTATGGCTAGTTACATGAATACATAACCAAGAATTTTTTTTTAAACTCTGTACACATACTAACAAATCATTAACGGTAAAATTTACTACCAGCAGCACAAATAAAGGCATTTTTAAAACTGCACCACATTCCCAAATGCAGATTAAACACACTCACAAGTTAAAAAACCACCCCAAACACACATTTAAATCTTAATCACCATTTCCCAAAATTCCAAATTCCATAGATCCAGTGTCAGGATTTTGATGAAAGCGCTGTAATTCTATTTAAGGCACTGGCCACAAGGGGGTACTCGAGATCATTCCTAATAAATAGAAGGTAGGGACGCTCTCTGGGTTAGGACTGGGTTAGGCTGTGCCTGTGACCGGAAGGTTGCCAGTTCAAACCCCGTGGTTGGCATAGTGATCCCACCATTGGGCCCTTGAATAAGGCCCTTAACCCAAATTGCTTCAGGGACTGGCTGGCCCTGCATTCTCAACTGTAAATGAATAAATGTTACATGCAAATAAGGGAAACTTTAAACGAAATGCAAAAGGACAATCATAAAATAATCCTTATAATGATTACATAAAAACTAAATAATAAAACATTACTTGGAAATAAATTACACCTAGGTGTTGCCCCAAAACAAAGGCTTGAACATTTAAAACAAAACACAAAAAGAAACAGAATAAAATAGAATACAAGCAAAAAAAATGATTATAATTTGTTTTTATGCAAGTATCTGCATAAAAAGTGCCCAAACTTTTGCTGGAGAACAAATCGTATCTAGGATTAAAAAAAAACTAAGAAGCAAACGAAGAGGACAGAAAAAAGGAGGACAAACTGAAAGTTCAAGATGCAGTTGCTGTTGGCGGTACTTGGATTTGGTCCAGCACAGTGCAAAGACCGAAGACATTCATAGAAAATAAAACGTTCATGACTCACACAGTACAGCTGTATGTGTGGATACAGCAAACAGAGGGCAGCATATAGTACAGTTATGTTTAAGTAAATGGTAACCCTGTACATAAAATACAATAAATACTGGAAAATTCAAAGCAGTGTGCTACATTAACAATGCATATATAAAAAAGTGCCATATAGAGAGTATATATGTGCAGTAATGTTACAATAGTTGGAATTAGTCTCTGTCCACAAAAATGCAAACAGTTACTAAGTGTGTTTTTTTGGAGGTCAGTGATTTGTAGTGTCTGCTGAAGTTCATACTGTGAAAAAGGTGGCAAGATTAGATGAGAGATGTCAATGATGATTCCACCGTCCGTAGTGCAATCGTCTTAGTGTAGTGGGAGTGACCTGATGGAAGGTTGCATACTATGATATTTAATTCCTTGGATACAGTATGCTGTAGTTTCCTCATTGTGTGTGTGTATCTCTGGTCCTTACCAGACTGAATCTGAAGTCTATAAATACAACACAGGCATAGGTGACTCCAGATGCTGTGGGGTGTGATAGCGCGCCAGGTGAACAGCATCTTCAGCAGACCCATTTGTGCCATAGGCACTGAAACGGGTCCATCTGTAATAACACAGATCAGTGTTTCTCAATCTGGTACTCAGAGATCCACGGACTGGTAGGTAGCTGGGAGGGAGCAAAAATGCGGATTGTCCGGCAGGGAGCAAAAATATTGACCGAGTGTGGGTCCCGAGGACCGGATTGGGAAACACTTATATAGATAATTCTAGATAGTCGAGTAGCAGCCATTTGAACATTTTCATGGAAACTGGTCTGTAGGCATTGATGCAGGTTAGGTTAACAAATTTATGTACAAGAGCAATATACAAATGAGAAAAGCAGGGTCAGCCAACATCCAGCATCCCTGGAGCAGTTGAGATTAAGGACCTCATTCAAGGGCCCAAGAGGGATATGATTTCTCTGCTGGAAGTCAAACACATAACATAGGTACAGATCCTAACCCTAACCCTCTGAGATACACTATAAATAGCTGGGTGATCTGTTAGAGATGCACAATATATCAGCATTCATTAAAAATCAAGATATTGGCATCAGTCCTATATTGCCGGCAAATGTTTAAACTTTCTCAATATTCAAAGTTATCAGCACCAAAACTAAAGACTTAAATACTAAAATAATTTAGAAGACTGCATTGGGCAATCAGCCATTTTCCATAGTGGAGGGCAAGAAATTTCATCACCATTTGCCACTTAGAAGATGTCTCAAAATACCTACACACAAAACACTTTTATACAGTCTACAATTTTTTTTTTTATTCATTACTAAATCTAGCCCACAGATCGGTCCTTCACGTTCCAGAAAATGAAAAGACATGTAACATCATTCTGCTAATCTACACCAGCAAGCTCCTCCCTGCTGGTCAGGCATGTGGTTCAAAAGTTAGACAGTTATCTGTAGCAGCAATATTACACTAAAATATATTGGTTATCTGTACTGGTCGACACATCAATGCACCACTATAATCTGTCAAGTATACATAGATATATCTTGCATCAGCTTAAAAAATTCAAGCTGTCTCAGACGTTGATGGCTAAGTTCCACGTCTAACAGAGTCAATCATTACATCCTCCATGTCTCTCTGGTTGGGCTCTATATCATTGCACTCCAAGAGGAGACTACAGCCAATTGTGCGATGTGCGCAGAAGTTCATTGGCTGTCAGTTCCCTCCTGTTGAAGACCTGTACAAATCAAAGAAGAGGACCAGGACAAAGAAAATAATGTCTCATCCCTTGCACCATCACCACTTCCTCTCCCAGCATCTCCCTTCTTGGCAAATGCTTAAAGTAAGAGCGCTGAGCACAAGGACTAACCACCACCTGAAGAGCTTCTTTCTCCAGGCCATCGCCCTCCTAAATAAGGGCCCGTGGGAAGCACTGTCCATATCCAATCATCCACTCTGAGCATCATACTGTTATCGGCCTCAGAAGGTTATGTGCATATACCCCAAGCTGCTTGTACCCTATATTTGGTTGTCCACATGTAAATTTATTTGCCCATATTCATTCTTTCTGTTTCTATTTTACTTTTACTCTAAAAGTTGTTTTGAACTTGTCTTGATTTTATGTCTAGTTGTATACGTCATGCCACCGCCAGCACCAAAACAAATTCCTTGTACTTTTTGTACTTTGTGAATAGAAAGGCTCTGGTTTTAATAAAAATCTCATTGATCCCAAGGGGAAAGTCAAACGCAGACAACGTGCAGATAGAATCTTGGATGACTCTGGGATGATAACAGACTATTTTAGCACTTTTGTAATAAGGCGTCAAAAAGATCTCACTAAGCAGAGTGGAGCTGATCCAGACCCGCAGCTTTCCTTTTCATATAATTGTTCTTTGTATTGTTCTTCTGAATGGTGAATGGTGGAGGAGGTGGTTGTAGAGAGTGGCAGGATAATCCGTTACTGTCAATGTGTGCATAGAACTGATCGAGCTTGTCTGGGAGGGAGGATCAGAATGCATTGATTAATTTCCAACAAGCTCTTCGCCTTGTAAACATTCTTTTCTCTGTTAATACACCTCTTCTTCTTCCTACATAAATGCTACTATTTCCTTGGAAATCCACGTTCCCCCGTTGATGTCTGATTTTATCGTTTTTGTGGACATATTAGCATCTTTGCAAATCCAAATGTATGACATCACTGTCTGCATAGATATGCAGGGGGCCGCATTCAATCTGAAATGCTTCCCAGACAGTACAATCGAAGCAACATTCAATGGCTTGCAGTTAATAATTCTCCTAGTAAGAAAATATTCATGCGTTCATTTTCCATGCCCACTTGTTCAATGCAGGTAAGGGATTGTTGTGTCAATCAAATTATCCATGCAATTTATATTTGTTCAGTAGCCACTGACAGTTCTTTTATGCAAGCAATTTGATTCAGAAACATAAATTAACAATAATGCAAATACGAAGCATGCATCATGGTATGCCTCCTGGGCACCATCTTGAAACAGATGGATTGACAGAATGGATTATAAATATCCAAATGGGTTACAGCAAAAAAAACACAATGTAGGGAAAGGAGACTTGCAGACCATTCAGATACTAGAAACGACAATCTGCACCTTTTCTCTCCCAGGAGATCACCATGTGCAAAAGAATGATGAAGTAGCTGTCCACGACCCAACCACAAGTTTAGTGATTTAACACTAATCCCAACACTGCAGGATTGAAGAGTGACAGAAGGCAAACACTATACCAGACCTCCTAGGAGGTTGACAGATACAGACAGAAAGACCAAGACCGAACCAAATGACAAAGTTAGAAGGACCCACCCCTCTCTGGCCAACACTAACCTTGACTCTAGTAGATTAAAACTAACCCCACATTTAATTTCAAAATACCTCCTTGAAGAGTTATTTGAACCAACTGTCAGGTAGAAACGGAACTTCTCTGAAAACCATACATGTCACAAAAAGTGGTAAATAATAGTTGGGCTTTCAAAAAGTAGCTAGTGGTGAGAGATTTTCTCTTTTTGGGGAGAGTCTCAAAAATGTCATCATATATTATTTCATGACAGTGATTGTGACAAATAAATACATTTAAAATAGTTGGTTTAAAAAAAAAATAGCTGGCAAATGACAGGCCTTTTATTCCATATCCTCTGTACAGTACATAGGCAGAACCTTTACCAGATAAAGACACAGTACCACTCTGACAGCAAGAAACTCTGAATGAAGCTGAAGCTGGACTCAGACATCGTGTCTCCAAGAGAAACTCGGCTTGTCGAAGACAAAAACAGAAGCACGTCTCATACACACGCGTTCACAAATATAAACCTAAGTCGTTGCTCCTAGAGCCCAACTTCCCCCGTATCGCCAGACGGCAAGCCACACTCTCCACGTGCTGCTAAACCCCTGCTACCTCTTTGAGAAAATCCACCCCCAATGCAAAACCGAACCTGCAAGATGGAATCACCCCTGCAGAGACCCTCCTCTCCCCACAAAACAGAGCTGAGAGTTCCTAATGGAAGCAATGTGACTGTTATTGAGACAAGGAATGTGCAGCGTGTTGGAGCTCTCACAACTTCCACTGTATGCCACATAAATGACACTGACCTGATATAATACATTCTGTTACTGGCCCCATTTATTTGTAGCGTCTAATCAGAAAAACATTCAAAATACTTAGAAGAGCTTGAATATATTACAGCTTCACATTTATTCATTTGGACATTTATTCAACTGAATGTGTGGGATTAATTGCAGTTCTTTAATCACACCAGGCTCTGTCTGTTATTCTAACACTCAGTTCTAGTCCCCAAACAGACATTAAAAACAAAACGAGTCCATCAACTAACTGACCTAAAACACAATGTCCTTAAATACAGTGCAATCACGTTACCACAATGTTACAGCTGTGTTGTGAGAAGGTTATGCAGTAGCTGGGTCGAGGACTCGCTTTAAATAGCCACAGAGTGAAACTCCACTGAGAAATAGGCCTTGGAGTCAGGTACAGAGGAAGGAGAATGCAAATGTGTATGTGTGTGCAAGAATGTGCATGTGGGAGTATTTGTGCATGATTCTGTTTGTGTATGAGATAGCGGCACTCAGGCTAGCAGTTAAAACCACATACACACAAGAGGCCTCTGACATCCATTCTGTAAACCTGGGCACCAACGCTCTCCTTTGCTGCTAGAGTTTGTCAACCTTCTTAAAAGATGGCTGAGTGAACATAACCACTGGGTACTTCTTGCAGAAGCAAACTGTGATCCTACGGGAACCAGAAAACAGCGTTCAGGCTGAAAGGTAGCCCCACCTTACATCTCCACCTAAGAAAGGCCTCGTTTCCAACAAATACCTCCTGAAACTCCGAGTGAGAAATCAAACGCTTTGAGAAATGTGAGAAAGAAGCTGCCATTAGACTAAAATAGTCGGGTGAGAAGCATGAGGACTTGAAAATTTGGGTTGTCAGATACAGATTCATTTCTTGTTTCCTAATACTGCATTTTTTATTATATTTTTACCAGCAGCATCTGGGTCAGGCATGGACTACTCTCTAGAATCAACAGGTACAGATGGCAAAATACTCACTGGGAATTGGAGGACTGTACAGCATCAGTAGCTCAGCCAATGAGCCACAAAAACTCTAATACTACTGCATCAGGGAGCTGTTTGGACACACGATGGGGACGGCGTGTAGCTCAGCGGGTTAGCAAGCTGTGCCTGTGATCATAAGGTGGTCAGTTCAAACCCTGGATTTGGCAGTGATTTCATCATTGGGCTCTTGAGCAAGGCCCTTAACCCCAATGGCTCCAGGGCCTGGTTGATCCTGCTTTCTCAATTACATGTTGCTTTGGATAAAAGTGTCTCTTAAAAAAAACTTACCCTTACAATATTTATCACATGGAACACATAAGAGATTTTCATGGACTTGTCACTGAGGAACAGCCGTAAGTTCTTAACGAGTTAAAAAAACAAGCACCTTCAGCGTGGCCCTAGATAGAGGACAACATATAACAGCAATTGGTCACTGAAACCTCCATCAGCAACAGTATTTGGGTCAGACACGCACTAACCTCCCGAGCGAACACAAGATACCAGCGTGCCAGCTCGCAGTAGGTCTGCTCACAGCCACACTGGCGGCTAATAAACGCCCCAGTCATATAGCATGAATACCGGGTGGTGCTGCTGGCAAACAGGATGGAAATTAGTTACACCAGAAAAACCTGTGGAAAACATTTGTGTAGTTTCCTAAACCGTCCATTACACACTGCACTCTCTGGGGGTGGACTCAACTCCTTAAAAACCAACTGTATTACTCAGTAAATCGATATTTACTGGACTGCATAACAAAAGCCCAGTTACACTCCCGCTTCCCCATAGGAACAGCAGCAGCATCCGCCCGCTACTTTAACATGGCATCAGTAGATCTCAAGTCCACGAAGTCTCCTGAAGCTGATCCATTTGCTTCATCTTCTCCATTTGCTACAGACTCATATCTTGAAGATTATTGGTTCAACTGCCAGTCTGCTACTGTACGTGTGAACAGATGCTTACCCAGAATTCGGACAGTATATTACCATTAATTATTATTACTACTATAATTTTACAGTTGTTATTATTATTATTATTATTATTATTATTATTATTATTATTATTATTATTATTATACCTGAACAGTACAGCATCTCAATTTCTGCCAGCTGCATTTAAAAGGCATCACACTTACAGCCTGTTTATGAGATCTTAGAAGCTATCCATTAAGACTCCACGGTCTTTTCTTAGAAAAGCAGAAATTCTCTTAACTCTCAAAAAATGTTTATTATCCATGCGAAACTCGAACTTGTCACTCTCTTCCCCGCTGGGAAACTGCACCGCTGATAACTATTTAATCTTCTCCGCAAACTGTTTTCTTCTTTTAGGAGAAAAAACCCGCATTTATTATTCCATAACTAACTGCAAGTTGCCATTTACTGCCGCGATTCGCGTCGGGAATGTAAAGCGGCGGCGGGCGCCCCGGTGCCGCGGCTCACCGTCTGCGGCGAGATGATCTGTGCGGAGACTTCCTGCGCTTCTTCCAGTCCTGAAGTGGGGCGGCTTTACATTACCTCCGGCTCGGGACTCACAGCCGACCTGCGAGAGCCTACAGTCCAGCGTGAAAATACGCCATTTTTGCTTACACGTCTCCAGCTTTTGGCTTTTCAAACAAAGTTAGAGGGACCAGCCTTCAACTAGGAAATCTCCGCCCATTGAGGGTCAGTCAGACGTTCCAGTACCGTTACCCCGCTTTCCCGCAGTCCGCAAAGGCTGGCGTGTCGCACTTAATATCATTTATAAAATGTTTGCCAGCTTTAATTAGTATTACCGCCGCACCTTTTCATTTAGACGTGAAGAAAAGCGATGAGTTGTATGTAAACAGCTCGTGCGTAAAATATAACGGTCAGGATAAATTAACGTTCACCGCAGTTGTATAGTAACGATCGTAGCCCCTAAACAAAGCCAGGCATACCCTTTCCCCAGCAGAACAGGCGAAGCTTAATTGTAATTTATACTATCCTGTGAAGTGCACACGAGACAAAAGCATTGTTACAGGAATGTTAATTCTTACTCATTACCTAGATGCTTGACACCTTTGGCATCAACCATGTTTTTTTGTGTGTGATCTCACGTAGGACTGTGGGGCTGGACAGAGGCTTGGTGTATGGTGTGTGATCTCACTTAGGACTGTGGGGCTGGACAGAGGCTTGGTGTACGGTGTGTGATCTCACTTAGGACTGTGGGGCTGGACAGAGGCTTGGT
>JAAGVU020000008.1:3569145-3582984 GCA_011763525.2 Mormyrus iriodes | reverse complement strand
TGTGGGGCTGGACAGAGGCTTGGTGTACGGTGTGTGATCTCACTTAGGACTGTGGGGCTGGACAGAGGCTTGGTGTATGGTGTGTGATCTTACTTAGGACAGTGGGGCTGGACAGAGGCTTTGTGTCTGGTGTGTGATCTCAGGACAGTGGGGCTGGACAGGGGCATGGTCTAAGATCTCATTTAGGAGAGCGCAGCTGGACAAGATTATACTTTGGGCTACACACCTGGGCAGATATTCAAAAGTTACCCAAACCTGGCACCTATAAAATGTGCAATTGAAAATTCAGTTAGAACACACCAAAATAAAACAGGCTGACAGTGACATTTGTCCTGGCAGAGCATTCCGGAAACAAAGAAATGAAAACATTTTCCAGTATTTATTTAGTAAAGATCTGAAAATAGTCCCAAAAAGCTGTAAAAAATAATATGAACAACACGCTTTCCATGATGTAAGTGTTAAATTCATTCAGTTTTGCTGTGATAGAGGGAGAGACTATTCTGTCTCAATCCAGATTAACTGCAGACTCAATTTTGGGAAACTGGCCTCAGTTTTATTTTTGAGCATGTCTCCGAATCGTACCTGAAGATCTCCTGTAGATTCAGGAGATTTTGGACACTGTTATTTGTGTGCATGCCAGTAATGTGAATGAAGTTATCTGATCCAAAACCACTGGAACTCATTATCTACCTTTTTAAGAACAGGTATGTATTTTCTGCTGTGTGTACCCTAAATAAGGGCGACAACATGGAAACTATACCTTGGTCTTCTGTGGGATTCTTATACATAAAAATGTAAACTTACATCTGCCCCTTTTAAACATCTATTAAATACATGAGGATCATAAAGTATCACAGCTCATTCAATGAAATGTCAGCTGTAATGCCAGCCTATTGCAGAGCATCAACCACATACAATGCAAGCATCTTAGAGTCACCAGGGGAGTAACTTAGAAATCCTGATTTGTGGAACACCCCCCTATGTCACCTCAACAATAAATCTTTACACTTCGCGAGTAAACATAGTGAGGTGTCAGGTGACAGCATGGTCCAGTACAACATGGAAATGCAGCCTCCCCAAATTTACATTCCCATCATGTGACTGTACTGCCATCTCCTGGCACATTGTAACGGCATACGTCACCAGAGCCCGGGTGTGGTGTCCATTTCTGTCAGCGTTATGAATGTTTAAAGAGGGACAATGAAACATTGAAGAATGAACTTCACAAAAGGTGACACAATTTATTATCATAACAAGAAGTATTTTATCAAAAATTCAGACATCACCTGTAATAAATACGAAAAATGATGGAGAACACACAGTGTGTATCCAGGTGAGGGAGGAGCTTCAATCGCGTGTAACTGAAAGCTGTGGAAACTCACAGTCTTCATCTAAGACATTATTCATCTATTACCCGGAAATAGTTAGTTGATGCAAACTTCTTCAAAAATATATAAAGGTGTTTCAACTTGATTATGAACCCAATCCAAGGACATTATATTCAGCAGAAGTTTCCAAACCATAATTTATGTGGATTTGTGTCTAAATGCCTGTCTACAGACTCCTCCCTTGCCCTGCTTGATGAGACTGTTTGTTTGCATTGTGGTGGAGTATGTTTTCAAGTATATGTGTTCTCCACTGAAAAGGGAAGATAGCAAATCCCAGCTGGACCCTGACAAATCCCTGACTTTCAGAGGTCATTAATGCTCAGTGCAATATGAAATTTAGTCAAGTAATGCTCTAAAGCTGTGTTTTTGTACTGCGACGGCGATCCCAGGCATACGCGGTTCGAATGTTCAAAGTAATGTTGGTGAAAAGTTGAGCCGTGCCTCCATTGCGCTCAGCCTCAGTGCTTCTTCCCGGGAGATGTTGTTTTTCCATAGCCTAAGATATGCAAACACAGATATGTTTGAAATTCCTTATCTCTGAAGGCTTCACTTTGACTTCAGGCTTAATAGTAACCAGGATTCCCCTCTATAGGGGAATATTGATAACAAGCCAAAGTTTTGCTTCTATTGGCAGATTAATATTTAAAAATGTGTTCATTTAGGTATTTAAACTTTTTATACTCAGACTCCTTCTCACACACATAGAATACATGACACCCACACACTCACTCTCACACAAAGTCTACATCAGTGTTTCCCAACCCAGTCCTTGTGGACCCCCAGACAGTCCACGTTTTTGCTCCCTCCCAGCTTTCAGTAAATGTGGACTGTCTGGGGGTCCCCGGAAACCAGGTGGTCTACACAATACACTAACACTCATTCACACACACAAATATTGATACCGGATCACTTGGATGGACGAGGAGGATTGTAAGCTGGCAGCCAGGGCCTCTGCTCCAGTCACACTGATCTTATTAGACTCCAAACTGTAAAACATGACATCAGACACCTTAGCAACAGTTAACAGTCGGTCACAGCTTCTCCCTTGGACAGCTGCGTTCTCAGCCTCATCCTGTGAAACATGACACAGGGTTGTGTAAAGATTGGCTCTCACTCTACTCTCTTCAGCTTCTGGCAGACGGGCAGGACCTCAGCTAGCTTCAGGGCCACATCATCTCCAACGCCGTTCCATGCCAAGCTGACCGGAAGATAGTGAGACAGAAATTTATTAGTAGAATATAGATAAAGTAGGCAGCTGCTGACTTATCCGATACGTTTTTATGTTGCTTAACTGATATACTCCGATCTGTATGATTATGGCATACGTGGCGTGGTAGGCAACCAGCTGACTTTGGACTCCAAGCAGTCTTTTCTTTTCTATCAAACTGGGGAGGTTTGTTTCCTCTCCTATGTCACCTTCTCGCTTTTTAAACATTTTGCTATTGTTATCTTAAACTGTTGTATGTTAATCACACTTTTTTTTGTTAATCACTATAAGGCAACTATATTAAAGAAGTGCTATTTAAAACTATTTAACTGAAAGTAATTCAAGTTACTTGTTATCATTTTGTCTCACAGTCACACATAATACCTTTACATAATCTCATAAATTACACACATACATAGACACACACACACCCTTTTATATACAAACACCCACACATACTCATATACCCTCTCTCATATACAGACACACACACACACACAAACAGACCTGTAGTCATATCATTGTGGGGACCGTCTATTAATTTCTATGGGCATAACCCTAATCCCAACAATGACAACCTTAATCCCTACTCAGCCCTAACCTTAACCATAAGTAACCAAACAAAATAGAAGTCTTTTGACATTTTTAGTTTTTTGATTGCAGTGACAGATTTTTATAGAATTACATTTCCCCTTCTGGAGACCGAACAAACGGTCCCCACAGCGTCAAAATAACAGGTCTTTATCACATCGTGAGGACACTTGGTCCCCACAATACAAGGTTTACCTGGACCATGCACACACACACACACACACACACACACACACACACACAGACCTAATTCTCACCTGATATCCTCTGCACAGGCACAATTTTCCAGGCAGGCAGTTATGCTGCTCAGCTCTGAAGTGTGAATAGAGACCAGACTGGAATGCAAAGGCAAACAGGTGAAGAGTTATCCTGGGTCAGGCACAGTTTTGTACAGAGCACTAAATTAGCTACAGGTAACCTCTATAATCCTGGATACCCAATGTTTTGTGGAGTTGATTGGGTAATTTTCTCAAACTTCCCTAAAGGCATGTGCTCATTTATTCACACGTTATAATGTTCCCTGACACTAGACAGTGTGTTACAGATCTGTGTGCCATCAGACATGGTCGAAATATCTTACTGTAGTTTTCTTAACGACAGCATGTGGGGAAGTGCAGAGGACAGGGCTGTGGCACCTTCTGTCCCAAGTGGATTTCCAGACAAACTGTTAAGTGGATGCCACACATGGGAACAACTTAGAAAATGATCTGACTGGGCATAAAGGATGGGAATTGTTCTAAAGGTGGCAGGAGAATGCAGAGATCTGCAGGTTTCAATAGCGAAAACACTTACTTAATGTCTGTCAGACTTCTGCAAGCTTGAAAGGAGGTTACCAGAGCAGTGCCTCCTGCAGGCTGGATTTGGTTATGCTGAAGACTAAACATTACAATACACAGGTTTAGTCAGGCTTGGAATATGAATCACTTCCAAATGCAATAATATTTGATGTGCACGAATTACAGAATGATGATGCAGGTGGTGGTGATAAGTGAGTCAGTCAGTACTCACACCTGCTCTCAAAACAAATGCTTGGTAAAACTGACCTGGCATTAAGCTCCACAAAGAATAAGTTTGTATTCAAGTATGAGATAAGCCAAAAAAAAGCTCAGTAACAAATATCCATATAAAGGTCATATAAGTGCCCTACCACCTCAACCCAAAGCACTCCTACCTCAGGACTCTGAGGCAGGCCAGTGAAGGCAGAACGTCACCCAGACGAGCAGCACTTGCATCTCCTAGGATGTTCCTGGACAGACTAAGGGAAAAGGGTGCAGTTGGAACTTGGAGGGTACTGCGAGATCAGAGGTCAGAGCCATGCATGAACATCGAATCACATAGCTCATGCAATGCTGGACCGTATCCCTACAAACTTTCCTAGCCCAATGAGAACAGCATTTTCTCAGCCCCACCCACGCAGAGTCTGTTCTTACATGATCTCCTCCAGGGCTGTGCAGTGTGTCAGCGCCACCACCAGCATCTCCCCTCCTCCATCTCCAATGCTGTTCTCACATAAGCTGTGAGTGAGACAGGAACACAGGAACAAGGTCAAAATACAGGACCTTCTCCTGGTGGTCATGGATCAGGGGTCTGGGGTCATTCCATTTCAACAATTTAAGTATGGTGATACAAACAGGGAATTTGATTACAGTTGTCAATGGCTCACATACATACAGGAAATGCACACATAGTTAAAACAATGGTCACATAAAGTCCATTTGATATACAACACTTGTGCTTTAAATGTTACAGAAAGTGCACAGAATGTTGGAAATAAATACATACATTGTGCACATTTGGCTGATTTCCGGACTACATCACAGATGACAAGTCATCTCAGAGTAGAAGCTTCTGGCTACCTGGCTAACACAGCAGTACAGGCAGCCATACCTGATCCGTCGCAGCCCTGTCCATCTAGGTAGATGTTTGGCAAGCTCCTGTATACCTCTGTCCCCCATCCACATCTCATCCAACCTGCAATAGAAGAGATTGTTTCCCCTGGGCCAGGTGCTCAAAGAGGAGACACAATATAGTGAAATGTAGCAATATGGATCACATGACATTTTACCCCTTACAGGCTTTTTAATAGGTTCAACAGTAATGATATCTATCAGCAAATAAACAGCCAATGAAAAGTGGTCATGTATGATGCTCAGGTCATGAAGAATACAGTGTCTGTAGAAAGATGTACTCACTCAATCTCCTCAATCCTCCTAAAATGCTCCAAAGACCTCAGCAGGAGTAAAACAGCTCCGCTTGCTGAATCAGTGCTGCCTGTTGCCACGGTGATCTTACTCAGGCTGTGAACAAACCGCATAAGGCAGAATTTGAGTTGAGGATGATGTGCCTTCTGCTCATCGAAATCAGAATAAACTTTATTCATCAAGCCCTGTGCGCATAACAGGGATTTTTTTCTGGTTCGTTTGGTGCAGCATGCAAAGAACATAGTGTGTATGCAGTAACAGCACATGTAATAAGGACATGAACCATGCAGTGCACACAAAAAAACTGGACAGGTTAACAAGAAGGACGAGGGGTGAAGTAGGCACAACAAGATAGATTGTAGTGGGTTGCAGTGTGATGTCTCTCTGTATCACCAATAAGTAGATGGTAATGAGAATTTAATTAGCTGTAGTACAGGGTTACAGTTAGGTTAGGAGTAGATTATAATGGATTATTATAGGGTGGAATGGTGGTGCAGTGGTTAGCAATGTCCTTGCAGCCACAGTCTCCAGGAGTACAGTTAAATTTTCATTTATTTCACGTATTTTTGGGTTTTAAAGTTTTTATTTTCGACTTCAGCATTAGGTATGTATTTATACAAGTTTAAATAGGCAATCATTAGGGGGTCTGGAAAGGATTAATCCAATTTACAGTATTTCTTATGCGAAAAATTGATTCGGTTTTCGACCAAATCAATTCTCGAACACCCTTCTGGAATGGATTAAGTTCGAGAATCGAGGTTCCACTGTACTTATTTATTTTTATACAGAATTATCGAGCGTATGCTTTTCTTCAAAATTATGTGCAAATTCAAAAGCATAACTGAGATATGACACTGTCATAGTTCTTCAACAGTGCAGGAGGCAGCAGGAGGGCTTGGAAGGCATTCTTTATAGAAATAATGCTGTGTACTGCAGCAGCCTCCCTAGACACATGGCACACCAGCTGTCTGTACTTAGGCTGTTCATTGGTTATGTTATTAAAGTCACCCATAATTATAAGAAGAGAGTTTGAATGATTATTTTCTTCATTTGTTCTTTCGAGTCAGCCATCACTTTTTAACACTGAATTCACCTCAGCCTGATGAGGGATATGTATGATTCTCAGGATAACAGATGCAAATTCTCATGAATAAACTTTCCAACACTGGAGAACTGTGACCTTGTCCAGTTTTTAATTACAAAAACGACCATGAAGTTGGTCTTCTGCTTAATTAGATCTGCACTGCAGTCAGCTTGAGAAAGAAGATAACTTGGGAAATGTCCAGATGAATTACACATTTGTGGCTATGTTTCCATTATGTAGAAAGTCGATCTGAGAGAATAATCTAAATCTGATATAATTAGAATTTGTATTTTATAATCTCCTTGTCCATTTTGTTTCTGAGTAACCATACAATGCAGAGGAACAAGCCTGCATGGAAGCCACATCTTCCATACTGTACTCCAAAGTACAATATTCCTGCCCTGGTTATGAGGTTTAGTGTTCATTAGTAACTCTTTTAGTAGTACTTTGGTTTGAAAATCAATATTTTGATGAACATCAGAGTGAAGTGAGTTTCCAATTAGAATAAGAACTTCAGTAGAAGACAAACAATTTGACAAAAAAAAATCAAATAAACAAACATGCAGCAATAAAATACAATAGTAGCCTCTCTTGGCGCCATCTTTCATCATATTGGTGCCAGGAGCTGAAGGCACATAGTCACTACTCACATGAGACGTCTAACAGAAGCCATATTTGGGAGCTCAGAAGCCAGATGTGCCAGAGCCTCCTCCTCTAGCTGCAGGCCCTTCAAGCTGGAAGCATGAGGAGGAGAGGAGGGTTCCATATTCAAGGTTGGTCAAGGCATGACTGAGGCAATGGAATGGTGAATTTCTGCCTCACGTGATTAAGCGTGTGCTTGAATGGTTAAGACATTTTTTCCCCGTTACAAAAGTTGATATTTGACATGGTAAAACCATTTTTAAATAGTTAATTAGAATAGAAAACAGAGCACTTCAGCAGTTGATCCATCATCCAGAAACTGAGATGCAGTAACCACAGGAAGCCCGATGAGCATACCTGATGTCCTCTAGAAAGCGGCAATTGGTCAGTCCAGTTACAAGTTGGCATGCCCCAATAGTGGTCAAATTTGAACAATGTGACAGACTAAAGAGAAGGGAGAGACACTAGTAAGTACAAAGAATGACAGCATATCTGAGAGAGAAATAAATAAAGGCACAAATCAATAAAGACACTGGTCTTTTCTGTGACTGGCTGAGTAGCAACATTTCCTCTAAGACCTGACCAATCAATTCAAGGCAGGAGAGGAGCTATTACTTGATGGCCCGGAGGCGTGGCAGTCCTGGTAATGTTCTTGCCAAGGCAGCAGCTGAGCAGTCATCAATCACATGGTAAGCCAAGCTGGGGGGAGGCAGCAGTATCAAACCAGAACCAGTCACACAATTACAACTCTAAGAGTGATGTAGAAATCTGCATAGCTATTCACCTCAGATCCTCCAGGCTGACAGCCTGAGATAAGCCACCGGTCAGGACTGGAACTTGACCTAGTACAGCCTCTTTGGACTCAAGGCTGGGGACAGATACACAAAGGTAAATATGCTACCTTATCTTCCACTACAAAAAGATCTTGACCCATTCATCCTGTCCAAGCAGAGTAGATTACTCACTCCATCCTGCTGATGTACCACCCTTTATATAATTAAACATTCTGATTTGTTGTTACCTATAATGGTGACAACATCATTTCTATTTGTGGCCTGATGTTCATGAATCACTACTGACAGTACTGTAGCCATCAGGCCTGGTGATTAGTGTAACTTGATTAATCACCTTTGTCTTAGACCTCAGTAGTAGCTCTATAATGGCAGGGATCACTTTCTTTGCTCTTAGCTGAACTCACTCAAAGCATAGTTACACACAATGTTCTAGGTGAGGTCTTACTATTCCATAATATTGTGTCATATAGTCAATTCTACATTCTTATACATTTAAATGTTTATTTGCCTGGTGTGATCTAGACATGGAATGTAAACCTAAATATTTACTGGAAAGGAATGCAGTTACCTCCTACAGTACATGGAGTGTACATTCATAATTTCCAAATGAAGTACTCTTTTTTGCTGAATGTAATTTGTCTGCCAAAGTCATATTTGTATGCCACGATATCACATTGGAATAAGAATTCTACATTTTTATTTCATATTCCCAAAACTGTGTCAATACAAACTGGTACCTCAGTTTCTGACAGGTCTCACCTAAGCATTCTGAGATTCTGTAAATCAGGAAGAAGGGATGATAGAAGCTCTGCCCCTTCTATACCAATATCGTTCTGGGACAAGCTTGACAAAGACAAAAACAAAATATGTTCAAGTATTTTACAAGCTTACATAGGATTACACAGGAGCATGGGACAATGTAGACATTCATACCTGCAGCCAAATATAATGCATTTTGTCAATCTAGGGGCTGCTCATTTAATTTCTCATAAAAACTTCTAATAGCTACCGTTTGCAACTAAACTGAGAAATGTCCACCTTCTTTGTCACTTATTTTGTAGAAGGTCAGGAAGGGCCTGGAGCCTATCCTGTGCTACACTGGACAGAGGTGGAAATTTCAGTTCCAGAAAGTAAAATTCCAGACCAAGATTTTCAGCCAACTAGTTGAGTACTCTGTCACTGTGACTCTTTATGATCAACTGGTTGGTTGAAACAAAATCTTGGTCTGGATTTTTACTTTTTGGACTTGAAATTTGCACAAGGCATGGAAAGTAAAAGAAGGCATGCATGGGATGCTGGTCCAATGCAGGGCACACACTCACAATTTAGAGATGCCAGTTCACCAAAGCATATGTTTTTGGAGTGTGGAATAAAACTTGCACAAAATGAGAAGAGCATGCAAGCTATGCTTCCAGCAGACGCCGGCTTACTCCACACTTACTCTAGCTCCACAAGCTGAGCACATCGCTGCCTCATGTGGTCCAGGAACCTGAGGTGTTGACCTTGGAGAGAGCAGTTCACCAGCCTGTGCGAGGGCACAGTTTCAATCAGTGAGACACCAGAGAGCAGAACAAGCATCAGTCTCTTTGATGCTTTGTTTACATTTTTAAATGTCAGCTTATATTTCTTGTTTTATACAATATTTACTCTATTCCTAATTTTCCTCTGAAGGTCAATAAATTACCATCTAATCTCACCTTTAATATACAATATATAAATTATATTATAATACATAAAACACAAAAAGATGCAAAACACATCCACCGTCTAACCATTTTTTTTGTTTAGGGCCATAGATGGGGCCTTGAGTCTATTCCAGGAAGAACATGGCACAAAGCTGGCATACTTTATGTGCAACTTATAGAAACCAAATAGCCTAACTGCATGTCTTTGGACTATTGGAGGAAGCCAGAGTACCTGGAAGAAATTTTCACAACACAAGGTAACATCCAAAGTCCATAAACATACAGCAGAAACAGGGTTTGAAACTCCAGTCCTGAAGATCTGAAGCAACAGTGCTATCCATGGCACACCCATGCCACCCCCGATGCAAATAAAGAGAAAGCTGGTGGGTTTTATAAGTTTTGTAAACCTCTATGCTTGAACTGCATGACGAATGTAAAAGGAACACATCTGCCAGCAGAGGTCAGTATTATGCCAAATGGTAATGAGAGCATTATTCCTTGTGAGATCATAATGAAGAAACGAAAGTAAAACCAAATATCACTGCTAGGAACCAGGTATTCAGAGCTAAAAATATACACATTATTCAAATCTTACCCAATGCATTTCACAGCAGAGGCCAGTTTCCCAATGTTCAGTCTATGGGATGAGAAATCAGTATATCCCATTTTAATGACACATTTTACAAACTAACACAGCTCAGTACAAAAGACATGTAACCCTAACACAGTTCAGAACAGATATAATCCCATGATGGCTTAGTACAGATGTCTATAAGTCTGTAAGTTTTACAGACAGTCTACAAACTAGCACTCAGTATAAATGTGGCACAATCCTCGACACATGTGATACATTTGACAAATGTGACATATTTCCCTTTTACCTTGCCATTGGTGTGTCTGAACAAAGCTGTCCCTGAGAATACCTTGTCCCCAGTGTGATGTTTACAGTAGTTTCATTCACCCTGCGGAGACAAGAACCTTTCATTAGTGGGACCAACAGCTACTTAAATGGCAAAGGTGCAACCAGTGCTACCAGTAGTATGGAAGCATTGGACCTTCCGGAGTCTTTGATGTGATTTTGAGGGTGTGAATAATAATATATTTTCTGTAGCTATTGATTGACTACAGAGCTGCTTGGTCCTCATAAAGAAGAGAAAGGAAAGAGCAATATTTTCAGCAATATTTATTTGGTGAAAAGAGGCAAGGCACAGTACTTGAGACTTAATTAAACCTCACCTGATTTGCTGTATGTTGGAGGTGAGGTCGAGACAACAGGAAATGAGGCTAACAGCTACTTGTCCCCTGATCCATGGCTCCTCCACCCTGCCCCGGGGAAATGGAGCAACAACAATAAACAATTATTATTCACCTTTGTCCTGACAGTAAGAAATCAGCAACTCCACTGAATTTGACTCCAATATCTGGAAAAAGAGTGAAACATACAAAATGTATTTGAAAATACAAGACAAATCGACACAGACACACAAACCCCTTCTCACACACAGACATACACACACCCCTTCTCACACACAGACATACACACACCCCTTCTCACACACAGAGACACACACACCACTTCTCACACACACCCCATCTCACATACACAAACATGTGTGCACACACACACCCCTTCTCACACACACACACACACACACACACACACACACACACACACACACACACACACATATCCCCCTTCTCACACACACAGACATACCTACCTGATTTCCAGGTGCCTTTGACTACAGTCCATCTCCTTCAGCAGACCCTCAGTCTCCTGCTGACTTAACCCACAGTTTCGGATCCTAGAAGCAAAGTATGTATCTGACTTTTTGTATGCAAGTTTATGTCTGCATGTGTGTATGCTTATACATTTTAAACGCTCACTCCAGTCTTTTCAGTGCAGTCAGTGAACTTAGAGTCTTTGGCAGGGTTTCCAGGGCTCCAGTTGGCAGCTTATTACAGGAGAAGCTGGAAGGAGACACCATCATCATCACCTTCATCATCACCATCATCATCACCTTCATCATCAACTTCATCACATTAAACCCTTCATTTCTCACCAAAGTTGTCACCATGGTTACTGGCATCATACTTTTCATTACCATCATCATCAAGCATCGGGTGCCTTTCTTTCCACATCCAAAGTCCAAAATTGTGTATTTACAGAGACATCACAGCAATGTGTTCATTTCTCCTGCATACTCACTCAAGCTCCTCCAGGTTCTGGTGGCAGTAGCGTAGAATTTCAACCAGCATCTGGAGGTGGGAATCCTCAAATATGCAATTTGTGAGCCTGGGATAGAACAAAGTCAAGCACTAAAAACCACAAAGTGATCACGCAGAGCAATGCTTTTAAACCTCTAGTGATGTACCCTTCATGACGTGCATGATAATAAGAAAACAAAACAGGGTTATTTGCCTACTGCCATACCTGAGGGATTTGCCACAACTATCATCTGGAGCAAGCTGAAGGACAGCTCTATCCTCCTGGCCAAGACTGTCGATAAAAGGCCATGTTATGTCCACAACGTGCAACAAATTCAATTCAATTACATGCCAAAACCAGAGATCTTGTGGCCACAAGACGCAACTATATAAGTAGACGATACTGCAACACCATACAAAAACAGAGTAGCGATTAAGACCGAAAATGAAACCATAGCAGAATTAATCTCAGTTCGCCTGGACAGTGCTGCCTCACCTTACTTCAACTCTGTGCAAGTGTGCATATGTGGTCATGCTGGTCGCCAGATACAAAGCCCCGTCAAGGGTAATTTTATTATGGCTGAGACTGCAGGGAATAGAAACATCCATAAAATCATTTTAAAACTGAAAACTCAAGGGACACATCAAAAAACAATAAAGGAAACTCGCACCACAAATATTTTGAAAAAAAAAATCACCTCACCTCACCAAGGTGGAAGCCCGATGTTCTCTGCTAAACTGTGCAAAGGGTTTTACACCATCATCTCTCAGCAGATTACCAGACAAACTGAAACAGGTGAGAGCATATGAATCCAGAATGCCCACTAAAGAAATCAGTCATATTATGTGCAGAGTTGTGCAACATTCATGGGCTGATGATGGAATAGCTTTAAAGTCATACCATGAACACTAAAGTAGCAGTAAATGGGTAGCCCAGAGCAGGGGCACTCAGACTATTTCACAGCACCCCCTCCAAGGGCTAATATTTGTCCTAAATAGACTTTAATTATTAAATAAAATTGAATTATTTTATTTGCCATTGTGATGTGTGTATAGGCATAGAATGTGTTCACATTATTTCTTATACCTCTAAATGTTGCAATTTCGAAATAGGTCTGCACTCACCTCAACCCCCTCCCCCCCATATAGTTCTGTTTTTTCCCCTTATCTGCCCCCTCCCCCCCCCGAAATTCATTTCCATTCCACTAGGGGCGAGCGACCCACAGTTCAGAGTCCAACCCAGGAAGCATGTGGGACAGGGCAGGGGAAATTCATCACAATGCACAAACTTGCATGTTATGAGCAATTTAGAGATGTCAGTCACCCAAGTAAATACACACAACACAAGGAAAATAGCCAAGCTCCACACATATACAGCAGGGATGGGGTTTTAATCCCTAACTCTGGAGGTGTGAGGCAACACTGAACCACCATGTCATCCCAAGACTAGTCACTTCAGCTTAAAAATATCAACTTTGTTGATCGGATATGAAATTGTGAAAACAATATAATTCGGGCATAAGGAACCGTTATATCAGTGATTGTCCACTGACAGCAAAAGGAGTGAAAACAAGAGCCAGAAGTCTCACTTCAGCAACTTCAATGTAGTCATCTGAGGCAGGTGCGTTAGAACATTCAGAACGGACATTTCCTCCAGGGAACCACCACTGAAGCTGTAAAGGAAGCAAAAAAGTCTTTATTTTATTTTACTATTGATTTAAACTTTTCTCCAAAGCAGAACTCAAGAATTTAAAAATACTAAAAAAAAATCTAAATCAAATACATACACATATATGTAAAACTAAAAAATATATATAATTATATGTTATGTGTGTGTGTATATATATATATATATATATATATATACACACAGCTGTCATTTTTGTCAAAAATCAAGTTCGAACGAATTTCACGTCACGCAGATCACCCCCCCCCCCAAAAAAAAACCCAACACAGAACCATTCTTTGCAAAATTTTATTAACGGCTCATCCAACGTGACATTTGCACGGAGCCCCTAAAAGGTCACCGAGCCTAAATT
>JAAGVU020000008.1:3538931-3551917 GCA_011763525.2 Mormyrus iriodes | reverse complement strand
ATATATATATATATGTCACCCATCGCACGAGCTGGTAGGAAACGTAAAGAAACAAGCTGTGTGATATTTTAGCATAGCAAACGGTAAGAAGTTGTCTGTCGCGCATATTCCAAATAAGTCAAGAAAACACTACATGAAAATGTCATAAGAAACTTCATTGGAACATTGTTTGAATTGCACATGCAAAAACATTCTTGCTTTCAGAGTGAATGGGACATTTTCTCCGAAAACCTAGGCAGCTTCAGCGTATGGTGCCAGCCTCTTGCCGAAACTGACAATAAATGGAATCCTCTGCAAGGTAAACTACAGAATGGTCAGGTTCTTTAGAAAAAGAAGGTGAGTGGTTTATTTTCTAATGCACGATATGTAATACATGGCGAAAATTGCCGTCTTTAAAGTAAATACGTCCAGCATTGTGTTCTGAAATATATAAGTTGTTACTTAACGAACTTTTAAAATTTAGTATTTTATATTATATACTTTTAACAGACATTTACAGGCCTACTGTAGTTTGATAAAATTACGAGTCTGTTGATTTTGATAGTGACAAGCTTTGTGAATACTTAAAAGACACTGGTTAATTTCGATTCTTGTTGAGTATAAAGAGAAACCAAGAAACGGGCGTGAAGCTGAACCGAGGCAAATGGCCCGGTTTGACAGACTGCGCATTAAAATGGCTATGCATACGGAAAAAAAGTAATATAATGTCCTTTGTCGTGTATCCTAAATCCCACTGGCTGTGGTACGCCACCGCGGTTATAAATTTTAAATACGGCCCTGAAACACCGCAACGCGGATTTCATAGCTACACCGACTGTCCCCATAAAACAGGTTCAATGATGAACGACTTACTTTCGTTAAATGCATAAATTTCATGTACAGCCCTTAGTTGTTAAGCAATTACAAATTACACATTTAAGAGTAATTTAGAAACAAATGCATTTTATGTTTATATTACAATTTCTTAATTCAAACTTAGTTTCATAAAGAAATCTCAGGCAAAGTTATACATAATGCATATATTAGTAAGCTTGTTTTCGGTATATTTTGAAAAGCGTAGTGCATCCACGGTGTGTAACGCCAAAACATGTCCGAACATTTTAATGGACTTGGCAGCGTCCGTCGTTTACCTTAAATGGATATATATATATAATGTATATAGCAGGTTTAAAATTAAGCATAATAACATAGACGACCAAACGTAAAAACATACCGGCATATCCAGCGCTTTTCATCCCTGCACACATTCGAAAGTGAAAGTGTATTTCTTATTAAACGTTCGTGAGGAGATCAAAGCCTGTGTAATTATGATACTGAACGACCAAACACACCTCTCTCAGTTTTTACTGTAGTACCTTTACAATAGATGGATTGTTTCGTCCCAGAGCAACATACATAAGTTTTGCCTGACTGTCGGTGAAGGGACTGGACGGGCAGGAACTCCCCTAGTACTTGAACCTTCACAGGATTAATAATCTGATAGATTAACCACCAAATTAGTTGTTTGAGTGTTGTATTAGAATGTAGGTAACAGTTAGTGGTCAAAGACGTGCGTTATAGAAAGGGGGTAGAAGAAAACCTTACAGATGGCCCCTTCTGCCACATTTGTCAAAAGGGAGGACAGATGTGAGAAAAGTTTTTGGACCGTCGAAAGTGAAACTGGCAAAGGGTGGCCCTGTTGTTATTGCTGTCAGCTGTCTCCCTCTGATGGTCACAGTGAAATGTCTATGTCTAAATCAAACTGGGCAGTTAGAGGGTCAGAAATTACTCAGGGTCTGCCCTATACACCGAACACTATTTGAAATAAATTGCTCTAAAGCACATTGATTCATTTCTCATAAGATGAACGCACAACAATACATATGTAAATACCTGACATAGTGATGGTGGATAGCCAACCAACCATTCGGTTAGACAAAGGCTGGCATCAAATAACCAAAAAACCAGTCAAACATGATGCCAACGAAACAAAAAACAGTGTGATTATTTTATTAGCAAATACATAGGAGGGAAAAAAAAACAATAGCAAAGAAACAGGTATGCGACGGGGGCAGCCACAGATCAGTTCATCAGGACTTCCATTTGCACCAACCGGGCATTAGTGTCACCTGCCATGCGGTAGGGAATCATCCCTGCGAAGGTGATCAGCACACGGGCCTGGCTGCGCAGCTGCTGCAAACACAGGAACAGAGAAGGTGCCTTTTTAAAGTCAAAACTGAACGTCGTATCTGTGTGCAGAGGGCACTTGTACTTCCTTCTCTAGTTATACAGCCCTGCAAAAATTAAGAGACCACAGCAAAATTTTCAGTTTCACTCATTTCACAGTTTATGGGTATGCTCCTGTGTAAAATATACATTTTTTTGCAAACTCCAGCCTGGTTCTTCCCTGCTTCTCATTGATGAAGGGCTTCTGCCTTGCTATAAGGGACTTCAGTCCTGCTTCTAGAAGGCAGTCACGAACGGTCCTAACAGTGCACCCCTACTTAAATTTCATCCTCCAATTTGTGAGGCACTGTCAGATAACTTGACAGTCACCTCTGGCATTAGCAAGTCGCTTCCGCCCTCTACCTGACTGGGTTTCTGTCTGGTTCTATCTCCTGCTTCACCTTGTTCCTGTGTACTGCCATGTTAGAAATTTTGAGTCTGGAAGCAACCTGCCACTCAGTGTAGCCTTCCGCCAGCAGAACCAGGATTTAAAAATGCAGTTTTTTTTAAAAAAGATGGAGTGGTCCCATTTTTTCCATAGCTATATATGCAATGATCTTTTAATGCACAAAAATACTGCCTCCCAGACCACAATGGCATGATATCCTTTCCCTTAAACTCACTGAATCCCTGTCCTCCACAGAGCGTTGGGGTCGACCTGGAGTACCCGCTGTGGCCCCCTTAAGCCGCTTGTACTGTGTGAACAGGATGTTCATGGTGGCCAGCAGAACCTCTGACAAGTTATGCCGCACCTGCAAGGTCAGATGAGGCACGCAAACACACACATACACACACACAGGTCAAATAAGCCAACCACATCGAACACACATGCAACAGTCAGTTAAGCATTAAACACCTTTACTAACAAAACACCGTTGAGAGGGACTACCTGAACAACTCTTGTACATGCAGTGTAGGAAATTTTTAAAATATGAGCCTCCATAAAAAATGGGGACATTCACAAAATTTTGGGGGCACATTTTTAAAAATAGTAATTAATGCATAAATGTTTTTAATGAGAAATGTACCCATGTTAAAATGCAGTAATCACCATCTTATGGCAACATGAGTAAATGAATGGCATACTATTGCTGTTCCAAAGAGAAATGTGCCATCACCTGCACGCGTATACGATACCATCTGCATGTGAGAGAGCAGGAGGCAGTTCTAACTATTTAGGCTTTTATTTAGCTTTTAACTTTTGGCTATATGTATAATGCATAAGTTTAGAGATAAAGTGAAAGACTGTAAGGAAGTTTTGAAATGAACCAGTTTACTGTGTCTGTTTTTAAACATTCTATTTACTAATAACTGTTGAAGGTCCTCAAATATTTGGGAAAAAAGGCAGTGTTTTACAACTGTAAATTCAAACTGGTCCCTTAAAAATAATTAAAAATATTGCAAATTACGATTTTAACCGTGAGCCTTCTAGCAATGTTTTAAAACTAAATGAAACAAGTACCAATTATTCTTCAGCTGTATCAACTACCCCGTGACACACTTATTGAATAGTTTGATTTTAGCTGTGAATTCCGGGATTCTGTACATCACAACCAAAGCTTTCGCGTTGTTTATAATCAGGAATGAATATTATTGGTTTTAACACACAATAAAAGGTATATTGATGTAAAAAGTACCATGTCATCCTATATCTTGTTTCAAAAAACATAATATACCGCGATAATTCAATATACTGTGACAATTCGATAAACTGCCCAGTCCTATGGAACTGTAAAAGTTGGGTGGGTGGCAAAGTATTGGATAAGTACATGATCCGTAGCCATGCCCCTAGGAGAGATTAGCTAATTTGTTTTAGGATGAATGCCTTCATTAAAAAATAAAATTGTAGTTACAATTGTAAAACTAATTGTAGTTACAGTTACATGTTACATAAAGTTATGTACATATGTAGTGTGAACAATGGTGCTGTATGGGTGTGTGTTAGACGGAAATGGAAATTAAACTAATAAAAAAAATTATGGCTCAAATGTAACTGTACAGATCTTTTTCCCTTCTTTTTTTATTTCAAAATTTTGGGGGCAAATTTTGCCCCTTGATCACAGTTTTTCAGGTCATTCTAAGATTTCTTGGCCCACTTTTGCCCCCGTTAATTTCCGATGCTGGGTACATGTATCATTAGTAATATAAATACCCCAGAGAACCGCTAAGAATTGCATGCCTTTAATCAATGGTGGTGGAGACTCACCTCATCACTGAAGTTACGGAAAGCAGCCACCCTCTCCTCGACGCAGTCCTGACTAAGGGGAAGCAGCTTTAGCCTTTCCATCACCTGGGGTGGGGGGGAAAGAAGCATTTACTCAGTGGATTTCTTCAGTTCTTAAAGCCTAGTCAATGCTTTACGTTTTCCGCGTGCGCTTTTTTGCGCTTCCGGTCCGGAGACGGTCGTCCGCGCGGCAGCTTGTGCTCATACTAAGGATGCGGATGGCTGCGGTCGGCACATGCGTACTGCAGTGATATTCCTCCAGACCAGCAGAGGGCACATGTCATCTCTTAGGTCTGAAGGAAGCTTACGCAAAAGCAGCATGAGGTATGGTTTATAACCGCAAGTTTCAAGTCTCCACTGGTTTTTAAAACTCTAAACATAACTTTTGTAAAATTACTTAAATGATGTCGGCTTTGTCTCACAATCAATTTGTACTGTAAATATTTAACATTTACCTCTGCCCAATCACGTTTCTCATTGAAAGTACTATTCGATTCTTGTGATAAAACATGATTTTTGGGTAGAAATCAATAATAATCAAGACAGGTGGAATATACGGAGCCCCTGATATGTCATGGTGGGAAAATATATTTTATACATAGTTTTGCGATCCCACTAAACTTACTGCAACGTGACGGCAAGGATTAACCTAAATAATTTGCGTGTGTGCGCGTTTCGCGTTCAATAACGCAGCTGTCTTGCTTAAAGCTACTGGTGGTGAACTGACACGGTGCCATTATTAATAAATATTTATAAAAACACATATATGAAAGTTATCCGGTGTGCATTGTCCCCCATAGTTTAATGCTTATAGCAAACTTAACTGGACATGTCTGTATCGTTTAGGTTTATACTCATTAGCTGATTAATTCTATGTTTTGTACTTTAAACGGACACGGTACAGCTATTATTTGTAACGGAAAACAATTGTGAGGGTAAAAGTATTGCAAAAATATTGCAAAAGAACGTAAAACTATTTCAAAAATATTTTCTCACCCTGACCTCTTAGGGGCTCCGTAATAATGTATCAATAATCTTGAACAGATATAGATGAGAACTGGTTTCCAGAGCTATTGACATTTACTGTTTTGACCTGAACAAATTGAAAGGACAAAGTTTACCAACGCGCCACCTACTGGATATACCTAGTCAATTATCTTGCACATGCGCAGTCAACATGCAAGATTTCTGCTAGACAAAAATCTGGGCTGCGCACGGGCCACCCGCAGCCTTCCGCAGCCCGCCACTGACGACGAGATTTACATCACGTCTCCTCGTCCGGCAACTAAAAGCGCGCGCGGAAAAGTGAAATATGAATCAGCCTTAACCAGCAGGGTATGGTCCACCCCCCCCCCCACTCACATCATAAGCTCGGTCAATGTGGCCAGCGTGGTACTCATCAAAAAACGTCATTAGGTCCAAGAGCAGGTAGAAGGTGCTATCCACAGACTTCTCTGCTGCCACACCCTGGGATCGGTACCTGCAGCACAGAGGTCAGCTTAGAGCATTCACATACACCATCAGTTATTTTACTTTTATTTCCTCGATATTTTTTTCAGGATATTGGATTTGCACTTTGCACTATTTAAATCTGTTTGCAGTTTGCTTGTCCAGACTAGGTGTACCATCTTGGCACGTTGTCTTGTTTTTCACTGTATGTTTCTGTGCCCTCAGCGTACCTTGCTATTGCATACACAAAAAATTCCACCCGGGAACAATAAATTTCATCTTATCTTATAACCAATCCATACACGCGAAACCATGAAATGAGTCTCCATTTCATTTCCTGTTCTGTGGTGCTTTATGAAAATGTTCGTTTTAAATCATTAAGTTAAGTGGGGTTTGATTCTGATTTCTGTTCTGGTTCTGTGGGTCCACAGCCACAGAGCCCGTCAGACAAAAGGACATGGCGATCCACTGGATATGATCTTACCGGTCTGCGATAGCCAGGGCCATGTTTTTCAGTCTCTCTTTGTTGGACTGAGGTGCACTGACCTGGGCAATTACCGGACTGAGCAATTTGTTCATCAGCTCCAGAACCTTATCTGGGTTCTACAGAGACAGGAGACATGTACAGAGAGAGAATGGTGGTGATCAGAAGATCGGTGTGCCGTGGGTTCCTTGAGAACAGGCATGTCCCCTGGCTGAGCTCACCTTGGCCAGTTCATACAGCTTAACCGCTTCCTCAAACAGACCCTTGTTCTCTGCCTCCAAAGCCACCTTACTGATGATCGCTCGGGTGTCTCCTGCAAACTTGTCAATCACACCTGGCTGGAGGAACAGCGAAGAATGTCCCGGATGAGAAGGGGCACAGTCAGCGACAGAACCCACCGAACATGAGTCCCCGGTTCACACAACCTTTCGGGTTCCATCTGTCTCTAGTCTGCCAAGCAGCATGTCAAACTGGAAAAAGAGAGAGAGAGAAAGAGAGAGAGAGATTAGGATTCCATGCACATCAATATTTGCATACGCTGTAAATTGCCGTGCTAGAGACGCACCTCCCGGCTTTCGATCACCAGCTCACTGACACACCGCATGAACATGTTCTCTCCTTGGCTGTCCTTCTCATTCCTGTGGATCAAACAGGACAGAGCTGTATTTCCCACGAAGGGTAGAATGTAGAATCAGATGTCACAGACCCCCCCCCCAGCAGTGAGAAAAGCGTATAAAGTCATGGCACTCGTACCGCAGGAAATAGAAGTATTGCAGCGCCTCCCGCGGGTCAGTGGACTCAAACTTGCGCGTGTACAGCATCAGCAGGCGGATGAAGTTCAGCCGACGCACCATGGGTGGGTCACCGGGCTCCTGGCTCACTGAGCCGGGAGAAACGAATCGGGATGGAATCGGGTCTGGCGCAACACAAATACGCATCACCTGGGAGTGCATATGGAGAACAGGAGGGCCACTCACGGAGCTGGGCACTTTGGCCAGACGCCTTGAGAAGCAGGCGCTGCTCATGCAAGACCAGTGCCACGTGGACAGCGTGGCTGCGCAGACGCTCGATGCGGAACAGGAAGGCCACGGCTGCCTCGAACTGCGCAGTCAGGAAGAGCACCTGGAAGTAGAGGAATGGCTGCTGGCTGGCAGAGAAGTGGGATTCACCTGGGAGAGAGGGGGAGAGTAGGAATTCTTCAGACAATGGCACGGCACACGCATTCAGGCAGCAAGAACTGGAAGCAGGAGCTCCAGGTGGAACCATAACTGTAACGTGCTGGCATCCAGGTTCAAATCAACCAGGGAATGATGACGATACTCACCATAATCCTCCAGTAGCTGTTTCTGTAGCTGGACCAAGGTCAGCCTGTCCTGAGGGGAGGAGCTCCCGTCGTCCTCAAAACACACCTGGTTAAGCTGCACACAGGGACACGAGAACCAGTCTGCACAGTATAGCACTTATATCTCTTCCTCAAGGACTTCATATACACCAAAAAAGTGTCCTTTCAACAATCACCGACCAACTGAGCGAAACTCACCTTAAGCCACAGGTAGTCCTCAGTCTTGTCAGCGACCTCACTATGATTGTCTGTGATGTCACACTTCCCTAACAGACAGTACACAGCCCGCTTGTACGGGTCAGCACAGTTCCTCAGCACACGGCGGTAGTGGAGGCGGAGCTTATTCTCTGTGGGTGGGGCTAATCTGGAGTGTCAGAGAGAGGTGGACATGAGGGAGTACACTAGTTCAATTTAAAATAAAATTTTTAAAATGTATATTTGTACTGAGTCAACTCTTTAAGTAGTTACCTTCAACCCAAACTTTCCTTTCCAGGAAACAAACTCACTCTGAGAAATGTGTGTATGTGAAATATTCCACTGATGGCCACCCCACTCTACCCAGTTAAAGAGCATTCCAAACAATGAAATGTGACCAACTGTGAGTGAGTGAGTGAGTGAATGTGCGTGTTCAAGTGTGCACATGCCATATACGGCTGGTTGAGTGGGGCCTGCTGCTTACCGGCGGTCCGGGCTGTTCATGTATTCCTGAAACCAGTGCTTGAACTCTCCCAGCTGGTGCTGGGCACGATTCACCACCTGCATGGCTGCCGCCTGGTCCCCACAGCGCAGGCAGTAGTAGATGAGAGCCCACACGGGATGGCCCTCCACCTCCCCATCCTACTCGTGAACACACAGTCTCTTGGTGACTAATGCAACCTAATGCCTTTCTACTCCCACTTAAAACAAAACAACACACTGAATGATGGCACATCAGCAATGAAATTGATAGTATTTTCCATTTGTAGAAGTAGACAGGAATTCTTTTTTCACATATGGGATCTTACTTCTATGAGACACACAAAAGTGAGAGCAAAGCTTGGCGTCAGAGAACATGGTCAGCCATCGGTCCAGCACCGCTGGAGCAATTTTTGGGATTAAGGGCTTTGCTCAATGGGCCAGTGGTAATACGATCACTGTCGGCCATGGGAGTCAAACTGGTGACCGTCCGATCATGGCCACACGGTCATGACCTGCAGGATCACGCACTGCTCCCAGAAGACTGATTAATTACTGGCCCCACAATGTCCGTACTGTAGGCATCACACTATGTTGATGAGGACATGGCTCACCTGCAGACCAGGCGGTGGTGTGGGCAGCTTGATGTTTAGGTAGCTGTGCACCAGTTGGAATGTTCCTGGGATTCCACCCAGCTGGGCTTGCTGTAGGTTCCCACACACAGTCACCAATGTGTAGTTTTTATAGCTGTGCAAGAGATACGGGGAGAAGTTTCAGTCAGCATCCCTATCAAAAATTCCCTCCACAGAAACAAGTTTCAACAATTACTGTGCATTGACGACTTAAAGCTAATTCATATTTCACTTGTTTGCATGATATCGTGGTTCACGCACAGTGGGCATACATTTCGTCAGCGGGAGTGTCTGTGCGACTTATGCATATGCAGCCCTGATTTTGGGTCTAGCGGATTTTTTGTGCATCCACTGCGCATATGCAAGGATCAGACACTGCCTGACTAGGTGTTTCAGGTAGATGGCAGCAATGAGCAAAGGACAAAGAAAAAATAGTAGCAGTAGTTATGGATGCTTTTGATAAGCAGCTGTGTGAGGAGACGCAGAGACACCCATATATTAAAGTAGCACAAGGATGTATTCTGGTGCATAAATTCAAACATAAGCTCCATTCAGACCAAGACGTTATCTGCCCTCTGCTGGTCTGGTTGAGTAATCACTGCTGTACGCATGTGCTGACCATGACCATCTGTGTACATGGACGAATGTAGTATGCATGCAGATGTCCGCATACAGACAGGTGGAGTATGAACTAGGCTTTCACTGTTACAAAGGACAAAAAAACATAGCCGTGTGCGGTACAACTACCACGCTCCTTCTGCAGCTGGTAGCTCATCTGTCACATGGTCTCAGTATAGACAGAATGTACACCACACTTATCTGCGCACCAAGACCAGTAACACACATTACTTTCGGGAGGGGGGGGGGGCGTATCCCCAGATGGTTTTCTAGAAAGGAAAACGGGCGAACCAATCACTCCCATCTCTCGGTCACTCAGTCCCCTACCCTCCCACCTGTTTTCCAGGAAGTTGAGAGCCTGGCGTGTGAACGCCACCTGCATGTCAACAGCCAGGCGGCTCTTCATTGTGTCTCTGGCAGGTACCAGAAGAACGTCCGTCATCTGCTTCACCATCAGCCACATGTCGGACACGTTCTGCTCACACATGCACCATAAGAGAAAAGGGATGAACAGTTACCTATGCATGGGTTTCTTAAACATACCTATTTAGTATTTTGCCTTTATGGCTCCTAAAGTGACCATTTAGATATGAATGCCTGATCTTCCCGAATTAACTGGTGTCTATTTACCACCACCATTCGCATCACGCAAAAGCAGAAAAAAGCAAATTATCTACAGTTCTATTCCCAAATCCGAAACAGACGTGAAAGCTTACCTTGTCATCGAGACCTTGGGCCACTGAAGCGCACAGGTCTCCAAGGTTGGGCTGCAGCTGTCCACTTACCAGCTTCTCGTTAAACACATAAATCTATGGAGAAAACAGTGCTTAGGGTGGGGAGGGCACCGATCGACCCACTCTGCCCTGGGGGCTACAGCAATGACAGTAGGTGACGGAAGATGAAAAACAGCACAAAAAGAACAAACATGTTCAGGAAGTCTTCAGAGAAGAGCAAAAAGATAAGAACAAGGACCCCACATGCAATGTGACGGCACATGATCACTCCTGCACTTGACAGTAGCAATGCGATACAGATACAGTTGAGAGTTGGCCGTGCAGAGCCAGCCCTACGCCCTTTCGATCAATCAGTGTCCTGTGCTATGTAACACAGCTCAATGCCAACCATATGACTGGAACCAGACAAAGTCATGATCACAGAGTATAAGTGCACAAGTATATGAGGCAAAGCTGTCCTTTGGTAGGGACATTTTATTCCACTTGAAAAAGCTAATTTTGTGCAGAAACACTGCTTCATTTGTGATTTATTTGCCATGGTAAATCAGTGAACTGTCATGCAAATGAACTAAAAAAAGATAAACTAAGAAAAAAAAACAATGTGGATGTGGTATCGATCTTTCAGCATTAAAGTAAGAACAGTTTTTCTATAGGTATACAGCACAACATCAGCTGTGGGCATTTCTGGTCCCCAAATCCAGTTAAAAGATGAAACAGGTCACATGAACAGAAAGCCTTCAAAGGAGCCACACTGACCTGTCGTCCATAGGCCACCTCCACACTGTCCAGTGTGCTGCGGCCAGGGGCTCTGACGTCACTCACGAAGCTGGGCTGTGACACAGAGAATGTGAGGCTTCAGATGGAAAGAGCAAAGAGATGCAAACCGAGAACTGGTACACAGAACACAGGGAAGCACTGACAGGGGAACACAGGACTTACACAATAGATTATAGTGGGTGCATGTTGCATATTATGGATCAGGGGTGGCCAATCTTATCCTCAAAGGGCCGGCGTATACACAGGTTTTTGGGATAACCTTTAGGTCAGCTGTTCAAACACAGGTGTGAGAACTCTTCAGCCAATCAGATCTCTAATTAGTAATCTAATTAGGGAGTTGCAGCAAAAACCCACATACACAACAGCCCTTTCTGAATAAGATTGGCTACTCCTGTTTCTAGACATAAACCCAAAGCTTGTAGGGATGGCCTAACAAAACAATTGCTTATTTTGCTTAATCTTGTGCCTGCCCACACATGCACACACCTCCAGATCCTGGCTGAAGTCCAGTCCATCTTCTCCAGCTCCCAGCAGCGTGAGGAGCACCCTCTGCTTCACCTGCTCCCACTGAACCAGCATCGACTCTCTGTGGTACTCTTCAGCTAGCAAGAACGTCTATGGGAGACATACCCAGAGGCCTGTGCTTTTGTCATTTTCAATTTTCTTTAGTCGCGTGGTTTTGTCAATGCCCGGGCAGTGTGCAGCCACATAGGGGCCTGACATTAAGGCAAGCCTTCATATGTAGCACCTCTGGCACACATCAGAAGATGGAGATGAATGGGCCAGTCGGAGGTGAGGACTGGGCAAGGGGAGGGATAGGACCCAGGCCTCTAACCCACCCTGCGGCGTGACTCCTCAATGGCTGAAAGCAGGGCGTTGTCCCGCTCATTTTTCAGGAATCCCTAGAGTGTCAAAAGGACAGGATTTACCATTAACTATGACTGTGACTGTTTCTTACAGCACCAGCAAAAATCACTAAATTAATGACAATACTACAAATTGTTAGGCCTATTTGCTCAATTGGGCTCAATTTTATGCAGACTGTTTTGGTTGAAACACAAATACTATTACATGCATGAACATAACAGGAAACTCCCGTATATTACCACTGAGCAATAAAGCTCCTTTAGCATAAAAATCTGCACCCACAGTGGCTCTCCATTGATCAGGTTCACCACCCTTGTACTATATGCACACTTACATTCACCAGCGAGCATCCTCTGCCAAACGGTTTCCTATTTGTTAAACATCAAATGGACTACACCCTGAAGGGTTTGTTCAAGGCGGCGCCCCAGTGAGCCCCAAACCTCAAAAGCTGACTCTCACTTTTAATAAGGACTCTCTCAGAGAGAACCAAATGACTTCAAAAACAGCCTCAGAGTACCAACAAAGTTCACAATGCAAAACAAACACAAAATTGATCATTTATTAGAGAATGGGAACACCAAAGTTTGTATTTCCACCTGAATGAGGCTCAACCAAAGAAACAATGTTCATATAGTCATTTAAGTATATATGTTAATATTTAATGAAGGAGAAGGCCTCACCCACAGGAAAAGATCTAGCAATTGATCAGGTCAACCACTTGTTTTTCCTAAATTAAAATATGCAAGATTTGTGTGGAATTGCTTGCAAGTTATGAAGGCTGCTTGCAGGGGTGGATAGCTAAAGATCCAGACCAAGATTTTATTTCAATCAACCAACTGAGCACATAGAGTCACAGAGTACTCAACTGGTTGATTAAAACAAAAGCTTGGTCTGGATTTTTACTTTCTGGACCTGAATGATCCAGCTCTGGTTACTAGCGAAAGGTCCATGGAGCAGTCGTGGTTTGATACGATTATTA
>JAAGVU020000008.1:3526850-3537760 GCA_011763525.2 Mormyrus iriodes | reverse complement strand
TTAATGATAGTGAAACTACAAGAAAACATTTTCGTAAACTGAAATAAAATATGAAAAACTACAACCACACGAACGCTATAAATACTGCTCCCGAAACTGTCAAATAAAATAAAAGGTAAACATCAAATACAGTCCGTTACCATTTTTTAAAATAGTATTTACCTAAAGAAATGATATATTTATCTTTAATTACCATTAATAAATACTGGAACATGTTTTGCCCATTTTGAGGTCATCACTACATAATGTGAAGCGTTTTCGTGTCTCTAAAGATCTGACATAAAATAGCTATTTCTGGATAAGGTTGGCCACACCTGCTGTACAGCTTTCAGTGTATCCCTAGAAATAAAATTAGTACAACTTAAACTGAGACTAAAATATATAAAAACTAACGGGTAATATCTTTAAAATAAAATCTAATAAAAAAACAATAAAACTAACTAACCGATATAATAAAAACACAGCCTGAGTGACGCATTTCCGGCCTCGGGACTTACGCCTTGACGTCCGCCGCGTCCTGCGACGTGCGGGTGAGTGTGCGCGAGCGCAGCCTCTCGCCCGCCTGCTGGATCTCCTGTAGGTTCCGTTCAACGTGTGGCAGCTCGGACACCGCTTCGGTCTCGGCGGCGAGCTGCTGCGCCTGCTGAAGCAGCTCCCCGAAGCCCTCCGCGTCCATCGTGTGCGCCTGGCGGGAACCGAACGTCTGCTTAGCGACCAGAGCTCGGAAGCTGAGGAGGGTGCCCAGCTCCGCCACCCCTGCCTGCTTCATTCTTGGGTTATGCTCGGCCGATTAACCATGTTATGCATGGCATTTAATACATTTTGAAACTGATTCATCTTACAGTGAACAAAATCACTATTTGAAAGACAACCAACCTCTCAGCAGTCAGTAACACCCACAATACCATCCTACTTGTACAGTGTTATCCAGGCAACTGCTAAACCAGCGAGTAGCCTTGCCACGGCAAACAAAAAACATTATAGGGCGTTACACTGACCGGCCGGAACAATAAACCACTTATTCAGCGATGGAAAGGAATGACATAAAATGCAAGCAGCAGGCAGTGCCGCTCTGAACGGCATCAATACGTGAAATGTCCCCTACATCAAACACAACGTACAATTTTGTGTATATGGATACACTGGTCTATTACAAATGCAAATTAACTCATTCGGTTAACTGAACAAACTCATTTTGGACACATTACCAAAGACTGAGACATCACTGCCGGCTCCGCGCCTCACCGATCCGATCACCCAGTTCCCGTCAGTCCTTGCACTTCCGGTACAACTTTATTCATAACCGCTAGCGCGGACAATATCCACCGTTTAACGTTTGATAAACTGCAGTATTGCCATGTGTGTGTTATAAACAATCGGTTTGTATTTCATTATCACTTTAAACCAGTTCGCCACTCGATGTCAAGTAAAGAATGCATCATGTACTGTACATTGAAGCCTATACTGGAGAGGAATGAGATGTCATACGACTGCTGTACTAGTATTCAGTGATACTAGTGTACTGTACAAGTATGCCTATAGTAGAGAGGTCTCATAAATGTGTTGTATTCAGTGATGCTCAAGTAGACATGAATTAATTTGTAATTTTTTATTAATCAGAACATGGATTTTATATTGCAGATTACATCACAAAGTAAATGCACGAGATATTTCTGTATACACATGTATGATACAGAACTATGATGGCCCATTAAAGGGTACGCTTAAGAGCCTGTGTATCACTGAAGTTGGCTGCTGGCACTGTCATTCTCAGATGCACAGCTTTTGCTTGGTCCCTGTAGGCCAGAAGGATACTCATTGTAAAGATAACTGACATGAGCCTAAAGGTGATTAACCAGATGGTACAATGGCAGAAAGATGAAGCAGGCATGTTTTACCTATAGTTTGAGGAATCAAAACATTGCACTGCTCTTTAGAACGTTAAGCTTCCCTAATTTACTAGGAAATGCTAAAAAGTAAACATTAAAATCTAGTCATTTGCGCTAAACAGCTATGAGATGTCATGAATTAAAGGATCCAAAAGCGGTAAATATTGATGCAACTTACACTGGTTAGTTGACAATGCCTTAAACGCACATTGTTGAGCCTAAACCAATAACAAGTATAAAAACCATGCAATTCAATTAAGTAGTTAGTCAGTTCAAAACTGAACCTAAAGGGAATTAGTCGTCATCCATGTATGAGACGAGTGGCAATCACGTCTATTGTACTGCAACTGAATAGACATTAAAGGAGCCCGACTCAATTAACATCGTGTTTATTAACGAGTCACGTACAAATGTTGAAGGAAACAGGTTGTAGTGGTTGTGCAGGATTTCCGCAATGGACGGCCGTCACTGACAGCAGGCGGTATCGCAGGTCTTGCCCTTGCAGACGCAGCCGGAAGCGCACTTGCTGCAGTCGGCCGGACAACAGGCACAACAACCTGCAATATAAAGAGGTTTCCATCAAGTACCGTGTGCAATTGGCTGACCTCAAGCCAGAAAATTAAGCCCTTTGCATTGACCGTGACCGGGAAGGAACCCCACACAGGCTTAAAGGGAAAACCGCGTAGCAGAATTGCGAAGGTCAGTGATACCACATCGCGACGTTCTCTTATTGCGGCCAAGGGTGTAGAAGACAGTTTGTTGTGGGGGACGAGTTTCTCCGGTTCCTACGCCCTTAGTGGGGGTTGCGTTGTATACAACCCACAAAGTCCGTAGAAACAAAAAGGACTTACTTTTCTTACATGACGCACATTTGCAGTCCTTACACTTGCAGGAGTCTCCACAACTGCAAGATCCAGCTAAAAAAGACAAAAAACCAAACCCACACACCCTCAGCAAACAGCAATAGACTAAAATGTCATCTATAAACGAGTTATGATAAAAAAAAAAACATTTTATATAATATACTTTCATAGATATATTTTCACACACTTACTTTGAGCACAAGCGCAAGGATCCATGTTTTCAGAATTTCTCGTTTCTTCTTAGGCAATCCTTCAGCAGCGAGCTATCGGCGTACTGACGGAGCCACAGTCCTAACTGTTTTATACCTTCCAGTCAAGCCGGGTGCAAAAACGGTCCGCGTTCAAAAGAAGGGCACGTAGGCGCCTGCACACGGTCTCCGAGTTGATTAAATGAGTCATTAGGTTCTTCTGATGTCTTATTAATGATGTATCCTACGTAATCTATCAAAGCCGCTAACAAATTGGAAAAGCAGCCTGTTAAAATGTTTTTTTTTTTTCAGCAAGGGATTTGTTTTTGAGCACTTAATGCAATCGTCAATGTTCATTACTTTCAGTACACTCATGCCTCATGAATTTATACATAATTTCTGAATTAATTTTCAGTTAACATGTTGACACATCGCTGATAGTGTAAGATCCGCATGGTTTTGGATTTGTATTGATTAGCTGTACTTAATTTAAGTAACAGTTATGAGAACTTCTAGCGCGGTTCGTTTACTTTTCCATTTATTTAAATCATTTTCCATATACAAGCTGGTCCCCAGCTATAATGTTGATGCACACGGTACAGCTTCCCAAACGAGCAGTTCCTTAAGCTTGTTTAACAACTACTCATCGCACAAGCTGGCTGCATAATCAGTTTGAAAGGCGAAACCCCTCATTTCTGCACACGCTCCCATCCTGCAAACAACAAGATCCGCAATCTTGATTCATGACGTGCGACGTGGCCGCCCACGTGCTTCTGCACACGGCGCGGATGTGGTAGCGCCCGAGCTACCGCGTGACTGCAAGACAGCGAGGGGGATTCGTTAGTGTTTCTCATTGTTTTTTGTGTTTTTTTATATATATATATATATATATTTACACACACACACACTTACTTTTTTATTGTAGAACTGGAAGCTTGCAGCAACTAAATCCATATTAAAATACATAAAGCAGTACCAAGGATTACAGAGTGAAAAGAGAAAGCGACAACAAATAAGTGTCTATGGGCTCAGTCTTCCGTCATGTTTTTCGTGAACAAAAAATGTATGAATTTAAGAGACCAATACGGCTGGAGCTGGATAAAGCTCTACTGGGGGACGTGCCCCGCACCCCACATTACTCATATGATTTGAACGTGAGATTTTACTGAGACATAGCACATAAATACTGGGGCATGTGCCACCGTAAATGGGGTCTAGCAACACCCTTGATAAATAAACTGGATGTAGCCAGGCCGTGGTCCATTTACACAGCAGATAGAGCGAATCGTTAACAAGTTTTAAGAAACCAAATCACGCATGACCACAACATTTCATAATAGTGATTATGTTTCAAACACAGCAAAATAGTTCCTAGTACTGGATGGAGCAAAAACATGGACTGTCTGAGGGTTCTGGAGGATCAGGTTGGGAAACAATGCCCTGAAGTGGTGGGAAGCAAGTTGACCTTGGTCTCACAGAGATGTTTGTCCCAGCTCATGCATTATAAGGGGTTTTTTTGTTTTGCCCTCTGCAGTCGTTTGTTTTTTTCTGTTTGCACGTAATGCTGTGCTGTATAGGTCTGTTAGGGTGTGCCTATATTTTGCATAACAGGTCCATTATATGCAGTAGTGGTAATGGGTAAGTAATATATATACTAATATATCTCCTTTACATTGACATGTGCCAATTACACAGTGCTCGCTGTACCGGAAAATTCCGTGCAAGATATTTTCCTGCAGTCAAAATGTGGTAGGCTTTACATTCTGATTCATTTTATGTTTCCTGATTATATCCTAAATGCTTTTGAGTAGCAAAGATAGCACTTTTTGACATAAAAGAGATCTGTGAGCTCACTTATGGATAAATTATAGCAACACATATCACAGACTCACTAAAAACCATAACACTAAACAGCATTTAACTTTTTGAAGATTTTATTAAGTATTTGTGTTACAGCGATATGACTGTAAGTCATAGTGAACAAAGAAAATGTCATGGGGTACATGCCACGGCCTGGTGAACATGTGCAGGTCTTAATCAGCAGGTACAAGCAACAAGAAGGGGCTTCAGCATGAATGCTGGAAAGCCAGGTCCATCTCAGGCAGTGAAGTGTTAGGTGTTTTTGTAAGTACTTTGCTGTCTTAAGAGCTGGGAATATAAATGAGACGAGTGTACAGAATATAGGATGCTGAATCATACCACGAATGTCATGGTTATGTAATGTTTCCTGATCACTGCCACCATCAGCTTCTGAAAGACAGACTGACACTTCTAAGTAATACTATTCTTAATACAATGAATTATAATATTAACCATATGATTTAAAAATTTGTAGCAATTGTAATGATTTATGCTCTACAACTGTCTTTTCATACATCATTCAAATCCATAGGTCCTGGGTGTTGCGTAAACAGCGATTCCCAAACAAGACTGTCAGGTTTTTTTTTAAAAAAAAACAAAACAAAACTCAACGCTCCTGTCACAGCTGCCGTTTCAGGCCTCCAGCGGAGTACAAGTGGCTAGGGTTTTTACCATTTGTGCTACATGGCACCCCATTCCACAGTAGGACCCACCCATATACCGTCTTTGTTTCCCTTACCCAGAATTCCCTGTTGTGACTGATTATCGCACCATTGACCTGTCCTTTATTTGCAAGCAAAAAACATGATTCATTCCCAAAGGGAAAATGGTGTACTTTTCAACAAGGTACACATTACATACAAAATTTATAAATGTATATATACACATACTTATAGTATATACCTAAAGTACTTTAACTTATGCTGTACCCTTGTTCAATGTATAGTTGCACATCGAGGTGCAACTAAACCATGTCGGCTGTTAATAGGAAATAAAACAAGCCTCAATGCTGCCATCTACTGATTAAATTATGTAACACACTGCCAGTGGTTCTCCAGCTGCCCAGAGATACAGACAGATCAATAACATGACATAACCATAACCAGAGGTGAGTGAACAGGATCTGAACAGATTATCCTTAATTTGAGGTACAAAATGGACTTCTTCCAACTGGTCACTAGTATAATACAAGTCTCATTCTGACATGTCTTTACAAAAAATACAAAAGTAAACATCCAGGATTTTCAAGTCAAGTATGAATAAAAGAACAGGAATGCCTTTTTCATAAATTGAAACAAAGCTTTCATTGAGACACAAACACACGCAGGAAGAACTGAAAACCTGCCTGCTGACATGAGGCTGCGCACCTAAAAAGCCTTAATAGGTTTTTTCCCCATTTTTCAGTCCACTTCTCCTCCTTCCACACTGCCTTGGGCTAGACGAAAGTTTCAACAACTCCCCCTCCAGTTTTTGAACTTTGGTTTCTCCTAGATCCACAAGAGTGAAGAACAGCCTCAAGGTAAGGTCTTCGCTCCACAGCACCCCACCACCTGAATCCAGGCTGATAAATTAGCGGATCTTGCGGTCGTCCGAATTTCCCATGGTGGACCCAGGACTGGAGTCCTGCTGTCGCTGTGTTGTGACAAACACAGAATGATGCATGAGCCAGTACTAAAAAAAAATCCTATTAACAGAAAACTTTCCTCCAAGGTCTATGGTCTAAATTCCTATAAGGATACAGAGACATAGAACATCAGTCAACAAAACACCCACTGAAGACCAAAGTGACCCAAAAACAAACAGGTAAAAAATGTAAATACTCTCAGCAGCAGTTTAATTTGAGAACATGGACAGTCCCGGCTACCCAGAGGCATGAGACAGCAGATGTGCTATTGCTTTAGCTCAGTAAAGCTGGACAGGCAGTACATTATTGTCCATTGCGGGGGAGCAAATAGGGTTTCCACATGTTTTCTTCTGTAGAGAGAAGGTCTGGCAAAAAATATAAAGAATACGTTTCTCCAAAGCTTAGTCACATTCATCACAGATGGGAGGACAGAGACAGGGAGACAGAGACAGGATAACATAAATACTGCATTGTTACATGACAGTGTGTACCAAAGCTTCAGGGAAGGGTGTGTGTGAAATACAGCTTCATTGCATAAAGTGGGTATCGCACCCTTGGGTCAATGATCAAAATATCAGTCGTTAATATCCATCTGGGTACGGTATATGGATAAATTGGCGGTTGTTAAACTATATATTTGGATAAACAAGAAAACCAAGGAAGTGACGCAAAACATTCACAACGAAAACGATTTTAAATGGCCACCCAATCAAACGCCATGAACACACATACCACACAGGACCCAAGCAAGTTGCGTCATAGGGTGTAAGTGTTCAAGCACAACAAAGCGCAACAAGATAGACAAGCTTCTGTGAATAGCTGCAACAGCTCCTATTCCCACAGGTCTAAGACCCTAGTCCACTGCGGAATTATTAATTATTATTATTATTATTATAATTATAATTTATTGATCCCTCATGGGGAAATTATTTTTTTCGCCTAACCCATCATGTTCTCCATGACACACAGACACATATGTAAGTGAGAGCAGGTTTGGCAGCCACCGCCAGCAGCGATGCCCATGGAGCTGGGGGTTAAGGGCCTTGCCCAAGGGACCACAGATGTGACTATTTTGTCAAGGCCGGGCTCGAATCGGCCACCTCCCGATCACAGGCGGAGGTTTAGCCTGCTGAGCCACACACTGTTCCCATTGTTTGGGAATAAAGGTTTCCCAGAATGCTTTGCAGCTTAATGCGCAGAGTTGAGGATGTCCTGTCAGCATGAGAAACAGAGCGGGGATATTTGCTGCTTCTGTACGTCTCCCTAAAAGTCTGGTGTTGCATGGATACTGTCTCCAACATAGACTTATCCTAGCAGTTACTACTATGAAATAAGTCAGTGAAGCATACAGCCACCACATCTGAAATCTGGAAACATTCACAACACATTAGAATTGACATGGCAGTGTGCCTCCTAAACTCTGGTTGTACCAAGCCACGTTTCCATGCACTCATCACCATAAGGGGGTGTTTCTGACCAGGCCATTATGTAGCAGCCTCTTCTCAGTCCTAGCTGCCCTTCTCACCTCCATGTCCTCACAGTGAGAGTGATTCCTATCCTCAAAGTCTCGGCCCCTCCTCCGTGCCTCTTCGAAAGCCTGCCGGGCAATCGAATCCTCCTGCTAGGAGGACAGGTTTACCGAAAGTGAGCAACATTAGTGCGGCATTAGCATGTTTGACTGGTGTGACCATGTGTTTCACTACAATGATATAAAAGCAATGGGTCCAATCATGTGTTTTTCTGTGTGGGGGTGTACCTGTGCCTTCTCGTCGTCATACTCAAGGCAGCCCATTCCATCCAGACGCTGAAGGTCAATCCAGCCCCTCCAGATCACACAAACCCCGTTCAGGATCATAGGAGCTTTGAGATACACCTGCAGTGGGATAGGGATACATCTGACAGTTAGATGCACGCAGAACTGCCTGGTGTTTCTCACTAAGTAACATGAGTGACCGGATACTCTTTACACACACACCAGCAGAAATGCACAAACAGCTCAGAAATGTTACAACCATGATAAAAATATTAGTAGTCATTTTTCCAGGGAAGCTTTACATCGTCATCAGAAAAGGGCAGAGTCACAGTCAGCTGGCCTTATTTTGCTGAAGAGTAAATAAAATGATTGAGTAGCAGTAATTTGGCAATATGAGCCACAGACAGCTGTGTTCCTGGCCCACAAAAGAGATCACACACAACCTAAGGCTGCACCACTCTCACCAAGCCGGTAGCTGTGTCACTCACACAAGGCACTATGAAGACTCAGCTCATGGGTCAATACCCTGATACATTTGGTTCTATGAACCCTGGTCCGCATTCTGTCTACTTCTGAATTGATTTTGGTTCAGTTATTTCACTGATGTACTAGTGGGAGTTTTACTTCCACAAAAATGTTCTGAAAGCAGAAGGAAAAAAAATGATTGGTTCAGAGAGTTACCCAATCAGATTGTAGAGGAGGTGGGTCAAAGCAATTAGAGGAGGTGTAACCAAGATGTAATTGGTTGGTCCCGCCTCCTCTAGCTCCTTAGACCCACCTCCTCTGCAATCTGATTGGTTCTCTCTCTGAACCAATCAAATTTCATTCTCCCATGAGCCACCTGCTCAGTCAGTTCTGGCCTTTAATACGGCTTGGGGTAGTTTACTTTTAGTGTGTCTGCGAAACTTGTTTATGTGGCAGAGACTGGAAGATGCAATGAGGGAAATTTCATTGGCACCCTCAGGAAACAGCCAGGAAGGCATGTCAAATACACAAAAATAGCCAGTTAGCACTCTTTCCAAATACAACCAACCGGAAAACCCCCAAGCACAAGAGCATCGCTTACGCTTCTAACTGGGCATTCATTAGAAGCACAGCACAGCAGCACTTGCGCATAATCCCACGAATATCTGTCATGTGCTATTTGCCTGACTTTTACATCACCCTGGACAAAAGGCACCTGCTAAATAAACAAATGTAAATAAACTGTTTTGTATATTTAATATATTATAGGTGAGTAGATGGGCTGTTGACACATTCCTCCACAATAAGACCAAGTAACATCATCATGATGGTGCCTTTTACCGGTGACCTTTCTTCTGAGAAGCAGATGTTCAGTCAGGCCCTTCATCCAAACTACAGCAGACAGGAAGGGGTGTCCTGGCATGTGGTGATGTCACAGGAGAACAGAACCAACTTTGCCAGCTACAGACTGAACTAAAAATAACAGCCATGCAAAGTGACATATTGGATTTCATTGAGTATGCGTCATAGGTCGTTGACCAAATAAATAACGATATTTTATTTTATTTTATGATCCTAAAACTTCACCAGAAAGAGGCGGCATCCACGGATTGGCTGTCAAAAAGTATCTAGTTAGACTCTTAGCAAGTTTAACCTAGATTTGGTGTTAATGAGAAGTTTGGGTCTTCAATTTTTTTTTTTTTTAAGATCTGGGCATGGAGTGGTTCAAAAAGTGGGAACATACAGTACAGGCAGCTTGGGGGACACAGACAGTGACCAGAGATTCGCAGCTACCTTGATGAAGTAGCCAGTAAAGTAAACAAGATGCTTGAATAGGTCATGGATTAATACAGATGAAAGAAAAAGGAAAATATGTGGGCTCCAGTTCAGAGCACAACAGAATAAAAAAAGTTTTAGGGTGGTGAATATTCAAAGTGACCAATCTGGTCGTACTGCAGGAACAGCCATTATTTTTATTGAGCATTAGAGAATATTTTACCCTCTTAGAAAACAATGAAGTCTTAATGGATCAGTGGGTAGCCTCACACTTCCAGTAATGGGGGTTCAAATCCCATCTTTGCTCTGTGCCTGGAGATTGCATGTCCTCCTCATGGCATACGGGTTTATTCTCATAGACCAAAGGCATACAGTTAGATGAACATTTCTAACTTGAGCACAATGTGTGTTTGCAACATGTGATGGTGAGTTGGAGCGTGCATGCCCTGTGATGGACTGGCATCCAGTATAGGGTGTACCCCAGACTTTTTCCCTTTGCTACACGGGATAGGTCCCAGGCGCCCAGCCCCCCAGCCATGTGACCTTGAGTAGTACAAGTGCTTGGAAGAATATAGAAAAATAACTCGAAAAACGAAACAGGATTGATGGGCCTCTCTGGTTTACAAAATTTGTTTTCTTGTGCACAAGGGTGTGGTCTACTGCTCAGGTCAGATTGCAGAAGGGCGTGGACCATTTATAGCAAACTTGGTTCATTGGGTTGGTGAATAATGTGACTGCGGATTATGGCCGTGTACAGTGTGGCCTACATAGCCAATTCATGACTGACCTGGTATAATGACACTCTCTATCTGCCAGTCCTGACAATGAAGTTAGTCACCCTCCCACAAACAATTTAAATGGCAAATTGAGTGGGCACCCTTACCTTATTGTTTATGTGACGAAACCAGGTCTGTGAGTGACACACACACACACACACACACACACACACACACACACACACACACACACACACACACACACACACACACACAC
>JAAGVU020000008.1:3506930-3526750 GCA_011763525.2 Mormyrus iriodes | reverse complement strand
ACACACACACACACACACACACACACACACACACACACACACACACACACACACACACACACACACACACACAGGATTTGCGTACAAGTTACGGCAAAATCCCAACGTCAGGGAAGAAGCTGAAATCTGAAACGAGTGCTTTACTCGCATCCCTGCTTCCCTGCCCCTGTGCAGCTCCAACAAACTGTCAAAAATGTGAGATTTACAGAGGCTGCAGAAATAAACAGCTAACACATGTAGACACACAGATGCCCATGAGAACGTACACTTGTCTTGCATAGTCTGTACTCCTCCCAAGTTTGTCTGGTTCCTCCCAAGGTTTCTTCCTTCAAGGGAGTTTTTCCTTGCCACTGTCACCTCTGGCTTGCTCACTGGGAGCTTTGGCCAAGGAAAATGTAAAGCGCTTTGAGACAATGTAATGTTGTGAAAATGTGCTATTCAATATTGAATTGAATTGAACTGGAATTGAATGATCTCAGAGCGCAAGGCACTGGATGGTTAGAGAGACACCATGGAGTCCACAAACAATGCTGCAGGGACACCAGCCTGGGTCACTCAGCAGCACCCTATGCTCAAGATGATCTAGTTAGAATGAAAAGGATTTTTCCCAAGGCTCAATGTCAGGGCAAATCCAGTATAATCTATAACTATGTCATGAACGCCCAGGCTGTTTTCAGCAGGGGTGTCTTTTCTTGTCTGCCCCCAGTGGGACGCCAAGGGGCAGCGCTGAGCAAAGCGGGAGTACCTGCCATGACTTAACACCTTGCTGTGTTTAATGTTCCCCCAGAACAGCTCCTACAGCTCGTGTACAAAAGTTTACAGAAGCTGACACACAATAAGAGGAAAGCTGTCTGGGGAGAAAAAGAAAAAAAGACTTGCATTTAGAGAACGTTACCTTATTTACTCTGCTTAATTAAGCATAGGGCTGGGGAGAGAATGCAGCAGGCCATGAACATGCCTGACACTGCGGGTCTATTGGGAGCGCACCACAAGGTGGGGGGCGGGCAGAGAGGAAGCACAGGCAGACACAGACATCCAGTAGATAATTAGGGGCTCAGAGTCACTGACTGCGCTGAGGGAAGCTCATTAATAAAGTGTGCCTGTGTGCCACAGAGAGGTGGCAAGACTGGATTAAACTGTCATTCACACACACACAAATACAGACAAACAGACACACAGTTCCCCTGCATCACACATGCAGACCCTCCACCTATCATACCCTCATACACAAATCTTCTAGACCAGCCTGACAGCTTTAATGTGCTGACAAACTTAGAAGTTTCATTCATTTTAAATCATATTCTATGGGGCACAAGGATGCCAAAATGTTCAACCACTAGAGGGAGCTACAGGAGCAAAACAGGATCTGAAGCACAGGCTTTCTGACACACCACATGCTGTGTACAGCACCAGATGCAGCCAAAAAAAAAAAAAAGAGTGTACTGTAGGTGGGCTCCTATATGAACCATCTTTAAATAAATTTATGTATCACTTCAAAAATCATTATCATAATAATCACCTCAGCCCTACACTGCCCGGGATACATTCCAACCCCACCCCCACAGGCCTGACCAGTAGCTCATGTAAAGGATGTTAAAGGTCAGGTGTTATAAAATTTCTGCAACTTAAAATGTCTCCTTTTTACACACTTACTGAATAAAAAGTCATTAACTTTTTAGCCAAGTGAAGAAAATTTAAGTTTCAGCAACATTTGCCAAAACGTTTCTTTTGCCTGACAATGAGATGTTACAAATATTAATACACAGAAGAGTTACATTAGATGTTACAGACATCCTGTTAGAATTAATCAAACCCAATTAAGAGGAGTGCCTGCCAGTCTACAGCAAGGCCTAAAGGTTTAAATTTCATTTAAAGGACTTTCTTTCAGTGTGCAGCCAGGGCAGTTGCCCGTATTTCATAAATAATCTTGTGTCAAACAGTTTGGTAAAATGTTACACATTATTCTCAACCTCCTCAGGAAAAAATGAATAATCTGCTAGCTGAACTCCCACTGCAAGGCTTTTACACTTTGCACTGTTTTGTCAGCCCTGGTTTAGAAATGTAGCCTGAGTCACTGCCAAAAACGGGAAATATTTCTCTTCATGATTTTGTACCACATCTTAGATCTTTAGTTCAGGTAGAATGGAGCTGGCTAAATGGGGCCACTTATGACACTTTCCTGAATTAGCATAGGAACAGTGCTACACTACAGCTTGGTTACCATCAGCTTTTTTAAAAAAATCATCTAAATTTATCATATTCAAGTATTAGAGTTAACTATGCATTTAATAACAATTGCCCTGCTCTAACTTTTCAGTTGGCTGTTGATGTTAGACAAATATAGCAGGAGTCAGTGGACAGACAGGCTTGTGGTCAGGGAAACATCTCTTGATCACCTCTTGCTCTTCTAAAGATAATCTGCCCCCTAAGCATATACTTGTTTACAACGCTGCTAATTTTTAACCATACGACTGCTGCTAAATTTTTAAATCATATTATGTTGCATGTTTACAACGCTGCTAATTCTTATCATATGATTGCACGCCTTCACTATAATATTTTTTTCTCTTCTTTATGTATACATAGTTTTTTTTAATTCTATTTTGCAGCATTGTTGGTGAATGTACACAGTGTTTCATTGTATGTGTGTGATGACAAAGATATTCTTCTTTGCAAGGTAAAAGCTATGGGAAAACATCAGTTTTGACCTCAACAGGGAAAATTTTACTTATGGCTTTTTAAAAAGGGTTTTAGAGAACTGATCTATACCTAGTATTCATAAATACAAGAGGTCCCAAATCAAACAGGAAAGTAGGGAAACAAAACAAATCCTTATGAATTTAAATGCAAACATGAAGGGAGAGACCACAGTTTTTCCCAGGGAGTTTGCAGCTACCTGATCGCTTTTGCACAGGGAATCATGAAAGGGCATTGCACTAGGATGAAAGATCGCTACCTTCCCCGTCTCTCGGTCGAAGTCCACATACTCCCTTGTTGGTGCCTGCCTCTGGTCCCCGTGTAGGTTGGCTGGGAAGAGCTGCAGTGAGAGGTTGGTTCCAGTTGCCACAAAAGCCTTTTAGAGACAGATCAATATGAGCAGGATTGGGGGGGGGGATGGGTCCCTTCATAAATTATGCATCCGGTCATCTATTTTTCACATCACAGAGCAAAAGGCACGACTGAAAAAAATGAAGGGGGGGGACAAATTGTAACCATTTTCTCAAGGATTTGGTTTCACACATCAGCCCTCTTTTACTGACCATGACTGCAAGGGTAATCAGATGAATGATGCAGCAATAAGAGTTGTGGTGATGGGGGGGGGGGGGGATACACCGTTCATCCTGTCACTGACATTAAGTTGGATTTTTCATGTACCCACACAAAAAATAAATGTCTGCTTGGAAAAAAGTACTGTGACTGTTTAATTATAGAAATGAACTATTACCGTTGAATAATTGCTTGCTCCCCTCTGGATGGCCACTTGTGCTACAATCAAAACACTAAAAATGGGTGGGATGCCTATGCTGAATAGAGAAATCAAAGAACAAAAAACTTGTTTCATTCAAACAAATGACTTGAAATGGTCTGACCCCTAACTATCCATCATCACAAACCACCACCCAGTACTCATATTATGGTTCAACACAAATTTGGTTACATTCACAAAACATTGCTCCTTTGTCCTACAGCTTAATCATTTATCGTTAATATCCATTCCCATACAACCAGACATCATAACAGCAGCAATAAGCAGCCTATCACTATACACCTCTTTGTTGCTGAAGAACTCAGGTATAGTTTTCAGCTGTAAGAGAGACCCCACCTAAAGCTAAGGGCACCTTCTATGAGGAACCTTTATTTTGAAACATTGACCCAATTAGACCCATAATTAAAAATGCTAGATATTTTGGTGAAGCAAGTCATGTATTCCTATCGTAAAGAATGACGTACTCATTCTCTGCTACCAGGTTACAAGCTGCCTTTCTGCAGATGGACATGAAGGTCAAATCAGAGCAGGATATTAAATACTCTCGAAGAAAAATACCTAAAAATTAACTCAAGTTCCTTCTGATGTTGCGTGTTTAATTGCAGGGCGTCTAGTATATAGTCGATATTAAGTAACCTGCTGAATATTATTAATATTATGTTCTTTTGTCCACTGTGGTCACAAGTTAATGGACGGCCGGAATGGAATTAAAATAAAAAAGGTTAAACACTCACGATTTCCGAGCGCCCATCCCTGCAGGCGTGCTGGAACCGGGCTTGTCTTTCCTCATGCGGTCTGTCTCGGAAACCCGTGTATCTGATCTAAAAAAAGTATCATTATTTAATAAACAACACCCATCAACAACATCTGCCTTTCGGATAGTCCAGATCTGGACAGTCATGATTACGCAACCCAACAACAACCTACATGTTAAAATAGGCGGCGGGATAACAAATTATTTTAAAAACTCACATGTTACGTTTGTTATTCAAAAACTATGATATTAACTTTGGAATTCGGTAGAAATATCACCTTGATTAATCAGCAACAACCTCACTGTTCTCAGGATTCACCGAGACGACTTTGTAGGAAAAGTACCATCAAAAACACAGTTCATTTTACAAGTAAAACGTCGACACCGTGCACATCCCCGGCTTTTAGACTGAAAGTCTATATCGAGCTAACAGGGAAGCACCTGAAAGAAGGACAACTGAACAGTGCCGTGCTCACGGCGGTTTACACTTATTTAATATCATGAACTTCCCAGGATGGCATCTTTAAATGAAACAGGCACATGGCTCCCGCACACGCTCCGACTTGCGTCCGTGTGCAGAACAGGCGCACCTCGCACTCCCGGCTCAGTCTCCGGAAAAACTCCTCGTTTTCAAATTTGCTCCTCTGATCCGGCACCACCCGGGGCATTTTTCCACCTCGTTAAATGCCGTCAAACCGTGAACAAGTGCTCAGCTTTCCTAAGATCAGCCTAAGTATGCCTGGATGCTTCCTTCCCCGTATCTGAAATGTATCCTCAGCAAAGTTTCCTTCAAACCCGCAGCGGCTCCCTGCGCTTCTATTCCATCAAGCCCTCCTGGTACTTCGCTTACCGACCGTCTGCATAGTATGAAGTTACTTCCTGGCTTTTGGGAGTCCGACTCATGACTGCGACTGAAAGTACCCCGCCCCCACAGCAAGGTCCCTTCATTACACACGCGCATTGCGCAGGCGTCCGCTAAAGCAACCGTCAAAGCGCAAAACGTATAACGAGCGCATTGCTGCTTACACATTCAAACTGCGGTAACCTGTACCTGGAATTTCAATGTTTTTGAATACTTTTCGAATATGACTCCATATAAGATAACAGAAGATGAGATGATAAAATATACCTTTGTTTTCCGTCTGTACAAGTATTATTTTCAGCGTCAGCTATTTGACCATTGCCCCTGGAGCAGTTTTTGGGGTGTTGCGTAAGAAGAGAATTTAAACATGAACATAAATTGTAAGGGAAGCGCAGGAACAGCTGCCTCATGGCCTCAGGGTCAGGTCCACCCATAAGGAGGAAGAAAGTGGAAGATATTTAGGGGCCTAGACACTAGCGAGAAAGGGGCCACAGTTCACATTACGCTTAGGGGTGAGTTGGCCCTGTGTGGGGGTGGGGGTGCATGTGTACCCCTGCTTGGGGATTTATTCTACCCCCTCTCTGTGTGAAATTTGCAGGTTATCCCTGTGTTACCTTGGTTTTCCCCAACAGTCCAGAAATGGAGGTGGTTAGGAGAACCGGTGTCTCTAAAATTGCCCAAAGTTTGTGCAGGCTGTGCAATGGCCTGGCATCCCACCCAGGCTGTTCTTCTGTGTTGTGCCCTGGGATCCTGCCTAGGTTGCAGACTTACAGTCACCCTGTATGGAAAAAGTGGATGGAAGATGAATAGATGGTCTAACTAGTTAACTAAACTGCATGTATACCGGTCATTTCATAATTCTGGATATTGTGGGCTGCTGTCCCAGTATTTGGCTTTGTTTCCATCATTACCAGTCACACACATTTATTGTTCTGGTGACTCCTGGTTGCCATATAGATAGCGTTCTTCCAGAACCTTCTGCCATACTTCTGGTCCTTCAGGCTTTGCAAGGCATGTTAAGTCTTTGTTCTAACTAAGTACAGGGGTATAGGAAGGGAGGAGGCATGTACCCACCAATATTTAATTTGGCTTCATTCCTACCCTAAATAAGCAGACCTGTATATTTAAATTAGGAGTGTGCAATTTGATGGTAATATATCGTGAACGATTAAAATGTCTCAGTGATCTGGCTTGATGTAGAGATGGTTAGTCTCACTACAGTGCATATTCTGTCATTCAAAGTTCTATGGCTCATACACAAATCTAAAGTTGTTTTGTCAGTCAAATCCGTTTCGACACACCAATAAACCGGACTGGTAACAGCAAACAACACGTAGTACCTTGGATTTCTTTCTCTCCCACTGTCGTGCCCTCGTCCCGACATGCAACACACAACACATTCCCTATTTGGTGGCATAGCGGCACCAAATAGGTGACAATGGACGACAGTTCAGGAGTTGGTCCCTAAAAAGAATTTGACACCAGTAATATTTTTTCTTTTCGATTTTGTTACTTTATAAGGCTGTGTTTTTTTTTATAGGGTAATTAGTGTGGGTGTACTGTTCAGTAACTTGCAAAGTAGTCTTAAAAACCAACATGACAAAAAATGATCATGATAAGACCTTTGATCGTGATCCTGCTTGAAAAAATATCAAGATGTGATATTTTTGCCATGTCGCTCACTCCTAATTTAAACTATCAAGTTGTGTCCCACCAATATCAAACCTCTCCTAAGCTCTCCTAAGCTGTTGACTGAGTCCATGAATCTTGTTACTGGTTGTTTTATCTCTCTTTTACTTTCAACTTTTATGACCATTATGGTCTTTTCCAATGCACTGGGTCTTAAGCATAACTCTTAGCCTACCTCATTCACATAAACCTCCTTACTCTGACAATACCATGGGGGAGTCAATGACCCCGGGTCACATAAATACATTTGCAAACATGGTGGGTTATATTTTTCTATCTGGTATCATTCCCTGAATATTATAGCACCAGCTCAGATTCACATGGTACAGGAGTGTGGTGCCCTCAAATAAACTCAGTGGCAATACAAAACTGCCTGATTAAACATTAAATGTAATGTGGTTGCAGTGTGTATACCAGTTCTGACAGGGCCTAGAAATCTTCTGTAAACCAAATCGTCGGTCAGCGAGCAATGTAATTTTCCAGCATATTCTGTGCCTTCAGCATTTGCTGCTGAAACATGTCAAGATCAAAAGTTGGTTGTTACATTGCAATAATATTGGTGTAATGTTACAATAATGCTTTATATACCTCCAAGTCAAGTTGTTTTTCTCTGCTTTATACATTCATCTTTGCCATGCAAAAAAGGAACTTGAGCCCACAGCAGGTGGTCATGTGACACTGCTGACTAGACAGCCTCATTTAGGTAAAAGAACTCTGTATTGTCTCTGGTACGTTTGCATAATACTCTTGTGAAATCCAGATAAAAACATTTGTTTATGCCACCCACTCCAGTTTCCAATTATTAGTGTCTTCTTTCATAATTCTACAAGTCAGATCATGTATCCTGCAGTGGCAGAAAGCAGCAGCGCAACACAAGCAGAACGGTCTAATTAAAACAAAATGATGCAGCCAGTAAAGGGAAGGAGAACTTTGACTGTGAACAAACAGCAAATGAGCACTAGCCACACATTGACAATAAGTCAGGCTGGGAAACGATATGCAGAGCACAGGGATCCTGGAGATATATTTGCAATCATCCACAGACATCCACATACTGTCAGTTAATAATTTAGAACATTTTATACAGGAGCCCTCTAAACTGTGCACATTATGTACCATCTGCAAACCCCCCAACTAGAATGTTCATCAGCTACTCTTAAACCTTTAGTCTAAAGTGTTTTGGGGGGAGGGGACTTCTTTCGTACTCTGTGTCAGGCTACATAAATAACTTTCTAACTGCAACCTAGCTTTAAAATGAACAGCCTTTGTTGCTTTTGAACAGAACTATTGTTCTCTTCTGCTGCCTTGTAAGATTCAAATGAGTGATCTGACAGTATTTTATTTAAAACAGAATTTAAACAGGAACATACTGTAAGAAACCCAACTACACAGATACTGTCACAATTCATACTTGATAGCTTTTAGCTAATCAGATCTGAATCCTGTTACGAGCTGAAAAGTATGATTATTACTATTTTAAATATCCTTTACAGATATTCAAATCCAAAACTATATTGTTAACAGTGCTACTGTTACTCATACTCAAGTACTTACCATAACAGCTCTTTAACTGTTAGTTATCAACCACCATGTCCCTGCTTTGCTCCTGTTTTCTTTGCTAGATGGTTCAAGGTATTAATTACAGGATGACACTTTGATTAGCATGGAGCATGTGTGCCATGGATTAAATATTCAATGCATCCACACACTATGGATCTTCATACATTACAGGCAGTCAAATGCTGTTGACCAATAAACACTGTGGTCTTTCACACAGAGAGCCATCTGATGTTCTGGACATTCACTGTATTATTGACTGATGCTTTGTGGTCCAGTGAATAAACTATCTAGGTCAGTGTTTCCCAACCTGGTGTTAGGGGACCCACAAACAGTCCACATTTTTGCTCCCTCCTGTAGTTTCATTGGTGTGTAGTTCAGTGAGTTAGGGATGTGTGCAAATTCTGTAGTAATGGTATCAAAGCCCTTAACCCCAACTTCTCCATGTCTCCATGGTCCTTTCACTAGTAGCCAGAGGTGAAGAGTTCAGGTGCACAGAATAAAAATCCAAAATTTTGTTTCAGCCAACCAGTTGAGTATAAAGAGAGCAAAAACGCGAACTGACTGCTGGTCCCTGAGGACCGGATTGGGAAACATTGAACTGGGTAATGAATGAAGTAATTGGTGGAATAGACATAAAATCAAGACACAGTTTTTATCTGTGCCAGTGAGAACCCTTTTCAGTGGGAGCAAAGGAAAGCCACGTATTTACCTGCTTTCACACGTGCAAACACCCACACAAACACAGGTCTTGGAAAGAACCAAAGACACACAAACGTTAGCATAATTGGCTCATTCTGGAATTGTTCTCTTTTTGATTCTGACAGGTAACAGTTTACTGCTGCACTTGTTTCCATGGTTTCCCTGCAACAGAGATAATGAGGAACTCCCTGTGGAAAGCAGAGTATAACAAAGCAGATAAGAAATAGCTGTTTACCAAACACCCTGCGACTCTGTACTGCATAAGCAGCTGGGAAATGGATGGATAAACGTTTACTGAACTAAAATAATAAAGGTTACTCTCGATTTTTAAACTTGATGTAAACTAGGATCAGATCCTTTTTAGCCATAAGGACCATGATGGCAAGATGGTGTCTGTGATGGTGTGAATGTGAGCATAGGGTGGTATGTTTCACCATGAGGACATGGTGTGTATCAGTGTGACTCCTATAGCTTGATCTGAGGTTTATCAGCCAAATGTTACGAAGTTCTATAATGGTAGATGAGACACAATAGCTTGCAGTGAGAGACGTTGCTTCCTTGACATGCTGTATGTGTAAAGGTAGCTGACAGATGAATTTGTGAATCAGACCTATGCTGGTGTCCTTCATATCATTGACTGAGGAATCAGGATTTCTGTTTACAAAGATCTGCTATGGTAAACACCCAATTTACAAATCTCACTCTGATTGTTTTCAAGTATTTAATTTTAAGACGGGAAAATCAGAAAGAGAAAGCTCTCTTTGAAGCCTCAATTACTCTGGATGAGACCCTAAAGTACCAGACTGTCTCAAAAATGGCAAAGAGCACAGTTCATAAAGTGCCATAGAACAAGCCTGCTTTTTGGCATCCTTAGATTACCAACTATAGGGCAATCAGCCAGATAATGTCATATAAGAACTTTAATTCTAACATTACCAGCAGTCATACCACCTACAGTTCAGACCAGGTAATCCATCTGAAGCTAAACAGGTTTGGGCCTAGCTAGTACTTGGATGGGGGATGAACTACGAAAGCTGGGTTGCTGCTGGATGAGGTGTTGGTGTGGCCAGCAGGTTTGCCCATCCAGTGGTTTATGTGGACCCCAGTGCAGTGACGGGGACATTGTGCTGTAAAAATGGTGCCGTCCTTCGGATGAGAGATAAAACTGAGATATAGCATTAACAGTCATTATGTCCATCAGCAATATTGTCATTGTTAAATCTGTATCGAGTTAGTCAACTGTTTTTGGGAAGGGCGCTGTATAGAAAATAACTTAAACAATTTGAAAGTGAGCAGTCAAATAAGCATGTAAGGTAGTTTCCATGGCAACTACAGCTCTGCACATCTCTTGTGTGCCAGTCTGGTAAAGTGAATTTGTTCTCTCATTATCTATTCATGTTTTTGCACAGCATTTTGGGAAAAGAAGAACTAGAGGATAGCAGCAGAGATCCCAAAGGCATGCAGTGACATGTTTTCCTTCTGCACTGATGAGGCAGGTGCCATGGTACCTGTAAAATCATATTGGTACATTGGCTCACTTTCATAAGCTGGTGTCTTTTTCCATGCAATGTCTACTGTCCTCATCTGTGTCAAAACTGTCCTGCAGAAATATCTCTGACCTGAGCTAATGCAAGTACCTGCAAACCATTCCTTTTCTTTCCTTTTGGCTATTATTGTTAAAAACATACATCTTAAGAAAAAAAAGCAAATCATCTCTCCCACAGAGCAACTCAAACACCATATCTGACACCCTGGTGCATGGTTACACTTATAAGTTGGTGCTTCATAAATTGATGGATAATTTAAATAGTTTGTCAAGGATCCTGTGTTTGGGGGTCATGTTGTTAGTGTTGACTTGTGGCCTTTGGAAACTCTCCCGTTGAGTGAAAGCAAGTCATGTGACCCTGGTGAAGTTTTACTCACACAGACCTAATTTGAGTCTGAGATCTCAGTCACTCATGTGTTACCCAGCAGAACAGTCACAAACACCATGAAATATATGTAGTTAGTCTAAATGTATATTCTTTTTTTTTTAATGCAATATTTCCATCCAGGCCCAGAGTGGCCAATTGGGAGACTTGGGAGAATTCCCAGTGGGCCACTTAGCTGTTGTGTTGGTGAGAAACAAAATAATTAAAAAGTTTAAAATTTAGCCGGTTGGAAACAAAATAATTTTACAACTTTAAAATTCTACAACAACACTTAGAATGTTAACCGGAGAGTTTTCTCACACAGACACACACACACACACACACACACACACACGCACACACACAAAAGACCACGATTGCTCTGCATAGAGAAATGCGCAAATACGTGACATGTGCGCCTGTGTCATCGCTTGAGCACCACGCACGGTTGCCAAGGTGCCACAGCTAATCGCTTGCTATTGCTAATCACCAGAAGTTTCTCAAACGATGTATGTTAGAAGGCGGCCTGATGGGGCTGAAAAAGTCTGACTGCTTGAACAGTTCAATATGCAATTTATCATTTATTTTCTTCTTGAAATGTCAGTAATAAATTTATCGGGATAATAAGACTTCAACAGTGGCATCATTTGGTCTTGGGCATAAAGTTCCAGGCTGAAAATTAGTTACACTCCATTCCTGTTTCCATCCATCCATCCATCCATCCATCCATCCATTTTTTGAAACCGCTTGTCCTCTTCAGGGTCAGGGGGGTCTAGAGCTTATCCCAAAGGGTACGGGCACAAGGCAGGGAACAACCCAAGATGGGGTGCCAATCCATTGCAGGGCACACTCACACACCACTCACTCACACATACACACCTACGGGCAATTTGGCAACTCCAATTAACCTCAGCATGTTTTTGGACTGTGGGGGGAAACCAGAGTACCCGGAGGAAACCCCACGACGACACAGGAAGAACATGCAAACTCCACACACATGGACATTCATTGGTATCTCTTGTTTTGCTGTATTTCCTGCTTCTTTTAGTGAGTGAAATGCACAGATCAGGAAAACCGTACAGCACAGATCATTTCTCTTCCATCCTCACAGTATCAAACACGAAAGGAATGAAGGAACGAAAAACAGGTGTTGTCCTGATATCCCATTTTAATCTCCTGGTAGATTTTAAAGCATTATAAAATTGGAACACAACAGAAAACGCACAAAGATAATAATTTTGTCAATGCAGTTGTCATAAAAGGGGATATTTATGCATTCTTGTTCAGTCTCTCAACAGTCATTGACTGCAAAAATGTCTTACAAATTATGTGTGTACCTGCATTTGTGTGTAACCGTGTGAGTAGGTATGTACAGAGTAGGCATAGAATAAACTAAAGTCCTTAATTTTATTACGGTATTTATTATTATTGGCTTCTGTGAGCATGAGCTCTATCACTTTTTGCCTCAATGCCTCAAACCCTGGATGTGCATGATTAGCTATATATGTACATGAATATATATGTATACTGGAGGGGCCCTCTCATCCACTTATAGAAGGTCCCATTTCTCAAAGAGAGCTTTATCACTGAGAGATGCTTCTGTCATTCACTTCAGAAGTTTAATCACTCACAAGAAGCTCATCTTTCACATATCTTAATCATTCACAGGAAGCGTCCTCACTCACAGGAGTATCAGTCATTCACAAAACCTTCATTAAATGTGTCTGGTTCACAGATCACTGACTGAAAAAGACTCCCAAGATTGTAACCAGACACAGTGCATTTTGATCTTATTTGCTCTAATTCTTATATTTTGAGGTTTTGTAATTTCCTTTATAGTGCCCTTACATCACGGCTGTATGCAGGTCAAATTTCAACACAGAAAACCCAAAGCGATAACAATCATGAGTCAAATTGCCTCAAGTTGTAATGAAAACTGGATTTTAATTTAAACACTACGTTCGCCCTGTTTTTCAAGACAAACATCCCACACAAAAAAACAACCTTTCATATAAAAGTGAAGGGAGGCAGCACAAAAATATTCACTGGGAAGGATGAAAAGAGAAAGAAAAAATGGAAACAGCTGTACAGGAACGCAAAAATCTCAGGGAAGAAGGGCACATCTCCCCTTATCTAGTGAGTGCAAATGTTCTTTGCTATGCAGTCTGGAAGGTCCCAGAGCCAAACAAATGCACAGGATCTGTATATCACCACATGCTTTTTCATTTCCCAAAGATAGCGTAGGGTAAACAGGCAAAGGATTCAGTACAGCTAACATCAACATTGGCAAGTCAGTGAGATGTGCAGAGTGACTTTGAGAAATCTCATACACTCACAGACAAGCGAGAGCAAAAAAATCCTTTAGTTACAAACCACAATACATGTCATAATCATCAACCTTCTTTTTTTTTAATTAGTAAGACTGTGTCTATGGTGTTCTACCAAAGCATTCGTAACCACGTTCCTCAACGTGTCACTTCACTGGCCAGTCAAAGTAGCTGGCGCTCAGTGGTTTCCCACCAACATCATGCTCTGGTTCCTGTACTTTCCTTGATTTGTTCATTTCAGCATATTTTCATTTAAACATTAATTTTCAGGCAAAAGATTGCGTCGTCTGTGACAGAAATAATGATGGGATCTGCCTTAGGGCAGACAAAGACGGCAGATGAATGATAATGGCCCCATGACTGTAACGGTGGGAGCCTGAGAACATATTAATTCATTCATTTCCTACAATAAAAAAATAAACAGGTGCTTCTTTAATGGCAAGATTAACAGGTTCCTGAGACTGATTCCTGGTTTTTCAGGTTCCATTCCCAAGCCTGCTATTTTCTTGGCACTAACATGACACATTACAGAAATTTACTTTGCTGATAAGCATTGTGTGAGAAATCAACCGACAGCACTCCAAAACCAAGAGCAAAGACTGAGCTCTTTGTCAGGACTACATTCCCTCCAGATTATTGATCCACATATTATAAACAGATCAAGATGACATGGTGAGTCTTAAAAAGAGACATAAAAAAATTAACAAAGTTATTTTTCTCATTAAGCATTTTAGCATAACTAACCAGACTTCTATAAGGTCCTGCTACTAAAAACGCCTGCATTGTGTCTTGTATCACTCTGAAAGCCATTGGGTGTTTTCCAGATGTAATTGTGTGTATTCCCATTGTACTCATCTGTTACTTATCCAATACCAAGCATTTTGTGGCAAAGCGATCCCGGGTTATACTTTTGATTTATATTCATATCATTATTATACACATAATTACATAAACAGTAATAAAAAGATGTGTAATAAAGTCGAAGACAAAAAACACACAGTCAGCAAGACAGACAGACAAATAAATCATACATTTGTCCTAAATTTGTCCTAAAACTGTAATGCCTGGATTTACATATGGGCTCAGTTCTTTTGGCATCTCTTTGTGGAAAACTGAAACATTCTTCTATATATATATATTTATGTGTGCCTTTTTAAAAAGTATGATAATAGTTGTTTACCAACTTGCATTTCAATAATAATTTTTACTAAAAGAATCATGTGACAGAGACTGCTAACTCAATAGAGGCCACAGCCTCGCAGATTATTGGCAATGATGATGTCAGTGACAGCGTCAAACACCACCTGGATATTCCCTGTATCTGTTGCACATGTCATGTGGCAGTAGATCTCCTTGTTGGGTGAACGATTCTTGCTCTCAAACTGTGTCTGAATATAGGCAGCTGCATCCTCATAAGTGTTGGGGCCTAGACAGGGCATGGGGTTAAAGGAACAGGAAAAAGATGTCGGGGAGACAAAAAGAAAACAAAAAAATCACTTTGATGTAAATTTAAACACTTTCTCCTGTCTTCAGTCTCACGTTACTGTTAACTTTGAGATGATGTTTGAACTGTGTTGGACCAGACCTATAACTGAACCAAAATCTTCAAACCCCAGCACCTTGAAGGAGACTAAGAATCATCAGAGGCCAAAGAATTTTGCAGAATTTCATGAATGATGTTTGTATCACATATATGTAACCTAGAAGGCTTCTACGTATCTGGTTATAAGAGGGAGCTTTAGTCATACAGAAAAATTAGCATGAATGACCAAGAAAGGGCTTAGAGATGCAGAGAGATGAGATCAGTAATGCATATTGCGGGTCTTGCTTTAGAATTTAATAAAAGTTAAAAGGTCTGACCTTGCGGCCAGTTTCTTACCTGTGTATTCTGGGAAACAGATGGTAAGGGGTGACTTTTTAATCTTTTCTGCAAACAGGTCTTTCTTGTTGAGGAAGAGAATTATGGAAGTGTCAATGAAGAATTTGTTGTTACAGATGGAATCGAAGAGCATGAGGGACTCATGCATTCGGTTCTGTAAAATGAAAGGAGACAGGAAAAAGATAGGAGAAAGAGAAGGGGAAAGGTGAAAGAATGAAGGAGAGAAGGTAGGAGAAATGAAAAGGGGGAACAAGAGAGGAAGCAGAGGGAAGGAGAAGAGAAAGAAACAAAAAGAGAGAGGGAAGGGAGAGGTTAGCTTCAGTCCAATGAGGTATGACATCATTTATCCAATGAGGAGTTGTTAGTCAGGCCACACCCACTGCTTCTGATAACTATACCTTTCTCAGACCCAGTGGTTTCTAAAGTTCAGGAGGTCAAAAGTCGGGAAGTATTAATGTCAAAGCAACACTTAGCCCAGCAGAACCATGTAACCAGACATCGAACATGTGAAGATGGGGACTGTGGGGTCTGTTCCTTTTCACCTGAAACAGCAGTACACCCAGACATACGCACACAACATAGACAGGTACGAGTGTGCGCTTATGTCCAGGAGACACAGGAAGGTCCTTGCCTGCATCAGGAGCTCACCCAGGCAAATCAATAAAACAAACCACACCACAGGCAGCGGAACTGCTGCTTGGCTATGCAGAAAGGTGGGTGTGGGGCAGGCACTAAAACACACGCCAAATCCCCCAAATCAGACACACCCTCAAGGTGGGGGTCAATCTAGGACCACAGAGAGGGAATGAGAATGTTACAGGAACAACCAGTCAGAAACAGGCACTTCATTTATTTAATCCTAATAAATACATTAGTACCCATCAATAATTATGAAAGCAGATACAACATGTTGGCCAGTCTGACCCTGAAACTCTTGACAGGCGCAGGATATGGGGAAAAGACACACAGATGGGGAAGGGTGGAACATGAATGGCACTGAAGCTGCTGAGAGTCCTTGAGGAAAAGCAGTTTATGTTTTTGTATTTGGTAATTTTACTACTTTAATTGATTTTAATTTAGAATATAATATACTCATACCTTATATCCCATAAAGCATCTCTTCACCCACAGCTTTTTCATACTACATTTGTTAAATATCAAATATCATAAATATATCAGCATGGCGGCCCAGTGGGTAACACTTTGGCCTCCCATCGCTAGGGATGTTGGTTTTATTCTCCTCGTGTTCATACGGGTTTTCTCTGGGCTCCCCAGTTTGCGCTGTCCAGATACTTGTGGTCGGGTGAAATGCTGCCTCTTGCCCATATTTTGCCGATGAGTTTGCCCTGCAGTGGACTGGCATCTATCCAAGGTGTCTCCTACATTGTCTCCTTTGCATTGTAGGACAAACTACAGGCTTCCTGTAGCCCTGCATTGGAGAAGCAGTTATGGAAGATGGATGAATATCAGACAAAAAAAAAACAAGTGACTGAATGAAACAATTCAGTCAACCGGAAGCTCGGTTTTCCTGGGTTGTGTACACTACATGCAACTAATAATACTGCATTAAACCTGTTTTAAGTTTATTTCAATGAATTTCTGTCAGTGTCCTCTGGATTACTTGTCATAATGTGAGCTGTGCTGAGCTACTTACTGATGTACTTTTTCCTTTTGCTATCATGCTGTGGAAGATCGAGGTAGAACAGAAACTGATATCTGATTGAAGCCTCATTTGTTCTCCTAATCTCCTAATTGTTCTACAGTTGTGAGACACCTAGACAAAGAATCCTATCACTGGTAGCAAGAGCAGAAGGGGAGAGACAGGATGGACTATGGCAGGGTAATGATGGTGTCTCTTATCACATGCTACCCTGTTACAGCCCTAAAGCAGACAACATGACAAGCAGTATCTGCCGGTTAGCCAGAAGCCTGCACTATGCACCATCAGAGGCAATTCTAGGGATTCTGGGGGCCCTAGGCAAAAACCCTCCAAGGGCCCCTCCCACTCACCCTCCCCCGATTATTTATTTTATTAATATTAATTTATTACCACTATTTTAGCGTGAATTCCTAATTAAAAATATCAACAAATAGTATATTTTATATAGTTTATTTTATTTAATAAACAAAAATCTTCATTTACTAGCAGACAAGCAGATTTGTCGTTGCAATGTACTATGTAATCGGCCGCCCTCGAGAGCCCCCTCCCAGCTCGGCGCCCCAGGCAATTGCCTGCCATGCCTGTTCTGTCGCTGCGCCCTCTGGGGACCATCATAAGGCCATAATAAACAGTTTGTTGCTGAGGTGATCACTTTCTGATATGTTTCTGGCATCCTTCAGAACAAAGGTGGTAAAACATATTTAGAAATGAGAGGAAAAAAGGCATTATCAAACCTTTCTAGTGAACAAAATAATTTTTAATCAGTCAATATATCAACAGTTTGTGTACAGCCTGTTTATGATTCACGACAAATGTACTTTACTAAAAGATCTTATACAACTAAGATATTAATGGCATTAGGTGAAAAGTTTCTTTTTCTGTTCTTTTACAAAGATGGAACACAATTTGTTCTGACAGCAGAAGATCTAATGTATTTTGACTGGGTTTCTGAAGCAAAGCTCTGTAGCAAGCCTGTCTCCTGGTGTTGTGAAAATAAGAACTTCAAATGTTAAAAAAGGAAACTTATTGCTTTACAGTTTATCTATCAAAACTTTTAGTGCCAACACAATTTTTTTTTAGATTATTGATCATTCATGAACCTTTACTTAATTGAAACACAGGTGTTACTTTTCAGAGTCAGGGTTTTGCCAGTCCCAAAGAGGTTTTGTGTGAATGTGGATAGTAGAACAGGGCAGGGGCTGAGTAAAAAACCATAAACAAGCTGCATGATTAGGACATGCCAAATACACCCAAAATCTCATTGTGATCCTGACTGAAAGGCTCTTCCTGTGTCTTCCAGTGTCTCTGAACACTGAAAAGACAGGATCTTTGGCATCATCTTCATGGCTTTTAGTTTTATTTGGCATATAAAGCACCTGGCTATGTATAAACATGTCAGTACGTATCGTTGTACTGCTGGCAGGAGAATCAGGAGAGGCTTGTAGGTACAATGTGAGAGAATAGGAGGAATTATGGTATCAATGACACTGTTACAGAAGATGGCACCCTCTGGAGGTGGCTTTGCTACTAACAGGCTACAGTGCCTAAGACTGAAGGCAATGATTACGTAAGTGGCTGTATCAGAGACAATCTGAGCACTGTAAGTGCCACTGGCACAGGTTATGTGAGAGTATACTTCGTTTCTGGAAGATTTGTGCTTGTGCTCATACTCCAACGTAGTGTGCCTTACAGCTTCCAAAAATGAGTTGGGACCTGGGGGGATGAGGATCAGGATGGAAAAAAGGAAAGAAGGGGTTCATAAATTTTATGAATTGTGACTTCTAGCTTATTATTGTCTGACTGCCAATGGTGGACTAACGGATTACCTGCATACATGCATATGCAGAAGCTGTAATGAATCTCCTCAGGTACTTAGGGAAATGAATACAAAGTGGTATTTCCTTTGTCTTCTCTTCAAAAATGTCCTTGTTCAGGAAGAGGTTGTTGGAAACCTCTTTGGACCATCTGTTGTTACAGATACTGTCAAACAGCTTCACGGATGCAGAATGCTCTGTTTTGAAGGCAGAGATGGCAGTGAGATGGATGCACACAGACAGCACATGCGTGAAAACATGTGATGGCAAAAAGGTAGGTTGAGTTTCAGCTTTTTAAGCTGTTTTCATTGCATCTTGAACAGTTTCATACCTGTGTGTCAGTGTGGTGGGCGGGGCATCTGGGGAATGTCAATCAGTGACAAAGCTTAGCCAATGACGAGTGAGACCGTAAAGAAACTGAGTGACTTGAGGGAGCATGTTAAAGAAGCGTAGAGCAGTTGCAGAACCAGCCAATCAGGCATCACCCAGCTCGTTTATACACAAAGTGAAAATGATATCATTTGACTACATTAACTCACCACAGGAAAGCACATACATACATTTTGTAGATCTTGGACTGGGACAACAGTAGATAAGGTGAAGATTAAATGATATTTGCAAAAACATTTTACTGGATGTGTGTTTACAGAAATAAAAGCCTACAAGAAAAGAGAGTAGGTTTAGTTTAGTATTTTAAATATATTTTCTCCAAGTTATGGCTTCTGGCTTTCACTTAAATGTTGCTGGTTACCTTGTAATATAGGAAAAGATAACCTGGTGCAATATTTTAATGTTAGTAAATGCAACAATAGTTTAATCTAACGTGAGAAGAATTTTTTTTTATATATATATAAATGATTTTGGATGGATGGATTTTCGACATTCATTGTACTCTGTGTTATGCACCATATTTATATTGTGGACCAGTCATTTGTGTGTTTTTATACTCAAACGTGTTTGCATTAAATGCTGTTTGTGTGTATTGTGTAGTTGCTCTGCTTTTGTGTGTAGGTGGGTAATGGCTTACGAAGCGTAACTCACTGTCGTCTCGTCTTCATGCAGCACCTGGTCGTACCCACTCAGAGCCACACAGAAGATGATGGCTGTCACGTCTTCAAAGCAATGGATCCACTTCTTCCTCTCTGACCTCTGACCTCCAACATCAAACAACCTGGGAAG
>JAAGVU020000008.1:3474722-3503255 GCA_011763525.2 Mormyrus iriodes | reverse complement strand
TTTAAAAAAAAATCCTGAGAAACACATAGATTACAGAAGCATTAAAGCAAAAAGGCTCTACATGCCTATAAGTAAATTTACCTTTTATTTCTTTATTTGTTTAATATGTGGTCCTACATATTACTAGTATATGGTGTATGTGTTGCTCTAAGGTGTCTTGAATTGCATGGGACGGTAAATCCAACTTATGTAAAATTCAAGGGTTTGTGGAAGGGATAATATCAGTTGAGAACTGACTGCATATAATATATCTATGTATGTATAAATAACTGTATGTGTATAAATATGTACATATAATATATATTTATGCATAATGACACTGGGTACACAGTGACAGAGGATACATAATGACACTAGATACATAATGTTGGTTGGTTAATGTCTGTACTGTCACTTAAGGATTCACAGTTTTTAAATTGTAATTGTTATGAGACTAATTTTGCGCTATATGGGCTGGGAGGATGGGAACTGATCAGTTTTGTGCATGGAAAGCAGCACCAACATTTTTGCTTTTATATTTCCTTATTGGTCTGTATGGTTGATGCAATACGAACCAGGAGCAGGTGCACCCATCATCACCTGCATTAAAGACCATCCAATGACAACTGTGGTCTGAGTCCAATAGAGAAGATGCAGAACATAGCACATACTCAGATGGCAGCAGGACTGTTATGCAGGCACACCTGTTATGCTCACTCAGATGCTCACTGCGTCACTCTGATTTTTTTCTTCCATTTGTCGGGACAGGGAAGTTTTTAAACACTGTGTCCAATAAAACCTGTATTTCAAAATTTTTTATTTAAGGAGCCACTATACATCAAATCGTGAAGGCAAAACATGTTGGTATTTGAATACCCATTTAACTAAAACACTAACAGAACAGCCATAATCATGATCAGGTATGGTGGCCATCTCAGGCTGACAGATGGAACCAAGAAATGGCTTGGGCAGGGAGATGATGGCGGTGCCTACAGGAAAAGGGCACTGAACGGGAAACTGCACACACATTCACGTCACAGTGTAAACATGCTGTGTCACCATATAGACTATGATTTGTTTACCACCTTAAGGATGAGACGGGCAGACGACCCCGAGTATAATCTAAAATTGCCACTTTGCTCACTAACTTAACAAAGCACAGGATATATCCATGATGGCTGACCCATTCTTAAATACACTCGCTATAGTGTTAGTCACAAACGTATAGAGTGGTTTGTCCCCTGACTTCACCTCTCCCCTCAAACACCAACAGCATATGCTTTATATAAGGCAACTATCTACAGCTATGGCTGTAGCTAACTTCAATATGCAGTTACCATAACAATGGCTGTCTGAGTTTAGTGTGCAGTTTCTCAAATACAACACAAAGAACAAAGACATAAGATAAACCCATAATTTAAAAGAAGGCAAAACCAGAAATCAACTATGAACCAAACCATACCATTTTTCTATGTCAGTATCAGAGACAACTCTAAGGGGTACTCTAGATTATCGTACTCTTTCAGGGTTGCAAACTAGAAATCACCTAAGAACCACTCAATAGTACACATTGCTACACTGTGGGAGAATGGGTGGGATCTGAATGTGTGGGCATGTGAGAGTGCGTGGGTCCTATTCAGACTGGAATAAAAGCCATTTATAAAAACCAGTAATCAGAAGTCTATGGTCTTCACACGACGACCACTACTGTTCCAGCTCAGTTTGGGCCCCTGACTTCATTACACTGGAATCTCTCCATTGAAGACAAGAAATAGGTAAGGTTCTGGTACTATTGGCTTATAATAGAAAAACTGTCTCCTAAGGACAAGATTTTTTCTAGGGGAAAAAAATCTGATTCTAGTTGAAGAGTTCTTGTCACTGGTGACAGAAATATCTACAGCATTAACTGTCCTACTAAGAACATAATTGTCAAGAAGCAGTTGGGGAAAAGTGTGTCTCCGGGCATAGCTGCTCCCTGCACAGACACAGAACATGGTTTTGATCTTTTGGCTCAGAACATGCACCCAGACCTTGATAACCGATGCTGAATCCAGGTGTAGCCCTTCCCTTGACCCAAAACTCATATCATCTTGCTTTATGTATCCCTTGTTTTGAAGTTGAAAGAACTGTTTAGTTTTTGTTCTTCCCCATCATATTATTAAATCCTCTACTGTCATATAAAATAAGTTTTTATTCCTCCACTGATTTTATTCCTTGTTTGTCTTCTCATTCTGTGCAAGGGCTAATGTTCCATTACAGCCACACTGTATTCTGTTATACGAGCGGAAGGCAACCTAAGATAAAACATTCAATAAACATCACTGGGGGTGGCATGGTGGTGCAGTGGGTACCACTGTCACCTCACACTTCTGGGACCAGGGTTCCATGTGTGTGGAGTTTGCATGTTCTCCCCGTGTCGTTGTGGGGTTTCCTCCCGGTACTCCGGTTTCCCCCCACAGTCCTAGAGACTAATTGGAGTTACCAAATTGCCCGTAGGTGTGAATGGTGTGTGAGTGTGCTCAGTAATGGGTTGGTGCCCCATCCTGGGTTTTTCCCTGCCTTGCGGCCATGGGCTCCAGACTCCCCGTGACCCCGAATGGGATAAGTGGTTACAGAAGATGGATGGATGAATATCACTGTAATCTTCCAGAACAAATTAAGACCCAACATGACTGTGAAGTTGCACCCCACGCTACCCAAATGTGTTACCCCTGCATTAATACTGAATTATTTGCATGCATTATTATCTGTCAGAACACTGAGATGGCCCCTTCATAAACTGTTTCTCTAATGTCAATATGTTCACCTGCATCCTTGTGAAATGGACTTCACATTAGTAGATTGCTGTGTGACCTGTGTGCTCCCATGTTGATCTGCATGTTGATATGTCAGTCCATTTGTTTGTATGTGTCTGTGTATCTATTTGCAGCCTGTGTGACGGTCAAAACAACGTCACCCTCATAGCCCAACATAATCCTTCCAACACATCAGTGACCTCTGATAATCCGAGGCTCAGACATATACACCAAGTTACCATGGCGACTTCTTATGACCAGCTGACAGACATACAAACAAAATCTAGCAACACACACACACACTGACAAATGTGGTACCTATACAAACACAGATATGCTCATAAACACACATGTGCAGTAACAGATTCATCGCTTCCATGTGAATCCCATTCTGTCTTTTCACTGATAACGCTCAGTTTTTTGTACATATGTGTGTACAACTGTGCATTACTGGCACCATGCCCATTTTTTAACGTCTTTTAATGCGTCATTAAGACTGGGGCAGTGCACATCATAAACCTAACATACCTAGGGCTACCAAGATAGGTACCTTCTCAGTGTGTTGGTGAAATGTGCTCTCCCATAAAAGGTCACTCACTTCTGTGCTAGAACAGTTTTACATGCTATGTACATGAATGATGATGGGAATGGACATGCTATCCATTCCCATCATCATTCAAGATGTCAAGTTTGTTAAACGGGCCGACTGTTCCAATTTCCGTCCTTCCCTGAAACATCCCCCTGATTGTGATGTTTTTAAGCAATGTTTCCATTGCTCATTTCCACCACAACTAGTTTGTGCTGGTTTCTGGTCAATCATTGGAAGCTTAGCCTTGCAGCACATACACCTACATTGAGTGGCAGTTTTGTGGATATTTATTATTTGCTTGTGTGCACCAAAGTGTCCTTGCATTGATTGCTGCCTGTTAGGCAAGCCTGTGTGTATACATGTATATGGGTGTATGTATAAAGCATACAGCCCTGGAGAAAATTAAGAGACCACTCTATATTAAAAAAAAAAATCTGCATTTTTAAATCCTGGTTTAATCCTGGTTCTGGTGGCAGAAGGCTACGCTGAGCAGCAGGTTGCTTCCAGGTTCAAAATTTCTAAGACCTCAGTACACAAGAACAAGGTGAAGCAGGAGACACTGGGTGCAACCATAAACCAGCCAGGTAAAGGGCAGAAGTGACTTTCTAATGCCAGAGATGACCGTTAACTTATCTGACAGTTTGTTTCTCATAAATTGTAGAGTGACATCAAGTGACCTTCAAAGGGAATGGGAAACATTAAGTGCAGGTGTGAAGTGCACTGCTAGGACAGTTCATATCAGGCTCCTAGAAGCAGGACTAAAGTCCCATAAAGCAAGGAAGAAGCCCTTCATCAGTGAGAAACAGAGAAGAACCAGGCTGCAGACGCACAACCATAAATTGAGAAATGAGTGAAACAAAAAATTGTGCTGTGGTCTCTTAATTTTACTCTGTATGTACACCTGCTTCACCCTGTTTGAGTCGCTACACATCTGAATATTGATAATTCTTTAATTTATGGCTAACACAGTTAAATTTGGCCCATGTAATATATCTCTTTATGCATGAACCCACCCTTTTCTCCTTGTCTCCATACTCCAGGCCCAGTGTGTCCAGGGCACGGATGATGGCTGCTAGTGACTGAATGGTGTTGCTGTAGACAACAGGTTTGTATTGCTTCACATCATCGCCGGAGAAGCCGTCCTCATGAATAATCCTGCCGAGATACACGCACACACTTTAATGCAAATATACACCGCATTCGCTAAATAGCCATAAATGCTAGAAGTCACATGACATATTCACTTTTGCTGACATATTAACCAGAGCTGCATCCTTACAGATGCTGTCATGGGCAAGAAAGCAAAACCTGTGGGTACCAGTGGATATCACAGGTAGGACACACAGTACCATCAACAACCACAAATCTTTAACTGATCTGTTGTAGATACATAGCCTGAATGACAGGCTTCATAATAAGATTACAATGTATACTCCAAGGAACATTTGTGTTGTGACATTCCACTGTTTGTAACCTTCTCAAAATTATGCATATAAGGATAAATGCCAGATTTCAAATATGTGAAGGATAATATCGTCTGCGGTTGCAAGTCAATAACACATACCTAAATAGGTTAGATTACCTGGATTTCATGCTGAAACTTTCTGTAGGCTACATGTATGAATGGATAATCAAGTCACCACCTTGTAAAAATTTGCTGGTTTACATGAAGCTTGTGACGATGAAGCAGGCAGGTGTGACATGCAGGGAAGTGTACATTATGACAGGGTCTAGTCACTCTACACAACTGGGGTCAATAGCCAGTTCACCAAAGGGTTGTTTGGTGAGTGGCACTGCAGGGGTTTGAATCCCACTCCTCTGTGTGTGGGGTTTGCATGTTCTCCCTTCATTGTATGGATTTTCTCCTATAGTCCAAAAGCATATAAACTGGTGATTCAAATTTACTCACAGCCTGTAAGTGAGGGATTGTGTGTATGCCTTTAAATGGATTTTGTTCTGTGCTGCTTGGACAGGCTTCTGAAATCCTTTACTGGATAAGCAATTGGAAGATAGATGGATATTGTGCAGTGAATGTATGTGTGTGTGCTATACAGTGGACTGATATTCCATTCATTGTGATCCTAAGCTGTGATCCCCATATTGAATAAAATAGATGGATGAATGTTTATCCTAAAACAACTGACACATTAGTGAAGACAACCAAATAAAACAGTGAGGAGTATCTTCAACACAAGCACATAATCAATGAATACAGAAACTCTAGTACAGCGTAATAATATATATATATATATATATTACACAGAAAAAACAATGAAGTAAGTTGCAAATTTACTCTTAAGATGTTCGTTAACGGTTTACATTAATTGCACCTTCATAATGTCTTTATAATGCATTAGTACAACATTCAGAGCACCTTCATAATGCATTCATAATGCGTTCAGAGAACATTCATATGCAACATGAAAGTATACCTTGACATCCTAACATACCTTAACAGCTTTAATATACATTAATAACAAAACAGTATAATCATATAATTGTATAATGTTTATTATTAATGTATTATCAGGACCAGTCCCCCTTGTTCCTGTTCGTTGTCTCCCTGTTTGGCCAGCAGGTGTCACTGGCCATCCTGTCCTTTTCCCTGTGTTTCATTAGGTTTAGCTTTTTTGTTCTGTTCTTAGTGTGTTCCCCTGCTCCCCAGGCCACCATGTGGCTGAATGAATTAAGCATGCAGCTGAGAATCATGGCTCCCTACCATAGTAAAAAATGCTGGACATTTTGAGTTTTTTTTTCCCATAGTTGTTATGTGCTTGTATTTTAGGACAGGCCCTTGTTTTGTATCTGTGTTCTTAGCTATCCCTGTTTGTTCTAGTGTTGTACATATTTGTATTTTCTGTGTAGCTCCTAGATCCTAGTGTATTGGTTGATTGTCATTACCCTTCACCTGTTCCTGGTTACTCTAATTTCCTAGTGTTTGGTTAATTGGTTATAGCCTACACCGGTTTCTTGTCTAGCCTCATCTCCTGTGTATTTAAGTGCCTGTCTGTGTTTTATTCTCCCTGTGGTCATTGTATGTGTTACTTTGTGTTTTATTCCTGCGTGGCTCCTGTATGTGTTGCCGTCTAGTGGTTTTGTTTGATTGTTGTAGATGTTTGCTGGTGTTCCCTCTACTGTCCTTCTGTATAGTTTCAGCTTTATCATAGTTCAACCATCCTGCTTTCCCCTCGTTTTCCCTTTCGTTTCTGGTTTTCAATGTCTTCTATGTCTAACATGACCCTTGTTCGTAAGGTGCACTGTGGATTGTCCATCCCACCAAGGAAATGCATGAATGCATAAATATTCCTTGACACAATACACATTTTAAATGCTGAACAAAAATGAATGACAAGCAGTTTAATTAAGGGATCAGGGTTCAAATCCTACATCCTCTCTGGTTGTACATCTGTCCCATGTCACACTAAATTCCTATGGGTGGTCTCGTTTTCTCTAAGAGCATGCCATTAGGCTAACTGGAGTTTCTAAAACTGCCCATACTGTGTGTGTGTGTGTGTGTGTGTGTGTGTGTGTGTGTGTGTGTGTGTGTGTGTGTGTGTGTGTGTGTGTGTGTGTGTGCCGTGTGATGGACTGGCATCCAAAACTTGTGCCTCACCAGAAAATGCAGTGAGAAGATGGATGGATGGATGACTATGTTACATTATTAAGTCAGTCTGCACAGTGTTAGTATGCCAGTGATGTATTGTAGGAATTAAAGTTTTGCTGTAGTAAGTGATTTGAATGTCATTTATCTCAGACACACACATTATGTGTTGCTATATTGGGGTTTTTCTGTTACTAATTATAACGCCTGTCTAAGTTAATATATTAACATATTAGCATTAATTTTAAAGTCATAATGCGTTATTATAACTGCATGCATTAATTTTGATACCCCAATGTGAAAATAGCAGGGGCGGTTCTGGTGGGAGGGGTGGGGGGCAGGAGGGGCCAGTGCCGCTGTGACAACTTGCATGGCCCCCAAATATGTATGCTACTTGGGTCTGAAATAAATATATTATGAAATATTACTGTAATTATTGTTATTTACATTTATATATGTGGGCTAAAATTTCGTGCACTGGGAACAGGCGAAACACAAACATAAGCACATTTTCTTGACGGACTCTTTGAGTGGCTTCAGTTGGTGAAAAGCAAAGTTAACGAAAGAAAAAAATAATCAAGCTGGTGGAAGCAAGACAGTCTAAACAAGAAATCAAAGTGAGACAAAACTGTAAAATGTGACTGCAAAGCATTGCATAAACAACATAGATTTTCAAAATTGTCTTTTGCTTCTTAATGCTGGCAATCTAGTGTAAGTAATAGTTGGAGGACATTAAGGTCAAATGCATCTATCACCTCTAAAAGAACAACTGGCCCAATTCTGCCCCCCCCCAGCTGAAATGGTCTAGAATTGCCACTGGAAAATAGTATGAGCAAGGATTTTTAATAAGAACCTATAGTATTCCTTCCTGGTTGTAAACAATGCTTCAGTTGTGCAGTTACACAGAATCCCAGAATTCACAGCTAAAATCAGAACACTCAGTTAGCATCTCATGGGGAAGCTGATGAGGGGAAAGGCAAGGAATCATTGTTATCTAGTTTTAAAAAAATTGCCAGATAGCTCAAAGGATAAAACAAACCTGGCACACTGAAAATACTGACTATTAAATCGTTTTTTGCATGGCATTGCAACACATTTGTACATGTGATTAATGTTGTTGACAGCCCTATTAATTATCCTAAACACCACTGATCCATCCTGTTGAGGGGATTTTCATAAGAATTGATCCCTGTGTGCCTGCTCTGCACTTTGACCCTGGATGGGCAGACATGGCTTGTTTTGAGTAGCCACTGTAACCCTTTCATCTGCGCTAGATCAAGGGGTGAGAGGCCCAGTTGGGTGAATGGATCAATGCACCACCTTTAAAAGCAGCATGACTCATGGGTCACAGCACAAGTCATCACCAAACCAGAGCGCATGATGTCCCCATGGACCTGCCTTTCTCTTCTAAATCTCATGTTTTAGACTGCCAAGTTCATATCAGGCTAAAACTTCAAATAACCATATCGTGTTATTTTGTTTTTTGATTCTATTAGCAGCTGACTCAGTGCATTAGTTAAAATCATGTAAACTCTTCACTGCACATTGTGATCTAAATCAAATTGTGCTGTTTTTGACTACAGGCCAGCATGCTTAAGCTTTGGGCTGCATTGGCCTGCGATGTGATTAAAGACAATACTGTGTTACTGTTCTCAAGCAAAGCACTTACGGCCATACTGTCGGACCTCCAATGCATAGCTCAGGCCAAACTTAGTATCCCGGGGGTTATAAGAAATATTAAGCCAGGTAGCAGGAGCCCAGTGAAATGGTGCATCTTAGCAACTCCTGAAAGGTATTAGCCTGTTTTTAGATCTGACTGACTCATACACCCTGAGGTCTGATAGCTTCAGTGAAACATTGAAGCGATTGATGTTATGAAGTGGATTTCTACTAAAATAACTATAAATGTTTTACTTGGAAGTCAGTGGGTTTACTTTACTTTGCCACTTATACAAGAGTTTATTACTATTAACCTTGCAATGGGGATAATAAAGGAAAGTAAAATGAAGGTGCACCAGCCAGCTTCTCAATTGATGTGGGTCGTTCTGCTGATCTTGGTGCTTCTTTTGTAACTGCACTGATGAAGCATTATAGCATACACAATGACGGCCTGCAGGGATGTGTGATTTCGTAACTCGAGTCAATAACCGCAGAATCATATGTATAAGTGTACTAACCCTTCAATGTTTTTTGTAATGCATGCACAAATACAGCTATTCTGGCATTCAAAAATATGCAATGACCACAGAAGACTTGCATACACTCATATCGTTTTTATGAACGGAATGAGTATGTGTTTGTGTATGACCAAGAATGAGATGTTTATAGGCAGTGTTTGCATGTATATGCACATGCTAACCAGTGTGTCCATAAAAAGGTGGAATCCAGGTTTGTGTGGATTTTAAAGAATTTCTGCGGAACAGTAACTGATATTCAACCAAAACTGTGATCCACTTCAGGTAGATTGACTGTTCTTTTCCTGTTTACCCCATGTGCATGACCACTTACACGGAAAACATGTTAGTTAGAGTACTGACAGGGAGGATCCAGACACAGTTCTCTCGATGCTAAGCTTACAAGCAGTTGTCATAGAGATGAATTATCCACACATCGGCGGTTAACATCACTGAGGAATCTCAGTACAGATTCTGCCCCCTCATTTCTCCCTGATCCCTGTCTTTATGTCTATAATTCTGGCAGCTGTATGCTTCATGAAAAAATGGACACCATGTCCTTCTGGCAAGGAGTCCAAGTAAAGACATAACTCAGTTGTACAATAATATTCTGAGCTTTAGTATACTAAGCCTAACAATGAAATCAGTCCTGCCAAGACTTAAAATTATGCAAAAAAGGACAGCTTTAGCGAGTCCCTGTATATACCCATTTCACATGCATGTGCAGACTGTGACTCCAAAATCCTGAAAAGATGGATCTATTTATGCTATTTTACTATTGTTTATAGGCAAGCGGTAAGTGACGTAATTCTGCTTAGGTGTGATGTGTAGCTCAGGAGTCTTAGCCTGAGTCCAGGAGGTTGAGGGTTTAGATCCTATGGCTGACAGAATAATAATATCACTGCTGTTCTCATGAGCAAGGCCCTTAACCCAATATGTTCCAGCATTCCTAAGATGTTCCTTAGGACAGAGTGTCTTCTAAACAAATAGCGTGTGCTGAAATTCTCTCACTGTGATCTCAATTCTGGGAGATTAAATCGTAAACTTCTACTTGTTAGCACCATAATGGGTGGGGGTAACATTCTCACTACCTGCTTGACATCCTGGCAGCCTTAAATGTGATGCTTGTATATCAACCAATAAAAAGAGTTCCATTTGGAGAAATTGCTGAAGGGTTATTTACAACCTAAAGCCACCATGTATGATGCCCATATATTACAGTATATTTAGTGCTGAGTTTGTATTGCTGCTGGAAAACATTTTAATTTTATGTTAAAATCCATTTATAAATAGGATTATATATTAAGGAAGAGTACAGAAAATTCAGAAATTGCTTTCCAACAAACTTTGATGCACATGTGAAAAAACAAACCTTTTTCTCATTTGTACCTTTTTCCACATTTATACAGTTAAGACTGGATTAAGTAGTCCAGGTTAAATGCTACAGGTTACAAAAACCCTTTGTTTAACTTTAACTGTAAATTTTCAGAACATAAGTGGATGTCCTTATCCAAAACAGCATCTCCTGCCTGACCGGTCAAATTAATGCATTTCAACATAAAAGATAAGGATTGTGAGCTCCAGAGTTCTGAAAATATAACGCTTTACCAGACAACGAAGGGACCCGAATATTTCCGAAAAGAGACGATTGAGCTCGCAAGCGCTGTCCACCACAGCCACCTCCTGAAACGGCCGCTTATATCAACGGAATAGTTGAATTACTCGCTAACAGGCTTGGACCTCACAGTGTGGATTAGTGTCTCAAAAAAGACAACAATTGGTACCAAGAAGCAGACCATTTGTTAAGCATTAAGACCAAAGTCACCACTGTCACAATGAAAATTTATATAAAAATTCAGACCTTTGACCCTTGACTGTCGTGTAAAGATCGTCAGTTCCAAGAAACAAACGCAGATTGGCAAGAATGTCTGCCGTTCTTCTGAAAAGTCGATTTCTGGCAAAGGTGGCCCGTTTTATGCAAAATCTTACTCGTATTTTATCCTGCATCAAATCAGGGTGATTGGCGACAATCTGGGCGCGGCAACCTAAGTACAGATTAACGGCGTAGGAGATGTGTATGAGGGTGCACTGAACTGGCATCATAAAAATAAAAATGGCCGAATCATAAAAAGACATTTGACCAGAGCCTGTCACACCGTTATTTGACAAGGTACTCTACGGTTAGATACATATCTACAACATTATATCACTACTCGGCCGAAGTATGCTTCCAACTGAACTGCTGACATAAAATAATGGTTGGATGCTACTATGTATTTGTGAGAGAAAATTATAATTACTTTTTGTGTTAAACGGATATTACAAACGAAGCCTTTTAAAAATGGAACTTTATAAAGATCGTGGGATGAAACATTGGGATGAAAAGCTTAGCAGATGAAAGGGATAAAAGCATGACATTGGGATTAATTGAGTGGTTAATTATAATGGCTCTTCTGCAATCCTGCATGCACGCACCGGCTCTCCAGGAACACAGAACTGCGCCAGGAGTCTTGTATCTTATATTTATCGCAGTCAGGGTGATTTTAATTAGTAATCCGTACTCCCGTACTGTCCCTGCCGACATTCTGCCTTTCGGCCGGCTTGACAACCGGCAACAACGTGGACGCATTACCTTGCGGGGGTAATCCTTCCCTTAGAATATGGCTGACCTGAACGCCCACCAAGCAAACTAGGAATGGAGACTGAAAATGATCAGCAGCCTCATCCCACAAGCGCAAAAACGCTTCAGCCTGAACACTTACTTCATCTGCTTTACGATGGTGCTTTTTCCAGACTCGCCTGCGCCTGTTGAAATAAAAAACACGTTAAGAATAAGGTAATGGTCCTGATGCCATACTACGGAAAAGTGAGCATCATTATACGGGTATGCAGGAGTGCAGCGTGGACAGGCCAGTCTGTACTGTTCTTCCAGCACAATGGAAGAGAATCCGAGGCGAAATGGAAGTCCTCTCCTTCGGGAGAACTGTCTTACCAAGCAGGAGTAATTTCACGTCCTTTGCAGCAGTGATACCATCCTCCTTCAGGTTTTTCTCGATCGCTTTGCTCCTGTCCAAAGCCGCCCTTTCTTCAGCGCTCAGTGTACATCCCATGGTTAGGCGATTTTACGGCTTCCGTTTCGCAAAAACCGAATACACCCTTCAGTATCCTTTCTCTCTGTCGGTCGCTTCCCAGGTTTGCTGCCTCGCCCCCCTCCACACTTTCGCGGACACTTCTCGACTAGCTAAAGCATTAAAACCACGTCGATGAGACAAGCAGGACCTGTCTTCGTGTCTATCTGTCTCCCAGTTTCTGCCTTGGGTGGTGTTCTGCTGGATGCGCACCGGCTGGGGGGTCTACTGGGCGGCGATGGCAGCGGCGAGGAGACGCATCGCTCGGCTCGCTGACAATAACGGGAAGGAAGGAGAGCCGAGCTCCGAACTCAGCGACGTCAGAAGCGCAGCAGACGAGCGTCCAGATTGTGCAAAGTTAAACGCTGAAAAGACAGAATTATTCCCAAGACCTTCGGGGATCTATAATGTTGCAGCCACTTAACGGCGCTGTAAAATATCGTTTTGTAAGAGCACAGAGAATTGTGAAAATATAGCCGTTTTTGAAAGCAGATAGGGAGTGTGGTCCACAGGACGAAATGCAACCAAAAGAAATGATCTCTGTGGACTGGGTGTGGACTACTGTTCGTCTAATGGTCAGTGGGCTGTAACGTTTGAAAATAATGGATGCTGTCACTAAAACGACATATAAAATGTATCTTCGGAACAAAAAAACAGAATTTTTAATTTTCCGTTAAAACATAACAGCAAAGATAAAGATTAAAATAAAATCTCCTAAATTATACTGTATAAATAACAGTCCCCATGAATTCCCAGAATCTACGACTGCTCCATCTCCTTAAATGGGATATTACTGGACAGTGCGTCCTCTGAAGGGACAGATTTGATTATAACCGTATTTCACTGTTAATCGTGATCATTGACTGTTCTTTCCGAAACAGGCTCACTACGAACCTGTACTGAATAAACAGTTATGGATAAAGGATGGAACTTCGTGGTTTAGAAAGTGTAAAGCATACACATAAAATAACTAAGACATAGGCCTAACGTATGCGGACTTCCGTTAGTTTTGTTAATTTACGAAGCTGCGGCGTTTTTATTTCTATATAAAATGATAAACATTTACCAATGTCCAGAATGGCATGTTAAAGATGGGCAGGAACACAGGGGACAAAATATTGCAGTCTAAATCTCCGTTATTTCTTCGTGTAAGAAGACTACATGCTATGTAGTAATTTTGACGGTACTGTTCCTTGTGTAAGTGAGCAAGCCTATTACTTTAGTCAACCGTGACATACCAACCAAACACCACATAAAAAGTGACCTCGTGGCACAATGGTAGCGCGTCTGACTCCAGATCAGAAGGTTGCGTGTTCGAATCACGTCGAGGTCAGCGAGGGTCTTCAGAATTTAGATAAGCCAATCAGCTTCAGGATTAGCGAACAATACGGCTTATCTTTAAAAAAGACAAGCCGTCCGTGGCATGTCACTTGAGACTTTCATTTACATTAAAAGGTGTTTTTAAAAAGCATTATATTCATAGTAACTTGGGCCAATCAGAGAGGAGGAATCTGAACTCATCTATACTGCAGAAATTTCTTAATTTCCAACTCAAATGTATAATTTTTCTCATCGCAGACAGTTTCACTCAGGGTAACTCGTTGGGAGGAACACTTTAGCATCATAAATTCCTGTTCTGTAGGGGTTTTACCTAAAGCATACAGTATATTGGATTCCTGTTCCTTCTGGGCTGGACCCAGTCCACACATAATAAAATGAAGTATATACTGTGCTATACCTAATTATTCTTGTTCAATGAAGGTTGTAATTAATCATTTTACTATACTCAATTTTTGCTCCCTGCAATGGACTGGCATCCAATCCAGGGTGTATCCTTGTCTTGTGCCCTATGCCCCCCCATCACCCTGAGCAGGATAAAGTGTTAGAAGATGGACGAATGAAGGGGATGGGATTTAATACTATACTTTTAATTTCATCATTGGCCTGTTTAATAGAACAGTTAAAAACAGCTGCTCCCTGCTCAGATGTAGTCAGTATCAGAATATTAGCTTGTTAGAAAATTTGTTTTAAAATGTGAATCCAGTGTTGCTTTCTTTCCACCCCATAAGAACACTAGAAATCAGGGAGATCAGCTGAATAAAAAAATTCTCCATAGAACTGTTAATATACTTTCCATCTTGAGCTTTTTGAGTTTGCCTCGAGACACAACAATGCATTTTTTTAGAATCTCAGAGGTTTGTGGTATTACCTGTACAATAATGCGAGCAAGTTATGATTGTAAGCAGATAATTTACATGATCAATTTAAATCAAGGATGAACTGAGGGTTCATTCTGTATTTTACTGAAAGCTGTTCAGTAAGTTTATAGGACTAAATTGTTATGGATGCTTCATTACTTCAGCCTGAAACATTCTATCCAGTTTCTCTCACATTTTGACCCCATTCTCACAGACATCGAATAGTTGAGGAAAGATTTCAAGATTCTGCTGCTTACCTATAAGACAGTGTCCCTGGGTAACTCATATTTGAGTCAGAAATATCTGAGTCAAATATTTATCTGCTGCCCCCTTGTTTCTCCAGTGTCACAATGCCAAAAGAGATTCTGATAGACATCGCATAATTGATGTTTCAAACCCTAAAAGAACTTCCCAAACTGTCAAACATGCAATTTGTATCAACCTCAAACAGGTCACGCAGTCCAACGCATTAATAACACACCAAAATAGATTATTTATACATCTTTTTGTGGTGTCAAACTTCACATACTGCTTGTTTAATCAAAATTTGGTAATGTGCAAAATTCCACACTTTGTATTGGTGGTTTCAGCTCTCTGGCATGGCTGTGTATACACCATGACCATTATAATTACTGTCAAGTGCCAAGATTTTTTACAAACAGAACAATTCCACGCCCAGTTAGTCATTTAAAATGTATTTAGCAAAAATGAACACAGTTTTGCCTTCAATTTACAATTTATTGTAAAAAAATAAATGACAGGTTTAAAAAAAAAAAAAACTGTTACTGCTGAAACTCAAAAGCAGGTTCCTCAGTCACTTGAAAAACCTGTGCATGTAACAATCACAGAAAAAGTCACATCTGAATAATTTTAAAAGTCTTATCTAAATGATTTTCTTCGAAGACTGAGACGTGTGTCCGTGAACATTGGAGTGACCCATGACAATCTGCTGTACTGCTGCTAAGCTATGCACACGCAGACCATTGAATACTGCCCCAAGGCCTCTTGCCTCAGTTGTAAATAAAGTTGAATCTGTAAATGCAAGCAAAGAACATCTTAATATAACACATACACTGTCGGCCCTTTATGTGCTTCATGCATAAGAACCTTAAAAATGCATAGTACGCAATATTGCGAGGGCTATTCTGAGTAGTGCTGGATGCATTATGCTCTGTGGGTTAGAACTCTGGACCTGTGATCGGAAGGTCACTGGTTCAAATCCCCTTGAGCAAGGCCCCGACCTTAACTGCTCCAGAGACCGGCTTGCCCTGCTTTCTCAAATCGCACGTTACTCTGGTTAAAGGTGTCTGCTAAGTAAATGTTATGTACATCACTTCTGCTCTCTCGTCGAGAATGAGCTGGCCTAGCTCAAGGTGGACTCAAACTTCAAACTTTCCTGTGTGGCCTATAGGGGGCCTCCTTGAACACAATGGGTTGAATGACAAATTAGAACAATGACATATACGTAATTCTGCCAAAAGGTTGATTTTTAAAGTAGGGAACTGGCCTTGCATTGTAGTGCCTCTTGACAGACATGTGATTTGTCAGTGTTTACATTTTTTTATTTATTTTATTTTATTTAGAAATAGTGAAAATCACTCTGCAAACCACAGGATTTGAACTGGGGACAGGGCACAGGTTCCTAACCTGCTGAGCCACACACTGTCCCTCTCATATCTTTAAAACTTAATCTTTTTAACCCTACAGTCAGAAAAACCTGGCTTAACATGCAAGACACAAAAGCAAACATTTCAGACAGTGACCAGGAGAAACAATCTTTCTCACCTGCTTAAGAGCTGTGGGAGACTGGATATGATTGGTCCGTAACCAGGGGCATTATCATACAGTTCAAACAGGGGGGCAGCCACCAGCTTATAGTTTTTTGGCACTGCAAATAAAGCTAGCAAATACCAACAGATCAAATCACCCAACAACCCCAACACTACTCTTTCAAAATGCATGGTAGCTGGAGACAGATGCTATAGTGCTGCCTGAATTAAAGACTTGGATCACACATCATACATGTATATTACAAAAGCCACTTTGCTAATTTAAAGGCCTCTCTGAATTAGAAGAACAAAGACAACAGCTAGAAGAAATAAAAATCAGTACTAGTGATTAACTTACGGCTAAGTAATTTACAAAGTTACTAAATACACATCATGATCTCTTCATGGCCAATTACAAATACATACCTATAGACTGACAGTACAGTATAAGGTATGAGAGATTCATAAGACTACTAGTTTGTACTAACCTGTTCCTGTTAATACCAGTTATCTATCATCTGCAGGTCCTCACCTTTCTCTTGAAGCTGGACCAAGAAGAGCTTTTTGTGTTCCTTGGGTTTGGTAATGTGAGCAGGAATATAAGGATACTGCAGACAGAAAATAAGACATCTAGAATGTTCTTTCACAAGCGCATATTAAATATCCACTTCATAGAGGCAACTATGAATTATGGGGATTTGGATTCAAAAAACAGTAAATGGGTCACTGATTCTGCTGCGAATTGTAAGTTAAACTGGCAGCTTTGTCTAACTGAACATACCAGCTGCCACATCTAAGAGGCAACATTTTTTGACCATATTTCAAGTTAGTCCTATCAGGCAGTTTCCACTTTGCATTAATTCTTTCAGCTTACATTTAATAAAGTATTCTTTAATGCATTCTAATAACTGAATTTTCCTGGTCCTTTAATGTTGCAAGGACCCTATGCATAACTCAGCATATCCTGCCCCTGCCCCCATTCCATAATGAATAATGCAGCTGGTCTTCTCACCTGCGGAGGTTCAAAGTTAGGTCTCCACCAGTTGCCGATACAGTCATCAATCACCCAATCCTGTTTCACCCCATCCTGACGGCCCAAAATCTGAAATGGGAGCAACAACGTAGGGAAGCAGGCTCATTCAGCATGTTCTGACTGGTATTCTGAAGAAAAATGTATAGTATTAACTAAGCAAATGGATGACAGGGCAACTAGGTTTCCTTCCTGACATGTACAAATCACCCAGCTCTCCACATTGTTCTGTACCTGCTAGGGATGGTAAGACTTATGATTCACATCGGGGCACCAGTATGCCACTATTAAAAAAGAGTGCACTGGATACAGTTTGGGATGAATTCGGGATGCATCATTTCTAACACCTCTGCATCAGTAAAATCCAATTCATTCATACATAATTATTAGTAGATGCCATATACCTTTATTTAGAAATGTGACCAATATTTTTTGACCGATAATTTTAAAATTAGATTCCCCCCTGCTTAAACTGTACCATATTGAACACCATGTTCTTCTGCAACACATTGTATTGTGTCAAAATCACACTGCATCACAATAGGGGTCAATCATATCTTAGCACATTAATAGTTGCTTCATATGCATCTTAAATGTATTGGATTGTTGGCAATGCATCAAAATATGTATCGCATCGGCCTCAATGATGAAGGCGCACCCTAGTGTCTACGATGTTGCATCACATTTGAGTGGGACTCACTGTACCCTGCAACCCCTTCACTAGTATGGCTCACTGCATCAGCACCTCTGTCATCAATCGCTTGAGTCCTTCCACTTCATCCTCTCCTGGGTTCAACTCACCACCAGGGCTGTGGGTCACAAAATGGAGTTAAAACTTAAAGCTAAAGTGCATTCACTCAGCACGTACTGTTGTATAATGCATTTCAGAATTTGGGCAACAAAATGTTACATGGTTTAAATCTCAGGAGATGTAATGAATCCAGCATTGTCCAGTGGAGTAATTCTCACAGAACTGAATGGCAGGCAAATAAAACTTATTTGTTCAGTGTTGTTACCCATGCTTCCAGATGGACTGGGCTGCATACATACTCACAGCTTGAAGAAGGTGGTCCCAAGCTGGAGCAGCAGCACGTGTGGGAGTCTGTGTTCATGTACTATAAGCACACCCTCCACTGTCCTCCTCATGCCGATCTTCTCGAACTCCTCACGCATCCGTTGAAACCGGGCAGCAACAGAGCTATCTTTCTCATATAGGGGTTCCTTGGTGCCAAACGTATAGTTTGTCAGTGGGTAGCTGCAAATAAAAACCACTGACCATCAGTACCCGTAACGGTGGCGATATTATGATCATAAGTATCGCACTATTTCATCCATTTCTTCAAACTATGCAATTCACTGATTTACCGATGCAGTAAATCACAAGTCCGATCTCATTTCCTGGGCAATCCGAGACATTGACCCAGTTTCGCATAGATGTACCAAGACAGTGACAAAGTATCGCATAACTGCACAAGACGACCATATATACTCAGCGATCGGATTATTAAACAACTACAGCCGACGTCCGAAACGCCAGAGATGATAATACGGACCATAAACCACGACTACGAACTCGGCACGGGAGCTACTCAAACCGAACAAGGCGTACAGGTTGATGGTTCTCTCCAGCGTCAGGGGCTTGGCTGGAGCGCTGTATTTATTACCAAACTGATTGACTCCACGGGGCCAACCGGTCGAGGATCGGTTGGGAGGCACAACCGCCATGGCCAAAATTACGAAACTTAAAAAAAGCAAAAGACGACCAAATCGAGTTTAAATTAAATTCAACTATACAGCAATCTATGTCCCGTTATCAGAAACAAAATCTTCCACATCCGGGACACCTTTCACGACAGTTCAATGGAATTTACGGCAAATATACAACTTTACGGTCATAGACGTACACTGGTTCGTTGCAACAAAACTAAATCCTGTGACGGTCTATTCTCGTTAAAGCGTTTTCACATCTTGCAAAATGAATTTCACATTCATGGATTATGATTATATATTGTAAACATCCTAAGACTTTTGTTTTGTTCAGTTGACAGGTATGTTACGTAATTTTAAAGTACGGATTTATCATATTGGAAATTGAATGGAAAATACGATTCGCTTTTTGTTTTTTTCCCTATGTAGATTCAAAACACTTCATATACATAGTGGATAAAAAATGCACTGTCTAGTTTAAAATACGCATCCATTTCCACCTGTTTATCCAGGACAGTATTGATATTAAAATATGTAATGGAAAAAGGATATTCATTCATATCACGCGCAACAAAATATTGGAAACAGAATACAACACTGGAAGCTTAGAGTTTGACAGAGTTGTATATTTAAAATCACTTTATTGGTATGGATATTTGTATTACAATTAATCCATCTTCCAACCGCTTATCCAGTAGGCTACCAGGTGGGGTGGACCCCATCCCAGTCAGAACAGGGCACAAGGCGAGTGTATAGCAGGACACACATGCTTTAAGTCATTACACTGTCTTATATATAAGTGAAATCTGTTTTGGTATACAGTAAAGTCTTAAAACTTTGCAGCGTTAAATTTACAAGAACTCGTTAACTGTTCCGTATTGTGACTAAAAATCTCGGCCGAAAATATCTTAACATTTATTTAAGGACACTAAACGTTTGACCGAAGCAGAAATCGCATCCAGTGTGGCTGTATTAGTTGATCATGAGCATTTAGGCTGTGAAAAGCATGGCTGCGGGGGACTCTAAACTGTTGATCGGTCTCTGTGATGTGCCGATCGGTAAAAACTGCACGTCAACTTTTTTTACCAATAAAATCGGAGATCTACCGGTAAGACACCCATTTATAATCTTTATTATAATTTTATATATTTAAGATGGGGGTTAAAGGGCGATTCTGCAGACAGTATCACATAACTACAGTTGTGCATTTGGCTTCGTTGTCGTAAAATGGTTCTACGCAGTGGTTCTCGGTATTATTACTGAAAAATTAAAAGTATATTATCAGTACCAGTTATAAATTTAATAACTGTATGAGTAAAATGCATTGTGACTACAGTATGCAACACATGGCACGGTAAATTGGGCCATGCTTCCCTTAAACTGACCGAACAACTTTAGCCATTGTAGAAAAAGCAAACGCCAGCCGTAATTGAAATTTAAAAAGATAAAGCTTTTGTGTGTATGATTAAACTATGGAGAGAAAAAGAAATACACAGAAAACGAAAATGTTACATCTACGTTATAACTACTGGACAGGCCCAGTATATACACGATATATACGGCTGGCGAACACCTTTCCTGGTTATAACAGCACACGCGTTTTTAGTGTTGACATTTTTAGGCACTTACCATAGTTACGCGTGAGCTTAATAAATAACATTTCATTTGAGCTGAATGAATGTTACTTTTAGGAGTACAACAGTAATGTGTGATATGATACAAAATGCAAGTCTGCTAGTTAGCCGCGTGAACATCGCGCGCGCCGAAATGGATAAGGCAGCTGCACTGGCCGGGAGGGGGGGTTTTGAATCCAGAGTTGGCAATAGCAACTTCTTGAACATTAACTTTAACTTCATCTTCTCTCGTCTAAATGAGACTATTTAATAATGTCCAAGACGTGAATTTTTAATCATTTGTCTTCCAGGACCCTCTCCCTACAGTTTCACTCCGACACCCTTATTGCGCAATCTGTGGCTCCGTTCTCGCACACGTCGTACAGGTGTACTGCCCCCTGGAGGCGTCTCAGTATCATCGCACAATTAACGTGTTCGCTTGTCCTCAACAGCGATGCAGCGGAAAAACCGAGAGGTAGAGACACCGTATCGATAACGTTGTGGGCAAATTCAACGTGTGGATTGCGAGATGAATTTTTGGAAATATTTGTGTTATTGATAATATTTATCATACTTTAAATTATGTGGGAGCAAGATGGTACAGTTTGATCAGTTTTGTGTTAAATAATGGTTCCACTCAGTGTGACGCATGAACTGGGACCTGGAACTTTATTCCAATAGCATTTTAAATTTACTTTCATGAACTGCAGCAAATCTAGAGATCTACCCCAATAGAATCAAGGCTATGACAAAAGGTGACCTTATCAATACTAAGGTACTGGGTCTGAATATCTTTGCATGCCATTTTAGCAGTTAATTCTGATATCTGCAGCCAATTAATTTTGTTCTCTGTAACTGGATAAAGATTTATGTATCATTTGTAATCCAACAACATTTGAAAATGTTTGCAAGGTCTGAATAATTTTGTAAGGCAGCGTTTGCCTTTGCTCTGAATTCATCCAGTTTTTGTGCTTTTAACAGATCTGTGTCCAGTATTTCAATGAATGTGTGCCCTTTGGTGTATTTGTTCTGTTTTTGTTGTTAGTGTGCTGCTTGTTACATCTGCCAGTCGTGTGACGTTTATTAAATGAATGTATTGATTTTATGTTTCATCCTACTTTACTCGGTTGCAATAAAATGGAATTGGACTTGTGGATTTGGATTATATCCTTGCCCTAACATTTCACCTTTCATACCCTGACAAGCAGCTTTAAATAAATCAATAATGTTTTTGCATGCAAAGCTAGCTGCCAAGATAGAACAGCCTGGGGCTGTACATGGCGATGAACGCTATAGCAAAAGATACTATGCAGTTAGCAGAATGCATAGTAAGGACTTTAGATGTTAGAATATTTGGCTTTTCCCTGTTTTTTTTTCCTTATATAATATAAGCCCCAATGAAATGTAATTTGTGACAGTTTTGCTACTTTTTCTTTGTGTTTTTTTTTGCATAACATATACAGCTGGAAAGTGCTACGGTCCCAGTGCCTAGAATCAGAGATGAAGGCTGAGAGTGACGCCCAAGTGAAGGAGCCTCCCATGGCAACCAGTGATTGGTGTGAGGGTGCTGATGACTGGGGCATTGAAGAGGAGGAAGGGGCAAGCGCAAGCCCTGCACACAGCCGTATGAGCCCTCAGAGCAGCTCCCTGCCTAAACTGGACGTCAGCCATGGGATGCAAGCCCTTACGCTGACAGAGGCACATCAGCCTGCATCTCCTAGGTCTGAGCTTGTTTTCCCAGAGTCTATGCCCATCTTCAGGTCATACTATGTCTGTGTGGTGGAAGAGGGGGATATCGATGAACAAAATGACATGGAGGATGCCCAGAGGCTGCTGCGCGAGTATGAAATGAGAGAGGGTGTAGCTGTAATGCAGCTAGAAAGGTATGAAGCATTTATCTGTCATGTTAGTGAGCCAGGCAGAGGTGTATAGTTCTAGAAACCTAGAAAGGTTTTGTTTCAACCAACCAGTTGAGTACTCTGTCATTGTGACTCTTTGCACTCCTCTGGTTAGTTTAAACAAATCATGGTTTGGATTTTAACTTTCTGGACCTGAACTATCCACCTCTGGTGTCAGCTGTCTGTGTAGAGCCATTTTTAAAACACTGCTGGCTTATGTTAGAAGTTATAGGATCATGTGCCTGTTGGACCCAATCTGGCTGTTCTTTTGATTCCACTTGTGCTGTGTCCAGTTTTAAAGGTCAAGGTGAGTTAGAGAGATATGAAAAGACTGACGCTAAACATGGAGACAAGGTGTTCTCCAAGTTCATGAAACACATTTCCCTCTGTCCGAAGCAAATCTTACGGTAAGAAAATACTTGTAAAATTCATCATGCATAAACCTGTCACTGAGTGTGCATTTTCGAGAGAGTTCATAATGTTTTGGTGAAAAAAATGAAGGTAGTCCTGCACATTTGATAGTAACCTGAACTATTTTGTGCTTGCATTGGTATGATTTTTCTCTCTCATAATGTGCTGGGGTCACTGCTAGATTCAGGGGTGGACTGACAGGTGGGGCAATCATCTCTCAGCCTATACATGGATGAGCGAGTTTGGTGTGCACTTGACTGGCTTGCACAGAGCCCTGACCTCAACCCGATAGAACACCTTTGGGATGAATTAGAGATGAGACTGCGAGCCAGGCCTTCTTATCCAACATCAACAAATGCTGTCCTGGAAGAATGGTCAAAAATTCTCATAAACACACTCCTAAACCTTGTGGAAAACCTTCCTAGAAGAGTTGATGCTGTTGTAGCTGCAGAGGGTGGGCCAACTCCATATTAAAGCCTATTTATTAAGAATGGGATGTCATTAAAGTTCATGTGTGTGTAAAGGCAGGCGTCCCAATACGTTTGGCAATGTAGTGTAGCTCTCATTTTTATGTATACTATCTCATTATGGCGGGAATCATAACATGAAAAAATTGATACAATACTTAAAACAGTTTTGAAATGTAATATTTGGTAATGTTTTGTAGTCAAACTATGTTGTTGAGTAGTGTATTTAACGAAAAAAGCATGTTTGTGGGATTTGCTAACTGGCGCAATGCATTATGGGTATGACATTTGGAGGCAACTTAAATTTCATCATCTGCAGCAGCTGCAAATGGCGTAGGCAGGCCCTATGTGTGAATTTGGAAAGGAAGCGGGGCGTGGTCCATTTTTGGCCCAGGGCCCAGTGTACAGTTGTTCAGTCACTGATTAGATTTACCTAATTGATATACTACTCAACATTTAGTGCTGCCACATCAATTTCTATTAGAGGGTCTGAGAATAATTCCTTTTTCGCAGTACTGGTGTTTTGGGTTTTTAGTGTAGATTCCTACTGGAAAATTACTATTAACCACTTTAAGGTGATTTCTGTTAAATTTGAGTTTGGTATAATACATTTAACTGACAGAAAAGCTTTCCTTTTCTACAGATATTCTTGGAATGGGTCACCATTGTTCATCACAGATCCCAGCTCCAGTCTGACACAAATAGTACCATCCTGCAGTTATTGTGGCAATCCTCGAGTCTTTGAGTTCCAACTTACGCCTGCACTGGTCAATTTACTTGAGAGTGTCAATTCGAAATCAGGTGGGTAGGAAGATCAGTGTCGTGTCTCAGTGGTGTGTGCATGTGAGATTGAGTAAATTTGACCACATTGTGAACCCTGAATAGTACATAAAGTATTTCAGTTAGTAACTCATATAGGATATACATCTTTATTTAGTGTCATCCTTAAAAAACATTCAGGTTAATGTGGCAAACTGCAGCTCTATATAGGAATATTGTCTGAGTTGGATAAAACAAGTAAATAATGCTATAGTTTTAAACGATTTAGTTGTCCTGTGTATTTCACAATGCTGGCGCACAGCAACCAAATGTCAGACGTTTCCTTTGTTTCTCAGAGCTGCTGCTAGAATTTGGGACAGTCCTGGTCTACACCTGCAGCAGGAGCTGCTGGCAGCCTGGCAGGGACTCACCTGCTGAAGAGTTTGTGTTGGTCCAGAAAGACCCTGATCACCAGCTTTTCTCAGGACCTTGTCAGAACAGTGTGAAATAAATTGCTCTGTATTCTTCCAAATCCTTTTACTTTTGTCACACAAATCCCATGTCCTAATATTTCCCTGAAAACAGTTTGCGCTTAAACAGAATTTGGAGAAAACCAATAGTAAAGCAGTAAATTGGAGTGCTCATAAAGTTTACCTTCATTCTAATGGAATGCAGTAAGCCGTCACAAAAACCGCTCTGAAATCATTTGTATCCAAAAGGGTGCTGCAGAAATATTTTCACTTGCCTACAGTCAACAAGGATGTGAGCCCCATAGCGGTAATATCATGCAAGTTACTACAAATGGTATCACCCTACAGTTATTGTGGCAAGCTTTAAGTTCCAACTTATGCCCGCATTGTTTTCGACAAATCAGACAACAGAAGACTTAAGCAGTGTTTGTAAATTTCTGAAATAATTCTTATTTACACAGTAATACACTGTCCAGTCACGTTGAAATAAGGAACTCAGAAGGAAACGTGTGCAGTGTGATTGGCTTGTAGAATTTGCCCTGCACGTTGCAAGTATCCAATGGGAAAAGGGTACTGTAGCGTAGACGACGCCCCACTTCTTGCCATTTGAACAACACAGCTTTAACTCCTTGTCTCGGGACTTATTCGCCATATGGGTATTATTTTATGTGCTCATTTAAGCAAGAACTAAAATATCGGAGTACAGGTGCACTTGCGCATCCCACATCATACTTTCTCCCATCAAGGGACGATGACTCTTATTTTGAAAATGAGAAGCCGGAAGCTTGTTATTTCCGGCAACAGCTGCTGTCGTAAAGCAAACGTGAATCTCAACTTCTTGCAATGATCCTCGTTTGTTAGAAACATCGGCTGAATTGGAGTGTGGCATTTTATTCCCAGTTTCCAGTAGTTTTGAATTTTGTTACAGCATGTACCAAAATGTCTTTAAATTCTAAAACTGAAGATATGTTTGATGTTATTCTGTTGGCTGACGACAGGTAAGTAGTGCTATTACACTGAGTACGAATGATGCTTAAATATCAGTATTGCAGCCGTGTGGCATTTTTATGTCGGCTAATTAAACCAATTTATTCATTGATTAACGGCAGACAGGCAGATTATCGTGCATGACTTGAAATATCTTCTGAACGCAATATGCCAGTTAGTGGCAGCTAATTTTGTGTATCGCTGCTGACTGCTGTTCCTCTTTTATTCAGGTTCCATGTGGAAGGTTACCGGGAAGGTTTCGAGGAAGGGACCCATCAAGGACTAACTGAAGGAAGAAACCACGGAGGGACCCATGGAGCCAAGCTGTCACTAGAAGTATGTGTCTTACTTGTCATCGGCGGTGGTAATACCGGCCAAAAAACCCGCTTGTTAAAGTGCAAACTTACAGCGGCAGGAAAATCATTAATCAGAATATTTGTTAACTATTAAAGCTTTTCAGAAAAGTTCAGTTATGTTTATCGATGTTAAGAGGATAAAGACAGAAGTTAATTTTTAAAGTGAAGTAAATTTGGATTTTAATAGATATTATGAAGCATTGTCTGATACCTCTGATATCTCAGATCTAGTAAATTTAGTTTCCCACATGTGCATGTCCTTCAAATACATTGGTAGCTCCTTAAACAATATGCTTCTCCATCAGTTTTATTGTGATATCGTGTATTAAATTTAAAGTGTACCTTATTACATTTTAAAATTATATTTGTAAGGTTTTTCAGCGGTTTTATAAGATCATTCTTACTGACACTCTTTAACAATTGTATTGTAACTTGCACAATTTATTAGCTGTCATTCTACTATGGATTTGCTTTGACTTGGAAATGCCTTCTTCAGAACAACACAGAGGTCAAAACACGGTAAGAGATGCTCTTTCCTCAAAACTTAGTAAAAATACACAGATACACCATACAAAATATTCGGGTGTACTTATTTTTTATAATAGAAAGAAACTCAAAACTCTGGAGGCAATGCTTGCATTACTCCAGAGCTTCCCTTTTGATGATGCCCAGCATGGAAACCTACACGAAGACATGGCGAAGACCCGTGCAAAATTCAGACAGGTACGGAAACCTATTCAGGATGTACAGGCTGTTCTGCAGAGTAATATTTGCGAGTTGTACTAATCGATGCAGGACTGTACTGAAATTATATCCATATAATTATCAGCAGTTAAGCAGATGTAAGAAAATCCATACATTTATTTCAACTAAGGTGGAAAGCAGTTGTCTATCAGTTATAATTGTGCAACTCATTTTGAGCACCATTACTTTGTTTCCTTTATAATCTATTTTTATGATCTAGTTTTAAACTTTTTGTGTTCATATCTCTGTTGGGATGTTTTACTATAAGAGATCTGTTGCTCTTTCAGGTCTGTTCTGTCCTAAATGTGCTGGCCGATTTCCGTGAATTTGTTGGTACAGCTGGAGACATGTCCTTCTGAAGGAATGGTGCTTGCTCGAGCAGTTTATTAACTCTCACAGTGCACTCAATAATACTTGAGAAGGCCCAGGATCTCTTCAGAATTAGGGGTGCGTGGAAAGTGCAGGGGCTACAGTAATGTGGGTTGGAGGGGGTCTGTGGAACAGACATTGTTCTCCTGTCATTGTGCCTTGTTTGGATAGCCATTTATATACCGGTGCATATATGCAGCTTTCATAGCATTGAACGTCACCACTCCTTACAGAAATGCTGTGTTCTTCTTGATGTGAACTTTTGTAAGTTATTGTATGACTTGATGATTTATTTAAATCCTCGTATACCTGTACAAAATTACATGAAACAGCTTCAATGTGCAAAACATCAGGCGTGCTAGAATTTAACATTGTAGGATCTGTAGGTTCTCATACACAGTACTGTTAGGGCACAGCTTATGTTACGTAATCCTGCAAAAATGTATATTACCATTGATCACTAAAAAAGTGCATTAGCCAAGGATTCATAGCTTTTTAGAACTGTTTAAGTCAGGCGTGGCCAATCTTATCTGCAAAGGGCTGTTGTGTATGTGGGTTTTTGCTGCAACTCCATAATTAGATTACTGATTAGGGGGTTGATTGGCTGAAGAGTTCTCACACCTGTGTTTGAACAGCTGACCTAAAGGTTTTCCCAAAAACCTGCATATACACCGGCCCTTTGCGGATAAGATCGGCCACCCCTGGTTTAAGTTCTATTGTGCAGACCCAAAATGAACTGCACCATGTGATTTATTTGTACAATTAGGATTGTAATAAAGAACCTACCTAAAATTTTGTGTTAGTGCAGATTTTCATCACTCAATGTTAGCATGAAATTTGACTTTGCTGGATCTGGCTGGTAAGGCCCATCTGAACAAAATGACTTGTCCCATTAAAACCATATAGAAATCATGCCTATACCATACAAGTCAAATTTATTTGATTTTAACCATTTAATATAATTAGGACAAACCTTTTTTTTTATTGCATAACCAAGTTAGCAAGTTTGTTGAAGCCAATGGTCAGAGTAGCAAATACTCCTGACAGTAATGCAAGGAACAGAAAAGGCCACATTTATCTGCTGTATACACTCCCAGAATAAACTGAAATATCCCTTCTCTTGGAAAGCTTGCTGGTAAACATAGTGACACACTGATAATGTTACCCTGAAGTACAATGCTTAAGCAAACTGTTAGCCTTTCACCTGACAAAACAAAAGTAAAAGTGCAGCACCAACAAAATGTAAAAGCTATGCTTTTCATCCTGTATATAAAGTTTCAAACAATATTACACAATCATAATATTTTGAGTGATAACAGTAGAATAACATTGATGTTTTAAGATGTATTAAAATTACGTACCCAAGTATGGGATAAGCAATAGGAAAATGGAAGGATTTTGTATCTGAATTTTGAACAAATATTTTTCCCATTGATGGACATTATTGTCTCGAGACAGGATGCACTGGGAGTGCACATAATTGATATAC
>JAAGVU020000008.1:3436981-3474622 GCA_011763525.2 Mormyrus iriodes | reverse complement strand
AGGCAGTTCTGAAGGCGAAAGGGGGTCAAACACCGTATTAGTATGGTGTTCCTAATAATCCTTTAGGTGAGTGTATGATGGCTCACTGGATGAGGAGCATGTGGGGATGATGGTGGAGTTGTGTCACTAGCTCTTCCTCTGTCGGTTCCTGTATTTGTTCTCTTAAACATGACAGAATAACACAACAGAAAAGTATCAATGGGTAAACCTGTATGCCCAGGATCACAGGACCAAACAAAGTCATATGGAAGAGCAACAAAGAAAAACAAATGAGGCAGCACTATCCAAATGCCAAAGTAAAACATCTGCGTCCACAAATCTGGGTTAAGGAAGCCATGAAGAAAGGGTAGGAAGTCCTATGGAATTATGAAAAATAAAGCAGTGTAGAGGTTTGCCTTAAAGCAAAAATACCCCTGACCATCATTATGACCCCGTAACACTTTTTTTCCCCTGGGACAACAAAATGACAGATTCAAAAATATCCTGATAGCTAACAGCTATTTTTTTCAGATTTCATCAGATAATGCTGCTATGAACAATATTACATGAGTGTGATTAGTTAGCCAAGTGCAGTTGGCAGCATTGGCAGGCTAGAAGTTCAGTGTAATGTCAAGCACTATTGATTAGAGTAATTCTCAGTCAAAATTTCATAGTAATAGTAGATGAAGTTGATCGTCAGCATTAAAATTGTAAAAGTAGTTACTTCCTCTAAATAATACAAAGTGGCTGCACTAAGCTGCTCTGTTTATACTGTATATTTTAGCGGTATAGTGTGAGTTAACTAGAATACTTGTCTTGAGCACTGCTGAGAGAGCTGGTCAAATGAAGGTGCCTTTAAGATTAGCAAGCAAGAGACTGGGCTACAGCCGAGAAGAACAAGTAAAGACCAAGAAACAGCCAGAACTGGAAACCAGCAGGGGATAATTGATGAAAAATTGATTGGAAACTGTAAAAATTGTTGACAGAGATGATCATGTCAAAGAAAATCAGGATAAATTGATGGCATGAGCAGTACTTTGTAAGCTGTAGGTCTTTAAATACTTGTTCTACAACTCTATTCTGCAAAACATTCAAAAAAGGCAAAAAAAAAAACAACAGTAAAGATTATTTAAAGCCTTTGCTCTACCTGAACATTAGCTGTACTGTCATCTGGCATCCAATTCTGTCATCATCTGAAACATTACAACTGCAGCTACGATCCCATTTGTAGATGAAGTTCTGAAAAACAGGGAATTTCAATTTTTATTCTTGCACTACTAATTTCTCCCTTAAACAATGATGGGGAAAAACTCTGGATTCACCTCTAAGATCAAAGCCACAAACAGGTTCACCCACATAACAGATGATGTCAGCCACCAGCACACAAAGTAGACTTTTGACCACCTTCAGAGAGAGCAGAAAGTTAAATGTATTGCTTCTATCATAATCTGCAATGAGTTATTAGATACCAAGAACAACAACAATAACTGGTGATGCGTTACATTTATTGCACGTTCACAATGCCTTTATAATGCATTCGTAGAGCATTCAGTGAACCTTCGTAACGCAGTCACAGAACATTCATAAGCAGCATGTAGTATACCTTAACATCCTGACATACTTCAACAGCTTTAATATACATTAATAACAAACATTATACGATTATAAATTTTGGTATTATCATATAATGTTTGCTACTAATGTATATTAAAGCTGTTGAAATATGTTAGGATGTTAAGGTATACTTCCAAGTGCTTATGGATGTTCTATGAATGCGTTATGAAGGTGCACGGAATCTTCTATGAACGCATAATGAATACATTAAGATGGTGCAGTTAATGTAAAGTATTACTTAATTATTATTATTACTTTTTAAAAACCTGGTATTAATCTAAAACAGTGCCATTTATACAGATGGGTAGTTACTACTGAAAAAAGTACAGAAAAGCAGGCCATCTGATAAACATTTATTGTAATGAATGAGTAATGATAAAAACAGAGCCACCTACCGCAGTAATCCATTTGAATATGGCATTGCCGCGGTGCCCTATGAACTTACTCATTAGTCTGTCTGGCATAGATTTCCATGAAGACCTGCCAGTTGTTCACTACCATGATGTTGTACAGAAGTACTAGTGTGGACTGGGCACAGGTAAGGGGAGGAGAGCAAAAAGACCAAGGACATAAGGACTGGTATGGGGCAGTCAACTAGTAAGAAAAATAAAGTAACACGCTCAACTGAACCGTTATCAATAACGGACCTGCCGTAAATATGACTAGCACTGTATACTGACTGGCACTGTACTTACTATTCAACCAGATGTATTGTGGAGTGCACATATTTACAATAATCAAGGAACGTAACTGTCAAGTTTACCTTCATTCCAGACACTCTGCTTTCTCTAAATATTAAGGTTTACCATGTAACCATAATACAAATGTCTAGGAGATACAAGATACGAGTATATGTGTTTGTTGCTTGTAATTTTACAATACTCACAGCAAAATCATCAAAATTGTTTGGCCAGTAGCCCAGCTGTTCATATGTTCCACATTGTGCTGTGTAGTTAATGGTGGTGTTAGCCAGACTGATGTTGGCAGTTGCACTGAAAAAGACACGTCTCAATATATGTAAAATACTGTATTCAAATTGGTCACTAACACACCAAATTATTGTTCCCATTGGCAGATTCTAAGAAAAGAAAAAAAAACAGAACACTTGGCTAAATGTCACCCAATGCAAAATTCACCCGAAAAATGTAAATGTGAATGAATAATAAGCTTTGGAACAAATTTCTGGTCTTCTTACTTGTTTGATGTTGCTGTGATTGATCCCTGAAACAACCAAATGCCAAGCACAGCAAAAACGTAATACACCACCTTAACAGAAATGTTAGAGAAGAGGGAAACACTCATTATCTGTTATCATAGCGGTAATTTTAAAGGCTTGACATTTTCCTGAATTTTCCATGGCAAACTACTTACCACCAAGATCCCAGCAAATGCCCTGAGGTTTTTGACCAGGTCCACCAGAGTACTGGCTACCAGAGCCATCAGCTACAAAAAGGTATAAACACAACAGCTAAAAATAAAATGTGTGATTCATAGTTGTATATATTCATTTCTATAGGAAAATGTTCGTAATATTGCATTACAGGATATTCAAGATTAATGTGGTGTTTGGGGGGATGGTTCCTTTAGTAAAGTAACTGCCACAAGATGACAAATGCAGATGCATGATTTTAAATGTAGGATTCAGCATCATTTTGTATACCGATTGTGCAAAGAAAATGATAAAGGTCTGTTTAATTACCTTGATGTTTGGAATGATCCTGAGGAAGCGGAAGACGATGAGCATGTTCACCAGACGCACCATCTCCCACAAGGAGAGAATTCCTGGCTGTGTGGGGAACCTGGAACATTTTGACTGCTTTTTTATATTTTGAGGTATGATCCTTGAGATATGATAATCTTTTTGCATAATCTCAAATAAATCAAACAAAAATGTAATTATAATATAGAATATCATGGCATCAATAACAAAAATCTATTTGATACCCTTTGATGACATAAAGAGTACAGCAATTTTATCTATTTCTGCATATGCATTTTAATACTTTAGTAGCCTAACAGAACCAGACAACGGAATGAAGGCCAGCTGACATGCAGACAATGATCCTAGAGCATCAAGAGAGGATCTAGGTCTGATGGCCATAGAGTTTAGTGCTGTGCGATGATCCCAGTAATAAATAATAGCATATAAATAGAGAGTGAATAATATCAGTAAAAATACATACCGTTGTGGAATTCTATAAGTAGCAAATATGGCAATCTGGAGACACTGTTGTTGTAAGAGAAAAGATATGGGTGCAATGTCACAATAGGGAGAAAAAGATTTTTAAGACACAATGGATTCTTTCAAGTGTGTAGCGCAAAAGGCTAAAAAAATAAAGATGTTCATTAACTGTCAAATTCTTCTTTTCTTTCTTATCTAAAACAATGTCAATGCGTACTTTTAACATTTTGAATGTTTGTAAAATTGAATCAAATTGTGAAATACAGTTGGCACATACCAGGAGAAGGACTGTCATTAAACCATCAAAAATATTGCTTCTGTAAGAAAGGTATCCTCTCCAACCCAAGGAAAATATTTTCAGCCCCATCTCAGTTAGGTAGTACAAAATGAAGAAGCAGTTTATGGCCTTGAAAAAAAAGAAACAAACAAATACTGTAAGTACTCTACTGCAAAGGTGGCCTTTGTGATGAGACAGGAATACTACCATCCCTTTCAGCATTAAGTCACTTTTTGCAGAGTTCAAAGTCAAAATTCATAAATCCACAGAATCGTAAACAATGTTTAATTTCAAATCCTTTTTGGGCTACGAACAACACTTACCCCAAGATAGTAGTCATCTCGCTTTGAGATGGATTTCTCAGAATCAATTACTAGTATAATCTGAAAAATAAAGAAAGAAAAAAGCAGTATATATTTCAAATATTCCTCTATAAGAAGTTTATTAACAGCAATACTCATCTAAGGAAAGTGAATAATCCATTTAACTGTATAAAAATTGTCTTAAAAAGTAAATTATTAAAGGTGCTTGGCTTACACATATGCAAATGACATTGGTAAGTGCCACCACATTCCCCATCACAGTGAAGTAGTGGTGGCTACAGACAAACTGAAGTCTCTGAAGGAACCAGTAGTTATACTCGGGTAATGAAGGATGCTGCAGAAAAAAAAAGTTGTACCACTTTACAATAAGGCTCCCTTTTGCCACTTATAAATGGTAGTACCTCATTAAGAGAAAAAAAACTAAGCCACAACTTATTTTTAACAGTCTATTAATCAGCCTCAAACCCCCTGCCCCCCTAAACACAGCTTTGCTACAATATACCCTACCATACATACCCTTCGATTAATGATTTACAAAGTGTTACAACCATATTAACCAGATTATAAACCATTCATAAACCCTTTATAAGGGTAGTCCTATTGTAAAGTGGCACCAAAAAAAACTTTACGCCACACATGATGGTACACATATACAGTTTCACATACTGAAATATACAGCTAATTGGGTAAGTGCTACACATTCCTATGGAATTGTCAATTCTTTCTCTTTTGTTTCACAGCATTTATTCTAGATGATGCATATTCCCACTGACAGAATCTGTACATCCTAGAGGAAGTGGCAAATGGATACCTCCTTGATGTGGTCCTTATCCAGCTCATCAAAAAGCCTCTGAAAATCCTTCCCTTGAATATCACCACTGGAAAATTGCTGGACTTTCTGATTAGAATAAAGTCAATGAAAAAGGGTTACACTGAAATGTGAGCAGGAAGACAACTCAAGGAGAACCACACTGACACATTAATGGCTCCACACACAACTGAGCGATCACCAACTCACCACATTACTATCTATACCAGTGTTTCCCAATCTGGTCCTCGGGATACTACAGAGAATCCATGTTTTTGCTCCCTGTCTGTCTGATGGAGCTGGGAGGGAGCGGACCATCTAATGGGACCAGGATGGGAAACACTGATCTACACTTTTTATCGCCCAGCTTAACCCATCTATGTTTAAGTACCCTGCTCACAATCCCTTTCACACCCATCCCTGTGATTGCAATTCCTACCACCATGATAGCCATTCTGTGGTAGGACTTCATATGCACCTTCTTCAGAACCTTCAGCACTGTGTCCACCTGCACGCATTGACTTGGGGAGAAGTGCAGAGAATACGCACACATTAAAAAAGTATGACAGAGGTCTGATAGCAAACTTTAAAACCCCCTTTCAAAATGAAGTCTATAGTGATACACCTTAAATACACATGGAGAAATAAAGTTTTATTTGATTTTTATTTGATTAATGTTTTCCTGCAAATATTGGGGTGACTTTAGGGGAGAATTTGAAATGGCTAAGCTGACACACTTTAAAAGACATAATATCATGGTTTTACACCAACATGAAAATCATTTAAACATTTTCTTTGATTGCCCAAGACTTTTGCACAGTACCGTGTGTGTGTGTGTGTGTGTGTGTGTGTGTGTATATATATATATATATATATATATATATATACACACACAAAAAATAACAATATTATTATTTAAATTGAACAAAGAATGGAAATGAAATATTTTGATATATTAGAACCAGAGGTGGGTAATTTGGGTCCAGAGAGTAAAAGTCCAGACCAAAATTTTGTTTCAATCATCCAGTTGAGTATAAAGAGTCACAGTCCCAGAGTACTCACCTGGTTGATAGAAAGAAAATTCTGGTCTGGACTTTTACTCTCTGGACCTGAACTACCCACCTTTGATTAGAACTCCCTTAAAATTTTTTTTCCCTAGTCATCCTTATAGTCATGCTAAAGTGAATTGCTAGCATTGCCAATAATGATCAGAATTACAAGTACACTACCTTGAGGTACTATGTATGTGACAAAGACTTACACGTGTTCTTCAGTCTGTGTTTTGGCTTGGCCTCGGCACATTACCTCAAATGCTGCCCTGATACCCAACCGCCGCCTCAGTATGGATGCCTGGATAGACATCTGTGACGTAAACAGACAATAACTGCCTGGACCAGACAATTTGAATGCCTCATTACAGACTACAGTATCAACACATGAATTTGTCAAGGGCCTCATTGCAAATTTGCTGCTCATTTTGTGTTTATGTTCTCTTTCACTGTTTCCTATGTTTGGCAATATGCAATCTGATCGCTGGTGGGAGTTTCACTTACACAAAAATGTTCTGAGGGCAGAATGAAAAATGATTGGTTCAGAGAGATAACCAATCAGATTGTAGAGGAGGTGAGTCCAACCAACTACAGGAGGTGGGACCAAGACGTCTGATTGTTATTGAACATGTTATTTGAGGACTGACTATTTTTTTGTATTAAACCAAACTTGTATTTTGATTCATTATTTAACATTTTTGACCCATGGCGCAATAACATGGGGTTGGGACAGCGGTTAGCACTATGGCTTCGTGTGTGGAGTCTGCATGTTTTCCCTATGCTGTCATGGGGTTCCCTCCAATTCCCCCCCCTCACACACACACATGCTATGGTGCCAATTGCCCATGTGTGAGTGTGCCCTATGATGGGCTGGTGCCCCATCATGGGTTGTTTCCTGCATTGTGCCCATATTCTCCAGACCCCCTGTGACCCAGAATATGACAAGTGGTTACAGAAGGTGGATGGATGGTATAATGTCTTAGTCTGTAACACTGTTTTCTTATACCTCCAGGGTTAGAGGCTAGATTCTGTAGAGTTTGCATGTTCTCTCTGTGATTATATGGCTTTCCTTCCACAATCCAAAACCCTGTGGGTAAAATGCTATTTCTAAATTTCCCTGAGTGTGTGATTTCACATTCAGGGTGATCCTTACCCTACACTTCCTGGGATAAGGCTCTAGGTTTACCATAACCAATAGAACTTCAAAGTAATATTGCTCAAATTTTGATTGTTGCAGGCTGACAATGGTAAGCGAATAAAAAAAATAGCATACTTCTTATATGGGGGATTAAAGTTTTATAAACTGTGGTATGTAAAGCCAAAACAGGCTCACCAGTAAGTATCCTCTGAATTGGTTATATATCACAGCAGTAAGAAGGTTCATTAAGAAGTAGGTTCCTAAAAGAGTTAAAATGATAAATGATAATTAGACTTCAAGCATAAAGAACATTTAAAAAGTGCTGTTCTCAGAAAGGAACAATTGGTGCCTTCTACATAACTTCCAAAATCTCATTAAATGTTTATTTGAACTAAGTCAAGTTTTGGAAAAGTTGGCCCAAACTAAGAATCTTTTACCATCACATTTGACAGCTAGGACAAGATTGCTTTCATAGTGGTATGTAATGCCTTTGGTTGTAGGAATAATATTTTTAACTAATCCAACTGGAGAACTTCCTTCCAAAAATCTACAGAAGTTCTGCAAAATTAAGACAAGTACCAAAGGTGCTTTTTTTAAAGCAATGATTTACTCAAATATATATAACTATTCTGCTTACATCCTACTTTTTGAGCAGTTATGAATAAGGACACCAACTGCTTATAACGCTCTCCCTGAGGCCCTCAACATTCTGCTTAATATAATACATGATGTCTCCTTGCTTGGACAAGCAAGGAAAAAATCAGCAAGTGTCATTAATGGTTAGGGATTTAACTAAATAATTATGTACACAAAACCTTTTAGTATTCAGAGGCACTCAGAAGTTCATTGCAATATTTTCAGTACCTAAATTCTCTGGTTAACTCTAATACTTCATGTTATATATTTGTATAGATCAACACACATATATACTGTATATCTCAGTACTTACCAAACCCACTGAAGAGGATGAAGAAGATAGAATAGCCTCGACTTAAAGAATAGGCTGGGATCATTACTGGTTCATAAAAAGAGAGAGTTAAGCAAGTGAGTAAGTTTGTTTGTTTACTGACAAAAGTGAGTCAATGGCTAGCACTCCACCCTCACATGTCCGGAACTGCAGCCTTGATTCCCGACCTCAGTTCTATGTGTGCTTAGTATTTGGAGTTGATGATCTCTCCCTAATCTGAGCAGGTTTGACCCTTCAGTCCAAAAACATGTGATTGGGGAAACTGGCATCCCTAAATCGCCAATGATCTGTGTTTGTGTGAATGTGAACCATGTGATGGACCCTTATGCTCTACGTTTCTTGTAATAAGCTTTGGGCTTAATGTATGCCTGTACTGGAAAAGAGGTGTTTGATGGGTTAATTACGCAATAAATTCATTCTTTCAAGTCACTGACTCATGAATTTAACATTTTACTGGATACAAATGAACAATATCTGCTTTAAAACAAATTTTGTGCATGTATACTGTTTTATACAAATGATTATTATTTAATTTGGAATGGCATATGTATGCAGTTTACTTTGTAATAAATTACATACTTATATACAAAATTATTCGGCCCTGAGGAAATGAACCTACCATCAGGGTTATTTGCAGTGGTAAGAAGCACCAATAAGGATGTTATGGATTCTGGTAAGTTTTGGAAATATCCTTTCCATTCTCCATTGTCATCCGGGTCCTAGGTGAAAATAGATCCAATACTTATAACATTCATCAGTTGTAAGCACAGACTTTCTGAATGTGCCACATAGAACATGACTTAAAGAAGCAGAAGCGATACCTCTCCCCTGGCAAAGATCAGCATTCCGAACATGGTGAACAAGCAGAGATGCAGAGCAATCAACAGGATCACACTGGGAAAGTACACAAATGCTTACTGGGTCACTTTGCATCTTTGCAGGTACTGCCTGCTATTAAATAACAAAAACAGAAAAAAAAAACACTTGGCACTGGTGAGGTTCAGCCAATAAAGACACTCATATAAAGCAATGTCACCCAATTTGGTTCTTGGGGACCTGCAGACAGTCCATGTTTTTGCTGCCTCCCTGTTCCCTGCTAATCAGTCCACGTTTTTGCTCCCTAAAGCAGTGTTTCCCAAATCGCTCCTCAGGGACCCCCAGACAGTCCACAGTTTTTTCTAGGAGCTGGGAGGGTGCAAAAATGTGGACTATTTGGCAGGGAACTGGGAGGGAGCAAAAACATGAACAGTCTGTGAGTCCTCAAGGACTGGGATGGGAAACACTACTGTAGAACATAAACAGGGGACTATAGCGATGGTTGTAGTCTGGGGTGTCACCTTGTGTTTCGCAAAGCTCTTACACATATGTCTGATTACAAGCAGCATGAAATTACCTTGTGATTTCTGGAAGTGTTCTTTTTATGCATTTTAAGGTTTTTTTCATGAGGGATGAGTGTTGAAGGAGAAAAAATGGTCGGAAAATTCGTCTGATCTTCAAAGTCTGCAATTTGAAATTCATTATTTGACATTTTATCAAAAAATGACAACATAACTTTGAACTTCACAATATATGTTTATAATACCTTATAAATCCATGAATATGAAAGTTTTACATATCATCTTAAGTTGTAAAATTATATATTAAGATAGATTATGCAATTTGGAAGATCTTCCATTTTAAAAGTACTTGGGAATTTACTGCCATGACATGTTGCAGCGTGATATGAAAGATGCAAAAATTTCACAAGCTACACCTAAATGACACATCCTCACCTCATTGCAGTTCATGCTCACTGATAATGTCCAATCAATGACAGACACTCCAATGACTACAGCATACCCAATCAGCCACTTGTTCTTCTGAAACTCCTCCCATCCAAAAAGGTAACTCTACCAATACAAGAAAGATATCACTATTAACCCCTTTAACATACACCCAGTGCCAACTTTACTAGGGAAACTTGCTCATCAACTCAAACAGCCTGTTTCTACAAACAGGAGATTGAGTTCCAGGATTCAATCATCCAACAGAGCTGGACAGCAGTTCCTGTATCCCAACAACCATATAATTAGGCATGCATAGATCATTCATAACAAAGGAAAATTTGGAGTAGGTTAATAGGGAGTATTTTGAAATGGTGGTTTAAATAGTTTACTTTAATCACATAATGTTAGGTGCTGTCCGAAATTACACCAGTCAATGCACTGGCTGATACGACAGGCAAAGTCAACCTGAAAGGGATATAAAAGTTTAACAAAATGTGTGTCCTGGTCAGTGGGCTACATGCTGCAGATATTACCACAGTGGCCACCCACCCTGATTTCGTACATGTTTATACTCAGAGGGCACTTTATTAGGTACCCCCATGCAATATAAAGTAGGATCCCCTTCTGTCTGTACAACCACCAACCAGGCACACCACTGTTGTACCGAGCTGTTATTTTTGCAAAACGTGGCCATTCTGTTAGCCTGGTCTTCTTTTCAGCAACAAAAATATTAATTTAAATGCTATTTGCATTTAATTTTTTTTTTGTAAAAATGTAAGCTTTATGTAGAAACATGGGGCTGCATGGTGACGCAGTGATTAGCATCACACCTCTGCAACTGGGGTTCGAGGCTCCGCCCTGGCTCTACATGTATGGAGTTTGCATATTCACCCCGTGTCATCATGGGGTTTCCTCTGGGTACTCCAGTTTACTCCCATAGTCCAAAAACATGCTATGGTGACCAAAGTTACCAAATTGCCCATAAGTGTGTGTGATTCCCTGCCTTGTTCCCCTAGCTTCCAGAATAGGCTCTGGACCCCCATGACCCTGCACAGGACAAATGGGTATAGAAAATGGATGAATGGATGTGGAAACACCCCTTACATAACTGCTAAAGACACAAAAAAATTTACTTCCCGTGTAACTGACCATGAAATTCCAAAAGCATGAAGATAACATTGCAAAATACTATGGAACTATTTTTTGATTTTCTTGAGCAGTTACCTTCATAGATAGGTCAAGGAAAAAGATGATGAGACACACAATCTCAATGCTCTCAGTCAACCCACATGGGGGCTCCCAGGGGGGTTTCTTATATCGCAGATCGGAGGTGATGGACAGGGAGGAGGGTTTCTCTATGAATGCCAAACAAAGAATGACTGCAATGGCCAATCCAAGACCCCTACGCACACAGGGAACAGAACCAAAAAGCACTTTCATTTCAACTATTTAGTAGGCTGATGTATTACTCCTTATAAGTGCGAAAAATCACACATAGTATTATGCCTGCTGTGAAAATTTGATCCCACCAGGGGAAAAAATCATCTCTAAATATTGCCCATAGCTCAAGCTTACCACTGGCAGATCCTGGAATAGTACCAACGGTAGAAATGCAGTGATCTTGAATCCACACGATGGTTGATGGAGCGATACTATTAAAAAACATTTATTTCAGAAATAATACAGAAAGATGAAAAACACTGAAGGCAAAAAGTAAAAAAGACCTTACCTGTATGGCATCTTCAATAAATACGACTGCTTGCTGAATATATAGGTCTTCCTCATCTTGAAGACACAACAGAAAATTGATGGCAAAAGAGAAGAGTTTGCACAGCCTACAGAGACACGTCCAGTCATGGACATGGTTTTGCCTTTGTTGAGAACAAATTCATCAATTTTTTTCCCATATGGCCTAGCACTTTGTAATCTGGGAGGAGGTTGTGTATTAACCTATGTACACAGTAACCAACACTGATATAGGTTAGTTTTAGACCTAATCGTGAAAACAAGCATTTAAATGTATTGCACTCAAAGAGGAATGTGAGGGGGATTAGATACTGTCCACATTGCGAGTGCGGGGGATCAGGTGATTTTACCACGTTTTCTGTGTATTGGTGTGTTCTGCTTTGGTTTTGCAAGTAGCCCAGACTAGAACCTTTAATATTTTGGACACAATGGCCAAGGCAGTGAAATGCTTTCCTGTGCAGTGTTTTTATTTAGCCTTACCCAACCATACTAAATATTCAGCAATTACCTGTCTCCAAAAAGGTAAAATGAAATGTTTGTGTTACATATTTCTCTTTATCAGGCCTTCCCATAACATTTTCACTAGGTTACTATAATTCTATAGTTCATATTAGAGGTATAAATGGCAGGGATTGCTACCAGTAGCTTACTAGTTTTGTTCACATGTGCCTTTACAATGACCATGGACAGTATTGGAGAAGCTACTATGAAAGCATAGCTTTCAGAGATACCGGTTATTTCACAATGGAAGAACTTAAGCTACAGCAACTTTGTATAAACGTGATCAAATTGGCAATGTACATGTGATACAGAATTAACTCAATACTACAATACAAATAGTCATGTCCAAGGTCCATGGATCACTGAAGGAGTTTACGTTGCTAACCACCACGGAACATTATGGTACGTATTACACATCTCCTTCCTTAGTGATTTGGAAATTCTATCTTAAAACGTAAATGTAAAGTCACCAAAGCAGTTGGACCTTACCGCTGTACCATGACGGTAATGACGCGGAAACGGTTTATACTCCTGACAACTCTCAGGTGACTAAAAAGCATAAGTTATAAAAAAAAATAACATGTGGCTGACTCAGTTTTGTAATAAGTTTGGTAGGGTTGGGTCTGATCTACGTGTTTCCCTAGGTCGCTGTGTTGTGTTAAAAAAAATCTATACATACAGTGAACAATTTTAAATTTGCTTTATTTGCTTTAAGAAGGGAACACTGGACTTCTGTAGCTGACTACATTCGATATATGATCATCTTTTTGATATTTGGACAGAAGATTGATTAAATAGTCCATATTTCAGCTACAGCTTTAAATTATAGTAACTTCCATGTGCATAAGTTGTTCACCTTTCTTGTACTTTTCGGAAACGTTACTTTGCGCGTGTAACATCAAAGGTATTACCGGTTACTTTATTGACTTAAAGCCCGGCCGGGGCGCTAACCCGGCGCAGCGCAGACTCACGCAGGCACTCGAACTCGAGTCCCGGAGGTGCGAGGCGACAGCGATAACCCCTACACCGCCGTACCTCTTAACTATGAAAAGTGTATTTTCTTTCTGAGTCATAATGGAAAGTCTTGTTTTCAGGTGTCTGGGGTGCAGTAACACCGCATTCCCGAAGGCTAGCCGATGGACCGACTTACCGCCTTCAATGCAGCAGGAATCTCTGTTCACAGAATAAGACAGGCGTCTCACGTTAGGCGTCTCTCTGTCGCTGTGATTATCGCTGAAGTGATTTCCATAATCTAGAGAGCTCCGACTTAGGCGTTTATCTAACAGAGGCTGACTTTCCATGATCCAAGAGCATTCGGGCGACTAAAGACGAGAAAATGACTACTGGCGAGTGACACAGAAAAAGGAACCGAAAACGTTACGGTTCTCTTCAGAAAACAAAGCGGAGATATTGTTAGCTGTTTTCAGCAGTCAGGCAGCGTGTAAATGTGGTGACACCTCTGTTAGCACTCTGTAAGCCATTTTAAGGGATATCAGGAAAGGCAGGGCACTATATGCTTATTGGAAACTTCCTCCAGTCGTGTCTCCGCCTCAAACTTCGCTTCTCCTTCAGTTTCACTGAATAAATTGCGCCATTCTGCGTCTCTTTGTATTGAAAACTACCAACACAGTAGTTGTGTTACAATGGGGTAAATTATTCCAAATTACTACAGATGACAATCAGAGGAAATTAAATCTACATGGTCTTGTGACTCGCGGCAGCTTCGGTGCTATAAGCAGAGGTGACAGGGCACGATCACACTGTGCCGAGGACTGTATGCAGACCGCCACTCAGCACCGAAATTACTACGGTAGATTTTGAAAGAACTTGCAATATGCATTTCACTAGTTTTTACTTAAGTTTTGCGTATATTTGCACAACAACACTTACATTAATATCGCGAATGCTCCCTTAGTGGTTATTTCGCAGCCCCGACTGCTATTCTGTACAATTAAAGGAATTTCACATGACGTTACACGAGAAACATCTTTAGTCTCACTGTTCTATACCCTACTCTAGGTATTTCACAGAAGACGACGATGAAGTTAACAATACACAACGTTAAGTCCAAACGCATATATTGCTTTGGGTTGTATATATACATGAACAAAGACCAAAACAAGACAAATTTCAGCTACATTATTTGTTTGATTACTATTTAATTCAAGTGTCCCCATTGACTGCTATTTAATTAAAGTCATTCGTACAGATTTGGTTTACTTATGTATCAGACTTACAACCAATTTGGCCTCATATGTCACAGAGTATTTGCATTCCAGTTATTAATTTGCAGGTATCAGGAAACATCAATTTGTTTTAAACCTACTAAAATAACTAATGATGTGTGATGATACAGTAAGTGGTCCTGGATCAGTATGGTCTTACCGCGCCCTCCCAGTCCCTAAATTGTGGATTGTCTGACAGAGAGCCCGCAAGGAGCAGAAAAGTCCATTGTTCTAGCACAGGACACAACAGGGTAAAAATGGTCAAAGTATGTAGGATGTAAATATCAATACTCCAATCAGGGTGGTAACAGACAAATATATAATAGCACCTCTTCCTAATTATACACTTTACTTAATTCTCCAGCATTCCTTCTATCCACAATATTGATAAGGGATTACATAAAAGATGAACGTGCAGGGCAAACTCTTAATTTGTATGGGCAATACAGCAGCAGAAAATTAAAATTTACAAAAGTTCTTCAGTAACAGATTTCCGCTGTTTGTCAAGATCTTCACATTGCTACTTGTTCATAACCTCCATCTGAGATACCTGTTGCAAAAGAAAAAAAAGATTACATAACATGTTTTGCTGTGTTGCAACCTTAAAACCTATTTAAGACCTGAAACTCTCAAAAGCAAAAAAGATCATAGTATTACTGGAAGAAAGGAAGGACATTATCTAAATGTTTCTATTATCTACAACATGGGGTATATCAAAAGGAGCAATGGATTTTTAAAATGTATAAATACACATTTGACAAAAGCTGTTACAATGTTTGAGCTGTACATGATCAATTTTTGTATAACTACCTGGTCATCAATACATCTAAATTGTCTGGGCCAAAGTGTATTGTAGAGAAAAGGTCTGAGGTCAAAGCGGTTGTCATCGGGGCTGTAGTTTTCAGCATGGTATGCTGGGGTCAGTGTTGTCATCTTGTGTCTATTAGCAGAGTACATCCTGAAGAAGTTCTTTACTTTTGTTGCAATCTGCAGCAAATCACAAATTGTCTACTTTAAGTCATTCTCTCAAACAAATACAGGCAACAGTAATTAAAATGTTTTCCCTCCTCCTGAAAGGATAGATTTTCATATTTGTTGAATGGTCAGTGCATATGTGTGTGTGTATAACAGCAGTTAAATTGGTTTCACTGAGAAATCTACACTTGTACTTTTGGTACCTGATATTAATTTAAAAAATGAAAGCTAATAGCTAAAGATTGTCACACTTAAGTCAGATTGTCGTGCGACGGTGTGCTGGGTGGGAAGGCTTGAGTACACCGACCTGTGATGGAGAATAGCTTTCCCTCCACATGTTTATGAGCTTACAGAACATGCTGTATGGGCCACACTTAGATATCTTCCTGAGCCGGCCAATCACAGACAGCTCTGCGTAAGTCATGCCCATATCAGACTGCATCAGGTGGAAAGAAGGGTCAGTTTCACTATAGCTTAAAATCATTGCACAATATAACAGCATTTATTCTGAAATCTACTCTCAAGCTAACATTCATGTGCTAACACAAAAAGAAGCCTTTGAGGAAGGCAGTCGAAACGCACCATCATTAATTTAACTTATTGAAATAAACTGAATAATAAATTGAATCATTCTATGGTTCATTCATGAACATAATGTCACCAGCATCAGAGCTGGAGTTCAGGTATCTTCAGGTATGTGTTTTTTGATGTACTATATGACTCAGGTTTATTTGATCTGTATCTGAGGCATTTGAAGACAATGTCCCTCCAATGGGATAGTAATTACTTCATCAGTCTGGGAGATGTGGCCATCACGCAATGGTTCTAGTTCTGCAGTTGGAGGGGCAGCCATGATGCTGTGAAGTCCAACACAGAAGGCAGTAATGCAAGTGCCTGACATGCTTTATGTAGTACAAGAAGTCTGCCTTAGAAGCGTGTATGTGGTGTGCAAAGACAATGAAGATACAGCTTTCTACACACTTAGGCTGCAGGTATTGTAGTTATCAAGGAATGAGCAAGCTGCAGATTAAGATGTAGAAGTGTATTATTAGAAGAAAAAAATCCTTCTCACCTGCATAGTGCTGTGATTTGGAAACTGTCAACACAATACTGCAAGAAGTGCTTAAGATCAGTTTTACTGATGCCACCAATAGGATTGATGTCTGCACTGGAGCAGTCATACTTTGTATAGTATCCCGTCAGGCTGCAGATAGCAGAAGATTTCATTTCAATTGATAATTTTAGAAACCACATTAATAATTAAAATGGTGAAAATACATATAGGAGGTTGAATATCTGAATGAGAAATTGATACAATTTAAATATGCAAAGAACGTGAATGTGTTACACTGGAAACCTACTATGAAAACAGAAAAAAGTCGTCTTGAGATTTTTCCATTGTGTTTTTGCAATAGCTCAAGCTTTCTGACAGATCTATTTGTCTATTGCCAATATTACCCTTGCCAACACTTCTTACCTCTCGTCTACATTGGCTGAGCCTAGAACTAGCAATCCACCTGGTTTTCCCTTGGCCCACAAACTCAGCTGAGCAAACAGGTAGGCCAGAATCATCCTGGTGCGAGCCTGAGGGACAGAACATCTTGTAGGTTAAACTGCCGTTATTTATAATGATCGCTATTAGTCCTAACAATTGGTGTTAATATGTATAGCAAAAAAAGCATGGAAACCAAAGAAAACTAGCATAAATAGCACATTAAAAGACTGCTAATGGAGGCAAAACATTGCATATGCTTCTCAAGTTGTCTTGGCGTTTCCCAACCCGGTCCTTGGGAACCCCCAGACCTAGTCAGTCCACGTTTTTACTCCTTTCCAGCTCCCTGACAGACAGTCCACAATTTAGGAGGTCCCCGAGGACCAGGTTGGAAAACACTGTCTTAGACACCCATCCAGCATGGAAGATGTGGTCAGTGGATGTCATCTTTCCAACTCTAAAATTAAGGAAAGCAACGATAATGCAATTTGTCCCAAAAAGCCTCCCTTATTTGGTCTTAATCTTTACAACACTGCTTGTACATTACACTCCCCCCAACGCATCAGTGTAATGTCTGCCATATAGAATATTATTAGTAGTTCAAAAAGCTTTTGAGGTCCTGGCTGGACACAATAGCATTTCACACATTATTAAATTAATTATTTGCTACATGACAGACTGCGATAAGTTGTGACAGAAGTATACATCTGTATCACCTGTAGATTTTGCAGGGCCAGGTTCTCCCTGATACTCCCTCCGTTTACGCGGAATTGTGGGAACTTCCCTGTCACCGCAGTGAAGATGCCCAGAATTGCCTTCACTGCCAAGTCAATGTTCAAGTTGATGTGGGCGCTAAATCAGTAAAAGACATTTAATAAAAAGAATATTTATATGCACACTCATACCTTGAAAGTGGAACAAGGAACAACAGACCCCACATGCAGCCTCCTTCTACCTTCTACCCATTTTGAAGTATATAACATCGATAAAGCCAAACATCTCACAGAGGAGGCAGGCATACAAACAGAACACTTAAGAAAACTACTGTTATGTTTCTATGTTTCTGTTATGTTGATATACAGCTAAGAAATGATGCAAGGTTGAGTAAAATCCTCATAATTATAACCCCATATAACTGACGAAATAGTTACAAATGATTAAACATCAGTGTTCGGATTCAAAAGAATGAAATTTTTAAAAACCATTTACTCCTGCATATAAATCAGCAGCCTGTCAGTTTCCTCCTGCTTTAGGCCCACCACTGCTGATCTCTAGACCCAGGTCAAACCGGGGGAGGCTCACCTGCCAATCTGGGCCGCCAGCTCCTTGGCGCGCTTGCATGTGTCCTGGGAGGAGTTTTCACTGGACAGGTAGCAAGTAGTCAAGATGCGGCCACACAGCTCTCGGGGGTTTTGGGGAGTATAGCTGGGGTCACCCAGCACCTGTCGAACATCCTGCACCACCTGGTTGCCTAAATGAAGCATTTGCAAAAAAAAAGAAGCCATCTTACAATGGTGAGAACTTTTCGAACTTTATATCCTGAGATTGCAAGAAGAGATTCAGAGTTTACAGCACTCTAATATCTAAGAATGAACTCATTTATATCAGATTTCAATGTGTCAATAGAGCAAAATGCTGAAGAACCTAACCAGGCCTTAGATAACGAGCGTAACAATCTGTCTGGAAGCCAGCTTTTCAGTTCTATACGGATGTTACTTAATCCCACAATTTGATAAACAGATTAGTAATATGCCTAAAATATGAATGAGGCTTATTGTGATGCCCAAAATTAGTAATCTGTATAAATTCAGTGTATCCTTACACACATTGGTACGTCCATATCTAAAGCCATGATCTAAACCACCGTTGTTAATAATTTTCATCCTTGTTGTGTTTGCAACGCATGTTATGTGCATGATCAAAATCAATAATGATTTTTAATACCATGTTTGTAAGTCGCACCCCAAAATAGAGAAAGTACCCCAGCTGGTTTGGCACTGGTACCAGACCAGAAATCAATGGAAAAGGGAAAACACCATATTTTTAATTACCAAAAGTACAGTACCTGGTGCAGTGGAAAACTGCCCTTTGATTATGTTGTTTATTGGACAGATTCCTTACCATATTAGCTTGTGAAATGTGTTTCTGAATCTTTGTACACTGGTATCCCAATACACATAAAACAGCAGGCATGTAATTTTACTTATAAAGATGATTATATCAGATCATTCTTAATTAATGACCCTGCATCATTATTTAACATCATTAGCTATAAATTCTCCATGCTTATTTATTCTCTTGGAAACTGTGTTCATACAAGAGATAAAAGCATATTTTTCACCATGGCCCTCAATTAAAATTTCCAGATATCATTTGCTCTTTTTTTCCCATTAACAGCTTCTTCAGATACTTACTCCCATTACTCACAGCCTGACAGACCTGATGACACATAGAGTAGACGATACAGGCAACGGAAGAACTGTCCACACCACCACTAAGGGGCAGCAGGAAACCGGCCTGCAACAAAGTTATTAAACTGAACATAATCCAGCAGGCTATTAAAATGTTCCTGGTCAAAAATCATACCGGGTTAAACAGCATCATCTTACGTATATGAGAATTCAAAAGGATTGAGAAAAAACATCTACCTGACCACTTCTTCTAAGGTAGTCCCACAGCCAGCAAGCAGGACCAAGGCTAGACAAGTAAAATGTTTATTCAGATTAATGCTTAAAGAATGTCACCCTTATAAGTAAACTGACAAATTACCAGTGTCACACTCTTCATGGCATTTGTAGAATGAAAGGTCATATTTTTTCAAAATTGCCACAATTATATTATTGAGGGGTAACAAACAGAGTGACCATTTTCTTCTAAACACCATCCAAACCGTCTTCTACATTTCAATGATGTAACCATGTGACTAAAAAAGTTTTAGTGTACAGAACTTTACCTGATCTCCTCTTCAACAGAGTGAAACTGCCACTCAAGCGGCTCATAGGAAGGGACGTAAACATCTTGGAAACCAGACAAGGAGAAATCCACCTTAACTCTGTGACAAGGCTGATACTGAAATTCCTGTAAGAGATGTTAATCAGATTAATGACATAACAGGCTTTTTTGCCCTTACAACTGGCTGCAGTTTATTTATGGGAAATAACTGACCTATTAAATGCTGAAAGATAATTTTTATAATGTAAAAAATAATAAAAATGTTATTTATCCAGGTATGGCACCATTACATGAATGCAGGAGAATACAATACCACCCTGGGAATTACCACATGTGGTTGACACCGTTCCCCCCTGTAGCTGCGGACATCTTCCAGGTCAAGAGTTGCAGTGACAACTTCCTATGAGACAGTGCTAATCAGCCCTACTGCTTGGTTATCACTCATTCACTTAAATGCTGCACGTATGACATTCATGGTGACAACAACAGATTAGCTCCACATATCTGAACCAAGAGTCAGAGGCTGAGCTCCTTGACCAAATGCAATAGTCGATATGAGAGTATACTTCTGAATAGCACTTACCACATCCTCTAGAGAGAACTGCAAACCACGTGCAACAATGTCCCCATTGACTGCAATCATGGCACAACCATCGTAATACAAACGGTCCCCATCGCAACCTCTTTGATTGGCAAACATGTAGATACCACCACACTGCAGAGATTAAATGTTACACATTACAAAACTGCTCAACATAAGTATGTGGTTTATTTATTCCACATATAGTTAAGTTTACATATATACTGCAGAAAGATCTTATAGAAACTTGTGCTTTTGTATAGATAGTAATGACTCACCTTGTTGGTAGCTGATTTGACCAGGCTGACTCTCTGGTTGGCTTTGCGCAGCTCATGGTAACTAGCAGAGGAATTGGTGAATATCTCCACACCATCCAAACCCATGGCAACATGAGGGCTGTTTTCAAAACAGAATTGTATCCTTATCAGATATTTGCTTTAGACTGGCATCATTTTCCATTTCATGGAATTGCATCATAGCAATTAATTATTCAAAAACAATTCACATAACTACAATTCAGAAGCTTCTCAGGTTACTGCAAGACTATTAAAGCAACGGAGTATATTGCAGCATTTCCATTTACTAGTCATGTACATTCTTCTGTCAAATGTAATTCTGAACCGCATATAAGTGATAAGAATAAAAAAATAATAATAATTGAAAAACAAAAACTGGCAGTTTCTCTTACGGTTGTTGTAGCTTACAGTGTAATCTAATACTTGTTTTCCATCTGGCAATGTTTCAGCAATGGCATTAATGCATTAAGACTATTCCCAAATCAGTAAAAAGGCTTTTATGTTGGTACAACATTCAGCATATACATACTCATTGGCATGTTGTTGTGCTGTAAATGTACAGGAAATTACAATGGTTAACTGATCATCTTGGTTCATTTATTTTATATGTTATCAGAATTTTGTGGGTACATTTCCTCATATCATCCATTTAGGTTTTTAATGGAGCTTCACATTGTGACTCTTCATAATTGCCACAGACCATGAACAGATCAAACTGACAGGCCAAGTACTTCCTGCAGGGAGAATAATTTTGTACTTGTCTCTGAGGTCTGTTTTTGTTCTCTTATTATTTTTGACTGAACCATGTTTTGAAGTTGCCAGTTCTCTCCTTATCCATCATGTGGCATAAACTGACAACATCCCTGAGGCACAGAACAACTGGCTGTGATGCTCAAAAGTGATTTAAAACGGTACACAAATGGACAGTGTCACGCCAGATGGTTTCTCCGTGAAGTAACCCATGTACAGGTAAACAGCCAAAATAAAGGAAAAACGAACAAATAATAGGTACAAATTGTACTGAAAGTAGTACCTCCATAAGTTCTGAAATTATTCAAGTCACATTTAGAATCATGTATAATCGTCAGGCATGCTCAGTCGCACACTGCTTTGATAGCCAGAAAAATACTATTTCTGCAGTGCACAAACTAACAACAACACCTTTTCCCCCTACAAGTAAACAGGTCCATAAAACACATGCCGTTATCTATTGAGCAGTGGGGGGAAAAAAGCACATGGTCAGATGAGTGATTATGCATTCATACTCTTGTTGAGAACATGGTGCGCAAACGTGCATAAACAATGCCTACACGCCCCTTTCCCAAGGTGATGGGTCAGAATATATCTACATTTACTCCACTATCCAAATGGCGGTGAAGTCTTTCAGCATAACAATAAATCCATGCACAGGCCAACTGGTTGCTGAATGGTTTGATTAGCATGAAAACCATATGAATCGTATGCTATGACTGCCATAGTCCCGAAAGCTCAACCCAACTAAGCTCTCACGAGACAGACTACAGCATCTGAAACTGTATTTTCCATCATCAGCAAAACAATTAATGATGGAATTTCTCATAGAAGAATTGTATCACATTTAAAAGTTTCAATATCCATGCCAAGGGACACTGAAGTGGTTTTAGCGTGTGATTACCCAATGCCTTATTATGATATTCCACGGTGGTGCATTCTTTGTTTTCCTGTTTACTTGTAGATTTGTGTATTGTGTCAAATGAAAAATAGCAGAATATTCAATATCAAAAATATGATGCACTTAACACACACACACAAAAAAAAATTTCAGCCACTTTTATCCCAAAAACTTTACCTTCTCGGATTCCACAACTCCGCACAAATCTCACTGCCGATGCACGTGTCTTTAGTAGAAAGGACTCCATCACCAAATGGCACAGTTTCCTTTCAGTACAAAAATGGGGTAAAAAGTGATAAACTGCAAACTGACAAGCATATGAAAATTGTCTCAAAGTAGAGAGGAAGGAGAAGAGGCAACCTAATACAAAAGATTCTGGTACAGGAATTGTATAACTCTGATGTCACTGGGTGTTACTTACCTGTCCAGTCACGTCTTGTATCATACTTGGCAGAAAATATTCCTCCACACACCTACAAAGTCAATTAGTATAAAATGATTTTAAATCAGTTTTTTAAAAAAAAAAAAAAAAAATCACTGTTTAGACGCAAAGAAGTCAAGCCAGGCAAACATTTAGTAGTGGAATACTCAGAGGACGCCTGCAAAATACAGAAAGAACATGCAAATTCCACACACACAGAAGTGACAGCTCCCCCCAACTCTGCAGGTGTGAGCCATGGGGCTACTCTGTTTATATTGAGTTTAATCAGGGCTGCACAATATATGCACATTTCAGCATCGTCATCGCAATGTGCACATGACAGACTATCGGTAGATTAGTTCTATTTGGCTATGTTTTAACTTCGGGTAATTCCATCTCCTTTTTTGTTTTTATAAATATCGCAGTATTACTTGTGGATATTTCCTGTCTCAGTGCGACATTGTGCATCCCTATGTTTAATTTATTTTGAATTTCCCCCCCCCCCCCCAAATCAGGCTTTGCTCACCTGGATTTATTCCATGGTGAGAACCACCGAAATTCCCTGTTGTTTCCATAATTGGCTAGTGACAATTTGGGACGAATCAGCAGAATTTTCCTGAAAGAAATGATACAGTATAAATTACTCAAATACAAAATCACAGTTTAAAAAAAAAAAGTACTAGCACTAAAAGTACTAACAATCAAATTATAGATATAGCCATAATTAATTTCAGCAATTTCTAGTAACATTCAGTAGTTAGGTGGTGACTGTACATTTCAGATAATAATCAATGTGGTGTTTTCTTATTAATACACCATTTTGGTTATTGTAATATAAATAAGTCAGAATCTCACTTGTTCAGGAATATGACCCGGCAGTTGTAGCGGACATTGCGATGCATAACAGGCCTGAATTAAAAGAACACCACAAAGCATAATTAAGATATCTGCTGTCACAGGTTTGTGGAGATTATATTATATTATATTATATTATATTAGATTATATTATATTATTGATCACTCACATTCCCACATCACAGATGATGTTCTGAGTAACAGATGACTCCAGTAAGTCCTTTAACACCTGAAAGGAGTGCAGCAGTATATCCGACTCATAAAAATGATCTGCACAGCCATAGCCACTGAGGAAGAAATCAAATCAATCATGGTGACAGTCACACAATCGCAAACAATACAAGTATATTTTGTAATGAAAATTGCTACAACCTATCCACTCCCTGTAACAACCAGTCTCATCTGGATTGTGCTGCTCCTTATGTTTTCTTCAAAAAGGCACATAAGAGCTTCTGAGTCACCCAGCAATCATATCTTACGGCTAGAATATCAAAGTTGCTAAAAACATCTTAAATCCATGTTTAAAAATGCACAAGTATTCAGTTCCAGGTAGAAGATTACTTAGGATTTTTGAAACAACTACTTTTTAAGTTGGTTATCAGTGCCTCTGTACTGCGTTAAACTGAGGCTACAACGCATACAACCACAGTATCGGTGTTCCCTCAGATGAAGGGCACAACATATGGATCCATCCACCTTCTAACCGCCATATCATAGTCATATGCTGCCTTCAGATCCCACTCAGAGAACATTTGTAGCGGTAATTAAACTTTTTGTAATCGCTTACTCAAACTGCAGGTAGCTGACCAGCTACATGTCAAACACTGCGATAAAAACCTATCAGTCTTTTTCCCCACAGTACAGTTTAATAATCTGCTCAACATTCAAAACAATTCAGAGTTTTGCAATGACACGCTGAATAAAATTTACTACCCCAACTCGGGAACTCCGCGCTTAAAGAAAGTAAATATGACTTTGTAGTGGCGTTCATGTGCTCTCTTCTCGCATTTACGATGTTTTCGACATGACCTGAAGGCAGGGATAGGCATAGAGAGGCACGCAGTCCTCTCTTGGACTGCAGGGGCTAATCAGAGTACCTGGAGCAAACTCCACACACACAAAGCGAGGTGGGATTCAAACCCACAACCTTGCAGATATGAGGCCACACTGTTATCCACTACAGTGCTAGCCTCAACAGTGCAAACAGCTATTTGATATGCATTTCGTAATAACATGAAGTTTATTACTCATAAACGCTGCCTTTGACTGTTCCCTACCACAACAATCCATACCATATTTCTTTACTGTCATATCTATCACCCTAAATAATAGTGTACTTCTAATACTTACCATACTTCCAGTTCAGGTCCCAATCTATACTTAGCGCCTTTGAATTTTGCAATCTCAATACCTAAAGCAAAAAGAAAATCACCCAACCAGTCAATCAATTAATCAAACAGGCAATGTCTGGGGTACAATTTTACATCTCGCGTAGAAATTAGCTGGAAAGTGAGATCATTCTTCTTCCCTTACGAACTTTTCCGCTGCTGCTGAACTTCACCAACCATAAGGTAAATGAAAATAGCCTTAAATTCACCTTAATTAACTCCAACCCATATAATTTATAACGACTTACTTTTCAATATCCTTTTGAAATTTCCGTCGAAATCTAAAGCCCACTGATTAAGTGTGCATGTGGCTAATGTAACCTTACGTCCCATCGTGCTAATTTAAAGACAAAATTAACTATTCCGTGCGCAGTCTGCAACCTCCAGCAAGACAACTTCAGCAGCTGTGGTATGTCAGCACCCGATCCATACCCGGAAGCATGCGCAGAAGTCAACCCCCTTTTACGACACTGCCCGATCCGGTCCACGCATGCGTCAATTTCTTACAAATAGCAACGCTTACAAATAGCAATGCGCGAAGCGGTTTCAGATCATCAGTAACAAACATTAACAGGTCTTTAAAGAGACTCGTTTTCTTTATCAAGCTTTATTTAATGAACAGCACAATATATTTATAGCTAACACACATGCTAGGGTGTCCAAAATACAGTACTAAAGAAATATTTTAAAACATTTTTAAAGGTATGTTTTTTTGAGAGAGGGCCGAAGTGAAAATATGTAATGTTACATTTTTTTTCTTAAGGGAAAGAAAACATGGTGTCGGCAAAATTTACACTTGTTATAAAACCGTCAAACCATGAAAATGAGTTTATCATATATACGTGAGATCAGAACTTTTGTTGATATTCAATAAGCCCAAATAATACATTTCCACAAGAGAGTAAAATCATACACAATATTCAAAGAGATACAATAACAAACATTTTGTCAAAAGTTTTTCTTTTTAAACACTATTTGCTGTGAACTGCCAGTTGTTTCCGGTTATTTCAAATCGGCCTCAACCTTTAACTGTTGAAGCTTGCTTGTGGTGACATGCATCCAACGGCGAAAGATTCTAGATACTGTTGACTGATGAATCCCGAAGAGATACCCTAAAAACTCCTCAGACAGACTGAAGCGCAGCTTCATCAGTGTAAGAAGCAGTTCTTGAGTAGGCTTGAGCGACTGTTTCGCAGTTGCAGGAAGAACTGATGACACATTACTGAACAATAACATGAAAGTCTGTGAATTGGGTAGTCCTGTGAAAAATTTCATTTCACTGTCATCAAATTGTGACGTGTCAAGAGTACAACACTTCAACTCACTTTCTAATTTGTAAACTTTATCTCTCAGAGACTGACATTCAGTGTTTAAAGATTTAATCTGTTCATGTAAGGAGGTGATATCATTGTGTGTCACTTCTGTCTGGACCTCAGTGCCTTGAACTTTAACAGCCTGTAGTTCTACATCTGATGCAGGATTTTGATGCATGTTCAGAAGAGCTGCAACAGTTAGCTCTCCACTTGTGCTGACAAGTCTTTTGTCAGAATCTTCTTGAGATCCTACATTTCTTTTCAGATTGTTGCCGGCACGAGTTTGATCAGTGGGGGAAGTGAAACTGAATATACTTGGCACATAGTCAGGGTGTAGGGGATCATCACTCTTTTTCCCTGAAACAAACAATGTGTTTTAACTAGTAATGTAATATTAATATATTTACATCATTACACAAGAAACATACATGGTTTCATCATTACTTACAACTTTTGACTCGTGTACCTGGGGTATTTCACAAAGTAAGATTACAAAAGGTAGCCTATGGGTGACTTAGCCACCTATAAGGATGTTAATAATAAACGAAATTTCAACATATTTTGTAGAAACATTTAAAGTTTTCTGGCTAACTGTCTAAACTTGCTTTGTGGAGTAGCCCTTAAAAGGAAAACTGGCTTTGCCTTGGCTAGCTAACACTATCTAACCACCCTCCACTTCGTTTGTAGAACATAAGGCTCATCATGGATGTTTTTTAAATAAATTCTCACAAAAACTTCACAGTTATACAGAATACAAATAAATGATACTAAATCTTTAACTGATGAGTAGTCAATGCAGTATATAACTTAAGGTATGATTTTACTCCAAAATAAGGTATGATTTTACTAAAATCCAACGTACCAGACGTGAAATGAGAACCGCAAATCCACGTTTCAGAGCCTGGATTCCAGTTGCTTCTGCGAATTGCAGCGATCCATTTGCTTCTTCTTTCTTTATTTTTCGGCAGTCTATAAAAAGATAGCTCCGATTTCTTGTTAAATCGATTTGTACAATCAATCGCACAGCAGCTCTTCCCCATTTTAAATGTTTTCACGACATCCAAGCGGAGCGTTAACGCTGGCACTCTGCGGGCGATTTCCGCTTGCTGTGACGTCATGCAGTACCACAGTATCGGTGTTCCGTCAGATGAAGGGCACCATGTTGTCAGTTTGGTTACACTTTACTTGAGGGGGCACAAATAATGCAGTAGTACAATCTTATGTAATCGATTTTATTATTTAATGAACAAGAAACTAAGTGTTAATTACGTACTAAGCCCATGTCCGTTCATCATTAATAAATCATAACGGTTCATATATTTCATGCAGTTACTATATTTGTTCATGATTTGTACTAGTTACTGAGTTACTTTTGCCACTTCAAGTAAAAGTGATACCAATATTTTTTTTAATGAATCACATGCACGTTTACAGAGTTTTATAGATATCATCAAACGGTTGAGAAATATATCAGGTTACCAATCTGTCCGATAACATTTAAAAAGCGTTATAAACACGTGAAATCTAATATCCGAAGATATATATAAGTTTTCACATCCACCGCTAACAATTTCAATATTATATCGGTTTAAATGAAAGGTTTAATTATCTAGAGGTTCCTCGGTCTTTATTTTGAAAGTACTGTAACGCCGCCTTTTTGTACCTCGTCGGTACCCTTACAGTTTACTGTCGACCAGTAAGAAAATAAATCAAAGGCGGGACGAGCATGGACGGCTTCAGCCAATAGTCTCTCCATGTACCCTGCTTATGTCTGATGTTCGTGGTTTGAGGCTGTATTTATCCAATCCAAACACGAAGTGAAGGATACGCGCCTGCTTACTTAGATGTGATTGGATAAACGGCACACGCTTATTAGCATATTCATAAGAGCGTGGGGCGTGCACTCTGTTTTCCATAACACTTACCGATAAAGTACGATACATTTGTTTAGAAATATAGGGTCCTTTGTGGAAAAGAAAGTAAGTATTTATCATTTTTAAATTATGTCTATTATTATCGTTACGTCTGTATGCAGCCACAATTTTTTTTAAATGTCATTGTCGATTTTTTCGACATTCTTAACATTCAGATATTAATAAGCAATGTGAGGTGAATTCAGGTATTATAGCAGAAGTCTAATGTATAGTTTAATAAGTATTTTGTTAGCAAGATTTCTTATGATGGAATATATGAATAATGGAGTTAAACTTTAATTTTGGAACGCCCTTGTCTTATTCTCTAAATGTGATTTTCGTTCATACTGACAGAACTTCTTAATCTAAATAGTTTACATCGAGATGATTTGTACCGTACACTGTACACCGAACAGAAATATTAGTCTCTTTTCCTACACAGTGGCTTGGTGATTAGCACTGCTTCTCTGCACCTGAGTTCGGGTTGAATTCCTTCCCTCGCTGCTGAGTTTGCATGGGTTTCCTCGGGGCACCTCGGTTTCATTCAATAGATAAAAACATTTAGATAGTTTGGTGAAATCTAGTGTATGAGTGTGTACCATGCAATAGACTGCCCTTCCGTCCTGGTTGGCTCCTGCCTTGTGGCTGTGCCCTGCGCTGCCTCGGATAGGATCCCAGTTAACCAGGGCCCTGTACTAGCACTGAAATCATCTATGCTAAAAGCACATATCAACGTAGTGTAACTAAGCAAAATAGTCTCTCTATGCCTGCACGCCGTGCCATGTTAATATCAACATCGCATGTCATGCACACGCATTCATCACGTAACAAGGACCGCGCGATATTAAGCTGGGTTGAGATAATAAGTTTTGCACAAATACTTGTAGTCTGCGTAGGAAACAAAACTTAGCTTTGCAATTTTTATGATGGTTCCTTTTCAAGTTTATCTAGTATTTGTGAATAAATCAGTGTGAAGTTCGTCGCCACTGCTTTTGTCCTTGCTGTCTGACCGACTCATATAAAGTATGACGTGTTTGTGAGAAATTTCACAAAAATGAGTGAGGAACAGGAAAGCGAGCAAGATCTGGTTACCGAAAGGCATTGGTCTCCCCGTATGGAAATATTTTGAATTGAGCAAAAGCTAACAATTCGTCTGACAGACTATTGGTACAAGTTCTATTTGGCTATAGCTTATTTTGGGTGCATGTTCAGCTCCTTTTTTGCTTCATAAATGTCGCAAATATTTATAGAATATCAAATATGATGTGCCTTTTTTTCAAATATTGTGCAGCCCTAGAAAGGATGCAAAGAATCTTCCAGGGGTTGCTTAATTACCTGTTAGTTGCTGGTAAATTAAGTGTGCAAGTCTGCTCGATAGAGCCTTACTCAGATTACCTCTTACCCCTTTACTTAGCCCTCTCCTGGCTCATAATTTATGCTAGTTGTGTAAGACAGCTGTACAAAGTTCAAGTCTTCGCAGTTACTTATGCAATGTAATGCTCTACAGTTATATGACTGCTGAAACTGATGCTGATGGTAATGATCTGATTTAGCTGATAATCAATAAAATGCACAATGGGTGTCAAGATGGGTCAGTGAGGATGTTCCACTTCTGAGTGTGGGGTGTGGAGTCTGCATGTTCTCTGTGTGTTGCCTGTTTTGTGCAGAGTCACTTTGGGCATTCTGATCTCTGTCTCCTGCAGTCCAAAAAGATGAAATTTAGATGAATTACCCATCAAATGTGCCCTGTGGTAGCTGAAATAGGGTTCAGGCCATCCTCTCTAGAAAATGGAGGAATGCTTGACAAAAGTGCAAATTTAAAACAATGGCAGCATTTATTTCTTAACATTTAATTTTGGTCAATAATTTACAGTGACATAAAAAGGAGTAAGAATAGGTTTCATCTGAAATAGGAGCACCATTAGGTACGTATTTCTCATTGGACCATGCATCATGTGAGGTCTGTGCCTGCTTTCTGTTTCTTGGTTGCTTCTTAGGGGGATTTTCCATAATGCTCTTTGCTCTTCTGTTTAGGGAGTGATGACTGCAACCGGCACAGCAGCGTGTAACAAGAGGCACAATAAAGCCAACACCCAGATGGAAGGAGTTGGAAAACAAAACCTGGGGCAATGGGGAAGGGCCTGGTGAGTGATACCAAGTTCATTATGTATTAATACCTGCTCTTTTTGTGAATCGAGTAGAAAGGGTGTTTATTCTTACATGCTGAATAATAATGTTTGAGTGTTGAGATACAGACATACAGGAGGCACACAGCCACACGCATCACTGTACAATGAATATTGTTTTATCATATTACCTATCCACCTGTGGTTAGGATGGCTGAGAAACTGTGAAAGTCAGTGACAAAATATACTATCCCTTACCTTACTGCATTGTTCACAGAATGTAAATATATTGTTTCTAGAGATAACACTTAATAAATTTAAAAATAAAAGAAAATTCATTATATAAAGTTACAATTTTGTAGTACAAATTAATGAAACAGAATTTTGAATCCAACTAAAACCATAAAGTAACCCAATAATCAATTACAAGTTGCGGGGGGGGGTAACTTTAACATTAAAAACAGATCTAGTGGCCCTCATTTCATTTCCCTGGTCTTGTCATCGATCGCAAACTTGGCAGCCTCATTTTTATTATCTTTTATTGATTGGCAGAAACAGCTGGACAACCTGCTGTATTTGTAGTATAGTTCAGGTGTATTATATAGTTTTACTTTGAACTGCTTGTTATTTTGTCATTTACTAAGTAGGAAGGAAGTGCGGCACTGTAGACAGGTAGGTAGCAATGTTGTCTCGCACCACTAGGGTTTGGGTTTGAATCCTATCCCTTCTTCGTGTGTTCCCCGCCCACTATATGGGACTTTGTGGGTAATTAGGTTTTCACTCCCAGTTCCAAAGACATGTAGTTAGGTGAACTTAAAGCTCTAAAGCGGCCATGGTGTGTGGAATTGTGAGCTGGTGTATGCCCTATGATGGACCGGTACCCTGTGCTACCTGTCTCCAGGCCCTGCCAACAGCCCTGCACTGGCTAAATGGCTTGCAAATGTGTGTAAGGAAAAAGATTATTATTTTTTATTTAGTAGAAAAGTGTTCAAACAAATAATTTAAAATTTTTCTTTATGGACAATATATTTTTAAATAATACAGTTTAATAATTTAATGAGCACTCAGTTAATAGCATAAAAGTACAAAGTGATTATAGTACACTGACTGTGACTGAGGCAATTTGCATATCAGAGAATATGGAAATTCTCTTATTAATCTGTTAGATGCACCTAGTTAGGACCCACTTTTGCCTCCAGAACTGTTTGAAGCGAGAAGCCTTTCTGCACACCACAGTTCTACTGACCTGTTTGCTTTAACAAGTCTGGCCATTCTAATCTGGCCACAAAAATGCCTTTCAGTAGATGTTTTTGTTCATCACACTACATGTTTTTGTTCATTCTCTGTAAACTCTAGACACTGTACTGCACTAAAATCCCAGGAAGGTGATACTGGAACCATCACAACTGGCACCAACAGTCACACCACGTGTGAAAATCCCATAGCTAAATGGTAAATGAGCTTCGTCACCCTGTCTGTGTGCTGTACGCAATCAGTTACAGCCACACGACTCGTTGTTTGATGGAGATGGCTGTTTGCTTAAGCACACTAGCGCATGTTTAAGCTGCTATTATAAAAAATCCCAGTGTAAACCAATCTCCCTTGATGGTGGAAATCATCCCCTCTTAGCTCACATGTGTCATCCCATGAGACGTGTGCAAGATAGGGTCTGCGAGTGCATTGGCTTTAATGACATGCATCTTTCAATTAATGTGGCTTGTCCTGGCTGGCTTGCACGTCTCTTCGGGGTTGGTGTATGGCTTTGTGGGTTAAGAGTCTCTGCTTGTTCAAATCCAGTGACTGGGAGAATCCTGCCTGCTAAAACAGCTCCCCTGTCTTTTGTTTATTTGTGTCTATGTATATTAAGTCAGTGGATTTCCGCCATACATTTTTAAAACGCTACTATGGTATGGTGCAGGAAAGTTTTTCTGCTGTTTGTATAATTTTTTTTTTAAATCATGGACAGCAGAACATCTGAGAAGGGACTGCAGCTCGCCAACACCAACACATGAGGGAACCTGCTGGACCTTTGTCCTTGGTCCTTTCAGGTGTCAAGCCCTCCCAGGCCAAGCTGCTGACAGAGCAGCATAGTGGGATGCATTAACAATTGAGATGAGTCAGCGCATAGGGGACTAGTGGAGGACTTTGTCTTAAAGTGCAGGGAGAACAACCTGCAGCTCAGAATTAGCAAGACACAAGAGTTGGTGTTGGATTTCCAGGGTGACTAGGGGCCCCTGAGACCAGTCACTACGCAGGCCAAAGCAGTGGAGGTGCCACAGTGTTGCAAGTACCAAGAGTTCCTCTTGGAAAGTTTGTATCTGTGCATTTTAAATACTTGATACTATATGAAAAAGAATTTCCTCCAGGATCAATAAAGTATTATCTTATCTTTATTACCTGTTGTGCCCTTGAGAAAGGCTCATAGCCCCAACTGTTCAATGTCTGACCCTGTGCTCTGACCCCAAGCTTTGCTCTAACCTGTGTATCTGTCATAGGAGAGCATGTTGGTATAGGCAAAAAATGAAGTTTCATTGTACTTTCTACCTGTGCAGTGACAATAAAGGTGTTTTATTGTATGTTTGATAAGTGTACCTGAATATGTGAAAATCTTGTAGTTACCATAGTGTGCCATAGCCTTTGGAAACACTGAAAGCTGAATAGGAAAGGATGCATACATGAGTAAGGGAATTCAGCTTAGCAATTTGAGCAAAAATGTTGTTGGTAAAGCAGCACTCTCAGTGACATCAGACTGTAGCTACTGCATAACCAGAGAGCAGTGCCAAGGAGAGTGCAGAGGAATCCTCTGTGAAAAGAATGAGATCTACGTTGTGCGGGGAAATATCTGGATTGAGAATAGTTGTCAACAGCTATGGTAATAATGGGACAGGACAACAGGAGTAGTTCATATTTAGTGAGACAATTAGAGTAGAGATGTTGTGTATGAGGCTTGGTAAGCAGTCTGTACAGTCAGGGACAGTGATAGAGGAGATCCTGCTGGTATGTGGTCATGCAACACTAAAGTAGGTGAAAGGTCAGTGTCTGTAACCATGATTTGGACTTTAAGAAGGACTGAGGGAAGTCCTTTTTATCAGCACAGAAAAGGAGGAAAAGATTTTTTGGTAGTATGGCAGTCCTAGGGACAGTAGGCAAAACCTGGTTCAGATCAGCAAAAGAATGCTTCATATGACCACTGGAGAGATTCAACAGTGTCTTATTTGGTCAAATGAAAAAGAGCTCTGCTGGACAGGTCTTAGTCAGGCGTCTATCGTCAGCTCACCCGGTCATATCAAGGATGGAACACAGCACTTAGGGATTTTAAGAATAACAGAAATACGATTAGGGGAAATGTGGCCTAAATATATGACAATAGTCTGAATAAATTACAATTCTCACTTGAAAACTACAGACTGGGGAAGAGATCAATCAAGTGAATGTATTAAATGATAGGTGTCCTTCCCTGGCTTAGTAACAGGCAAGACAGGGCTGTTGAAGACAAGGCTTCACAGTGGGTACTATAATGTCATGTTTAAGGAGAGAATCGTTAACAGGTGCATGGGGATATTGCGATTTAAGAGGCAGGAGTTTTGAGGGGTTTAAGTTGCATTCGGCGACCAGAGCTGCAGACGTGTGTAACAGAGATGACCTGTCTCTTTTCCACTACCCTGGCTCTCTCTTTATCATTCTTAAGTCCTTTACGGCTAATTTATACTTCTGTGTAGAATTTATGCCATAGGTAGCTGTGTAGCCGCGTATTCTGTGGCATGGCCTGATGTGTCTAGTTACATTTTTGGGGAGGTGCGCATCAGGCTACGGAGTAGGGTACACGGCTACGTGGCTACCTATGGTGTGGCTTCAATGCAGTAGTTTTAAATCAACCTATATTCACAGGATTCATTGTCTGTATATTTTTCTACGTTCCACATTACAATATTACATTTATACTTACACGATTCAATATATTTAGAAAAGTTTGTGATGTTTATTAGCTTTGAAGTATCCCCTAGAATAGCAGACTTTATATAAGACCTTACTATTTTCAGTACTTGTTAATCACTACCATGTCAGCTAGGAGGTATTTTAGCCCAGTCCTCTTTACAAAGCTACTTCAGCTTGTTCTGTTTTGGCCATTTTGCACGTATTGTTGGAATTAGTCTATGTATAATTATGTTAGGTTCAAGTCACCATCTTTTTAATTTTTGGCCGACCAATTCAATTTTTACACAGTCCTCAAGCCTATGAAGTAGAGTCCAGTTTTTACAAACAGTTTTGTAAATTCATGAATATTGACATGTAGTCATGCTTTTTTTTTTTTGCACAAGTCCTGACTCACTGCCATGCACTTATTTAGGGAAAAGCAGACGGTATTGGAAGCATCGGATGTTCCGTAACCTGTAAGGTGCTCAGTGACAGGTTAAATTGTTAGGTACTGTATAAAATACAATATAACTGATATAACGCCAAGTAGAAGAAGATGCTATAAGATGCATATAAGTATAAAATAATTGTTTTACAAAAAGGAATAAAATTATATTTAGGGGGTGTACAAAACAACAGGAAGAAGGTGAGTCATGTTCGGTTCAATGCCAATTATGAGTATGTGTTAGTAGTAGAAGAGGGTCTCACAGTCAGTGCTTTGATATTTGAGTTTTTAGCTGCAACATGAGGTAGCTAACAGATTTCCGAAGAGTTTGTACCTAAATTGCAGGTCATCAAGACTACAAAATTACTTGTTTTAATGGAAACATTCTCAACATTCATGCCAGCACATGCAACTATAGCAAGCTCACCGGCTAAGGTAGATCGATGCTTCACAGGATTGCTGTTAAGCTACATAAGCATATAGCCTCAAAAAGCCTCAATGATGACAACTAAATCAGCCCCTCTGTGGCCCAGTCTTAACAAAAATCTGTTAATTCCGATTTGATTATTCCGTGATCTCCCTAATGAGTAGATTTAAATATTATTGGACCTTTATTGGAAGTTCTGGAGCATAGAGTGTGAAGTACAGTTCCACCTCTTTCATCTTTCAGTGAAATAGAGGCTTTTCTTCTTGTATATTGGTCTAATATCCCACAAGATACAGTTTAAGATTTGTTTGATCTTCTCCCTATTAAGTTCTTGATATTAAAGTACTGTTAAGTGATTCCATTTGTAATGTCAGTTGGTGTTAGCAAAGACAAGTTTGACTTCTTCAAAAGTGTACATTTATTACAGTGACTCATGAACCATTCCCCTATCAGAACCCATACTCTCTTTTGAGCTCCCACTTCCTCCATAACTTCACACCCATCTTTCCTAGTTGTCCAATTATAAGATATATACATATAATTACACCATTATTTTGTCCACGCCTGGTATGTATATGTATATATGTAATATCCAGAAAATATTTCATAATAGTTTGCAGTTACCTCGTAGGTATATATGATTAAAAATGTGGTCTTCCCCAGGGAAGTGGACTGGTTCTCACTCATCAGCGTGATTCTGCTCCTCTCACTGGCACCCTTCATCGTCGTCTTCTTCATTATGGCCTGTGACCAATACCAGTGTTCTGTCACCCAGCCTCTGCTGGACCTCTGCAGTGGAGAGGCTACTCTCTGGTCAATTTGGAAACTGACACCCTCTTTCAGTTGGACCGCTGCCAAGATCTATGCAGTATGGGTCTCCTTTCAGGTACAGGCAGACTAAGGGAGGGCATAAAGGGCTGGTTTTCCAAAGAAACTTGTTATGTAGCACTTTTCCAGAATGTTCATCCTGTGTAAATCCGTCAGGACCTCATGATCGTAAAGGTGGTGCAAATAGCTGCTTTCCTGCTACTAATGAGATGCTTAAGATCAAGAAATCCAGATGAAATCATGAAAGGTTTTACTTTCTATCCCTTCTCAGTAATACTTAAATGAGCGAGCTTTTAATTGTATTTGATTTCAATTTCCTTATATGAAGTTCAGTATTGCTTTGTACACTCTAGGTCGTCCTGTTCATGTGTGTTCCCGACATTATTCACAAGTTCCTGCCTTTGTACGTTGGTGGAATTCAGGATGGAGCACGCACTCCAGCAGGTATGGGGGAGTGGGTAGTAAATGGGAAGACCTAGTTAATGCTATGAAATTTTTACAGTACCAGTCAAAAGTTTAGACACACCAAGCCGCTTACAAAGGAGAACAATGCATCACATGGCCTGGCCACCTGATCTAAACCCAGCAGAGATGGTTTGGGAGGAGTTTGACCAGAGAATGAAGGAAAAGTGGCCAAAAAGTGCTCAGTATATTTGGGACCTTCTTCAGGACAGCTGGAAAACCATCCCATGAGGCCACCTGATGAAACTGGAGAAGAGGAGACAATAGGATCAGCCAGTCTCAAGGGCCCAATGGTGGGATCAAGCTGCAGACTCAGGCATTTAAACTGGCAACCTTCTGAGTCCCAACCCACAGAGCTGCCCCCCCTCCCCCAATAAATTATTATAATTTTTGTTTAATACTGTTTTGGTCAGTGCACAATTCCGTTTGTGGTATTTTATACTTTTTGTGGGGGCGCCCCGGTGGTGCAGTGGTTAGCACTGTCACCTCACACCTCTGGGACCAGGGTTCCTAGTGTGTGGAGTTTGCATACTCTCTCCATGTCGTCATGGGGTTTCCCCCCACAATCCAAAAACATGCTGAGGCTGATTGGAGTTACCAAATTGCCCGTACATGTGCATGTGTGATTGAATGGTGTGTGTGAGTGAATGGTGTGTGTGATTGAATGGTGTGTGTGCCCTGCGACGGGTTGGCGCCCCATCCTGGGTTATTCCCTGCCTTGCGCCCATAGCTTCCGGGATAGACTCCTGGCTCCCCACAACCCCAAATGGGATAAGCAGATACAGATAATGGATGGATAGCTTTTATTTCTTTATAATAATTGTAACATGTAGAGAATAGTACAAATAAACCTTACTTTAGGTAGTTGTGTCCAAACTTTTGACTGGTACCGTACATATGTGTGTATGTATGTATGTATGTGTGTGTATATGGGTATATATGTGTATATGTGTGTGTGTATATATATATATATATATATATATATAAATAATAATAATAATAATAATAATAAAAGATTATACTGTAT